>JANVCL010000006.1:19715907-19736326 GCA_026546855.1 Erythroxylum incrassatum
AGTTAACCAGAAACTCGAGGGGGTAAAGGGGGAGCTGAAGGACGAAATCAGTAGGAGGTTCGATCAGCTGATGCAAGCGATCACCACCCTTCAAGCGCGCCCAGATCCAGCACAACATAACCCAGTGAAAATGGTTGAAGGAGAGTCATCGGTGACGGGAATGAGGAGAGGACGAAAAGAGGAGACGAGGGAGGACATTTATACAGGGATAGAGATGAGTCACGAAGGAGGAGCTGCTGGGTGGGTCGGGTTGGCTCCAGATGACCATGGGCGACCTGCGAGGCTCCAGATGCCAGCCGGGTATGACCCAACTATTAAACACTTAGTCGGGGAACGTTTAGGGCTCGAAAGAGAGTTGGATGGGGGACGAAATCAAAGGGATGTTTGGAGTGATGGAGAGGACGCGAGAAGGGAGGAGGGTGGCGCCGGTGAAGCCAGGGTAGAACACGAGATGAGGGGGTGGTATCGAGCAGAGGAGGGTTGTCGACGTGATGAACGCTGGAGAAGGGGACAAGCAGATGACAATCCCGACCACCTAATTGGAGGCGCGATTGCAAGCCCAGAAGAATTGAAATGCCCATTTTCAAGGGGGAAGATCCAGACACATGGGTCAACAGGGCAGAGCGTTTCTTTTCTACTAGGAGGTATACGGAGGACGAGAAGGTGGAGCTGGCGGCGCTGAGCTTCGGCGAAGAGACTCTGGCATGGTATCGAACGGTCGAAGCCTCAGGTGTGAATCCAGAGTGGAGGGAGCTGAAAGGTATGTTGTTTCGTCATTTCCGACCACTCCATGAGGGCAGTACATGCCAACGATTTTTATCCATTAAGCAAGAAGGAATTGTCCTAGATTACCGGAAGCGTTTTTGGGCCCTAGCTGCGTCCTGCAGCGAGTTAACGCCGGAGGTGATGAAATGCACCTTCATTAAAGGATTGCAACCACACATCAGGTATGAATTGACTCTGCTTAAGCCCCGAGGGCTGACTGAGATCATTGAGACTGCTTTGGGAATAGAGGAGAAGAATCGGGAGATGAGGAATTATAGGAGTAGCAGGCCGATCAGCACGAGCAGAATGGGAGAGACAAAAGGAGTGTTCATGGAGAGGGAAGGTCGAAGAGAGGGAGAAAAAAATGGGAAGAGTGTTCGAGAAACAGGGTTTAAAAGGCTCTCAGCCTCGGAATGGCAAGAAAAGAGGGATAGGGGATTGTGCTTCAAATGTGATGAAAAATTCACTCCGGGGCATCGATGCAAGAATAGGCAGCTGCAAGTTCTCTTAGTGTTAGATGAAGAGGAGGAAACCGAAAGTGAGGGAGAGGAAGAAGAGAGTGTTGAATTGGCAGTGAGTTCGATGGTGGGCTTAACTATGCCAAAAACTATGAAGATGAGGGGAAAATAAGGGAATTGAAGGTGGTTTGTTTGGTGGATTCGGGTGCCTCCCATAATTTCATTTCCTTAAGGTTGGTGGAGCAATTGGGTTTAGAATTGGAGGACACCAAGGGTTATGGAGTAGTTATGGGGAATGGGGTCACTATAAAGAGTAAGGGAGTTTGTAGGAGGATCCCATTAGTGTTTCAACAGTACCACATAAGTGAAGATTACCTTCCTATGACCCTCAGTGGTTGTGATTTGATACTAGGGGTCAAATGGTTACAAGCATTGGGGGAGGTGGTGATTAATTGGGCTGACCTAACTATGAAGTTTCGGGAGAAGGGGAAATGGGTGATATTGAAGGGGGATCCCAACCTTACCCGAGGGCTGATTGGTTTGAATACATTGATGAAGAAAACCGAAGAGGAAGATGAATTGTTCATGTTACATGTCAGCATTTTGGTGCAGAATGAGGATATGGAATTAGGTGTGTTACCCGAAGAGGTGCAGTCACTGTTGAGTGGATATGAGGATGTTTTTGACATGCCAAGGGGGTTGCCACCACCTAGAGAGATAGATCATGTGATAAATTTAAGGGAGGGAACAAAACTTGTAAGTGTCAGGCCATATAGGTATCGTCAATGCCAGAAAACAGAGATAGAAAGAGTAGTGGAGGAGATGTTGACAGCAAGAGTTATTCAGCCCAGTGTTAGCCCTTACTCAAGCCCCGTCTTGCTAATGCAGAAGAAAGATAGCAGCTGGAGGTTTTGTGTAGACTATAGGGCTTTAAATCGGGCTATGGTGTTGGATAAATTTCTCATTCCCATGATAGATGCGTTATTGGACGAACTCTTTGGATTGAAGGTCTTTTCAAAGCTGGATTTAAAACCTGGTTACCATCAAATCAGGGTGAGCCCAAAAGATGTGGAGAAGACAGCCTTTAGGACACACCATGGACATTATGAGTTCTTGGTGATGCCCTTTGGGCTCACTAATGCCCCTGCTACTTTCCAAGCCTTGATGAATAGGGTATTTGGTAAGATTTTGAGGAAGTTCGTGCTAGTCTTCTTCGATGACATACTAGTCTATAGTAAGACAATGGAAGATCATGTGGGCCATTTGAAGGTAGTGTTGGAGATATTACGGGAGAATCAATTATATGCTAATGTGAAGAAATGTGTCTTTGCCAAGTTGGAGTTAGAGTATTTGGGGCATGTGATATCGGGAACAGGGGTTTCAGCTGATCCAAACAAACTCCAAGCTATGATGGATTGGCCTAGACCCAAAAATGTCAAGGAATTAAGGGGATATTTGGGGTTGACCGGTTACTACAGGAGGTTTGTGAAGGATTATGGAAAAATTGCAGCCCCATTGACACAGTTGCTGAAGAAGGAAGGGTTCCACTGGTCAGAAGAGGCAGAAATGGCATTCCATCAACTGAATACTGCCATGTGTACTCTCCCCGTTTTGACCTTACCCAATTTCCAACAACCCTTCATTCTAGAGACTGATGCATCGGGTATTGGGCTGGGAGCAGTGCTAATGCAAAATGATAGGCCAATCGCTTACTTCAGCCAATCTTCGTCACCTAGAGCCCGTGGGAAATTAGTTTATGAGAGGGAGCTCAAGGCCATTGTCCTCTCGGTGAAGAAGTGGCGACCTTATCTTTTGGGGCAACAATTCATCATTAGGACTGACCAACAAAGCCTCAAATATTTGCTTGAGCAGAGAATGATTGGGGTGGATCAACAAAATTGGGTTACAACACTGTTGGGGTACAACTTCAGGGTGGAATATAAACTGGGAAAGAGCAACAAAGTAGCAGATGCTTTATCAAGGAAAGGGGAGATTGTGGGCTGCCAAGTCATGGGAGTCTCTCAAGGGGTAAATATAACCGAAATCTTGCAAGAGGTAGAAGAAGATGATCAACTGAAAGCTTTGAAGGCTGAAATCTCCATGGAGGCCTCCAGTAAGTTGCCTTTTGCTTTGGTACATGGTAGGTTGATGTATGATGGAAGGTTGGTGCTTAGCAAAACTTCAAAGTATATTCCCCTTCTCTTACGGGAAGCACATGAGTCTCATCTAGCTGGGCACGGGGGAACCTTAAAAACCTATAAGAAGTTAGCTAAAGAGCTCTATTGGGAAGGAATGAAGAAACAGGTAGCTACCTATGTAGCTGAGTGTGTTACTTGCCAACAACAGAAGTATGCAGCTTTGACTCCTGCGGGATTGTTGCAACTATTGCCAGTCCCTAATCAGATTTGGGAGGATCTATCTCTGGATTTCGTTGAGGGATTACCAAGGTCGGGTGGTTATGACACTATCTTAGTAGTGGTGGACAGATTGAGCAAGTTTGCTCATCTATTGCCTTTGAAACACCCATTCACAGCAGGGATTGTAGCAGTGCTTTACACCAAGGAGATTGTCCGACTCCATGGTATTTCGAGGTCCCTAGTGTCCGATAGGGATAAGGTCTTCTTGAGCAAAGTGTGGGAGGAGTTATTTAAGCTAGCTGGCACTCGACTGAATCGGAGCTCCGCCTACCACCCTCAGTCAAATGGTCAGACTGAAGTCACTAATCGGACCATAGAGGCCTATCTTTGTTATTTTATTAGAGACAAGACTCTTCAATGATACAAGTGGTTGCATTGGGCCGAATACTGCTATAACACTTCTTTCCACTCATCCCTCGGGACTTCCCCTTTTAGAGTGGTCTATGGTCAGGAACTACCCCTTGATTTTAAGATATGGAGTACAGAAAACGGTAGTGGCTAGTGTGGAGCAAATGTTACAAGAGAGGGATGCCATGATAGAGGAGTTGAGGAGCCATTTAGTGACAGTGCAGCAGTACATGAAGACAAGGGTTGATATGCATAGAAGGGATGTTGAATTTACAGTAGGAGATCAAGTGTATTTGAAGTTAGCCCCTTGTAAACAACAATCCTTGGCTAAAAGGATTAATGAGAAGTTGTCTTCTAAGTTCTATGGGCCATTTCCAATCATCCGAAGGGTGGGGTCAGTAGCATATGAGCTAGCCTTACCACCGGGGTGTACTGATACGACCTATAGGAGTTTAGAAATCTAGTTCACTTACCATAGAAGAAAGGCCAAGGAATTGGAGGGTTAGGCTGTGTCAAATTAGGACAAAGGGGTGGGCAAAGTTGTCATAGGGAAGGGAATAAAACAGTACGGGGAGGGTGAGAGAGGGGCATGCAATCTTCTGTCATTTTTTACATAGAAGTTGAGCCTAAGGCTGGAGGTGCTAGGATCTCGAATGCTAGCTTAGTTATCTTGTCTATTACTGGTCTTGGTGAATTGATCAAATATAGAGACTATTTATGCCATTGTTATTTTGCTATATCTGTGTTTGCTTGTGTGTTCTGTGCTGTGGGTGTAGAACTTGTGCAGGTTCTATCAATTTCCTAGTTGTTCTCCTGCCTTTCACATATCCTGTAGATACCTGATTTTGTTGCACCTTTTCACGACCAAGGGGACAGTCGATTTCAATATGCTTAGTCCGTTCATGAAACACAAGATTAGAGGCTATATGAAGAACAACTTGATTATCACACTATAATTTTGCTGGCATATCAACTTTAAGCCCAATTTCGGTTAAAAGCTGATATATCCACATTGTTTCACATACAGATTGTGCCATACCTTTGAATTCTGATTCTACGCTCGAGTGAAATACAACATTTTGTTTCTTACTTTTCCATAAAACCAAATTTCCCCAAGAAAGACATAATTAACCTGTGGTAGATTTTTGATTAATCTTGGACCTTGCCCATTCTACTTCTAAAAAGCATTCTATACGAGTGTGACCATGATTTCTATAGAGTATACCTTGTCCAAGTGCTACCCTTCAAGTAACACAAAATTTACTCCAACGCAGCCTATTGATAAACTGTTGGTGAAGACATAAATTGACTCACAATGCCAACTGAGTAAGCAATGATAGGACGAGTTACTATAAGGTAATTCAATTTTCCAACCAATATTCTATAATTCTCAGGGTCTTCAAACAAATCTCCATCTTTTGTAAGTTGCACATTAGTTGACATAGGAGCACTGCATTATTTAGCCCCTAATTGCACTGTTTCAGATAACAAATCAAGCAGATATTTTTTTGAGATAAGAAGTTATTCCTTGTGACCTCAATTCTCAAGAATTATTTTTAAACTCCCAAATCCTTTATCTAAAAATGGCTTTGAAGAAACATTTTTAGAGATGAGATCCCCTTGGCATCATCGCCAGTGATAACAATATCGTCTACATACATAGCAAGAATAATAATGTCGGATGTAGAATGCTTGTGGATGATAGAATGATCAAATTTGCTTTTGTTCATTCCAAATTGTTCAACGGCTTGACTGAATTTTCCAAACCATGCACGACGACATTGTTTCAAACTATAAAGAGATTTTTTAATATGGCACACTTTCCCATACTCCCCCTGAGCAACATATCCAGGTAGTTGCTCCATGTAAACTTCCTTCTGTAAATCTCCATGTAGGAACATGTTCTTTATGTCCAATTGATGCGAAGGCCAATCATGAGTAGCTGTCATAGAAACAATCAAACGAATAGATGTCAACTTAGCCACGGGAGAAAAGGTATTAGAGTAGTCTACACCATAAGTCTGAGCATAGCCTTTAGCAACAAGGTGAGCTTTAAGTCGAGCTACTGAGCCATCAGAATTGACTTTAACAACAAATACCCATTTACATCTGATAGTCCTTTTTCCTGCAGATAAATTCACTAAATTTTGGGTACCATTAGTAACTAGAGTATTTATCTCTTTTATCATTGCTGCTTGCCAACCAGGATGAGACAAGACTTCATGAACAATTTAAGGAATAGACATAGAATCAAGACGGTCAACAAAAGAATATGAAGAGGATGACAAATGGTCTTATGAAAGAAAAGATGATATTGGATAAGGGCACTAACGTTTACCTTTTCAGAGAGAAACTAATGTAAAGATTAGAAGGACATGGTGTTGGATGTGTATCAAAAATATCTCAACGTCTAGAGTATACATGATGAATAGGTGGATGTGTTGGCGTTGTTGTCAAAATAGTATCTGTAGAAGCAACATTTGGTGACTGTTGACTAATTTGGTATACTAAATGATCATCATTCTCCCTTTGACTGTTAGAAGTGGTAGAAGAACTAGAAAAATAAGGAAGATTTTTCATAAACATGACATCAATAGATACAAGGTATTTATTAAGACTGAGACAATAATCAAGGGTCTAATAGGAAAGAGAATTTGATAAGGAATCTTACTATGAAGGGTGGAAGATGGCTTATGATTAATTAAAAAAAATTTGTTGTAGAGACTGCATCAACCCAAAACCACTTGGATACATGTGTGTAGAATAGAAATGCTCTGGCTAATTCGAGGAAATGTCTGTTTTTTCTTTCAGCCACACTATTTTGAGATGGTATATCTACATAGGAAGTTTAGTGAACGATGCGATTTTTAAGCATGTAAGTCTGAAAGGGATCATAAAGATATTCTTTGGCATTATAACTTTGCAAAGTATGCAAAGAGACATTAAATTGTGTTTTGATTTTAGCAATGAAAGCGGTGAAAAGGGAAAATAGCTTAGAACGATTTTTCACTAAATAAAGGCAAGTCATTTGAGAAAAATCATCAATAAAGGTAACAAAATACCGAAACCCAGTTTTAGATACAATGGGACATGCCCAAACATTTGGATGAACTAACTCAAACGAAAAACTGACTCTTTTATTGACTCAAAAAACATTAAGCAAATGATGATGTTCGGCAAATTGACATGACGCACAATCTAAAGACAACACTGTTTTAAATTTTGGATATAGTTTCTTCAACATAAACAGGGATGGATGGCCTAACGGACAGTGTGCTTCAAAAGGAGTTGAGATTATTGAGCAAGCAATGGGTCTGGGCACTTGTTCATGGATATCTAAAACGAAAAGACCTCCTGGTACATTTCTACTACCAATAATCTTCTCTGTCATAAAATCCTGAAAAAGACACTAATCTGAAAAAAAAAAGAGACAACGATTTAGAGCTTGAGTAATTTTGCTAATAGATATTAAGTTGAAAGAAAATCCTAGTAGGCCTACCACGTATGATAGGGAAAGTAAAGGAGTAGGCTTAGCAGTTTCATAACCAAGAGCAAATGAGTTAGAACCATCTGCTAAAGTGACTTTGGAAGGAGAGTTGTGGGGTGTAAAGTTAGTAAGAAGATTATGATTACCTGTCATATGATTATTAGCACTAGAACTAATGACCCATTGGGTATTGGAGGAAGAAAGGAGATACTTATCAAGATTACCTATTTTTAACAATGCCTGTGATAGAGTTAGATGAGCTCTGCACGACTTCTTGGTACTGAAGAAATTTAGCAAAATAGAAACTAAAACTGTTTGCTCTAAAGATGTGCTGGGTGTGGTATAAATAGCTGCAACATGAGCTCAGTGAAATTTTTTTAATTTGTTTTGCAGTTTTGGACATGTACGTTTGATACGACCCAACTCATGATAGTAGTTACATTCAACACTTCTTGTATCTTAATTCCTCTTTTCCCAACCCACCGTATTGTTTCCTTTATTTTGACTTCGATTAGAGGAATGTTCATTATTCAAACTAACAAGGGCACTTGAAGCCTGAACAAGTGGAGCAATAATAGTATTGTCTGTACGTAGAACGTTGGAGAATATCTCATGTAAAGGAGGAAATTTTTGCACTGGTGAGGATCTGTGACTTTGTCGTATCAAATTGAGAATTGAGACAAGTAGAAAAGTTCATGACTTCCATTTTCTCCCATTGAGTTTGTTGCACCTTGATATCAGAACTAAAAGATAACAAAAGATTGAGTTCCTCATAAACCTTTTTGAAATTCATAAAATAGGTTTGAAGAGACAGATCATTTTGTTCAGCCCTATAAAAATTCTTACAGGCCTTATAGATATGAGAAATTTTCTTTTTTTCCACATACAAAAATTCTAGGTATTCCATTAATTTCTTAACATACTCACAGTGATTAATCATACTAACCACTTCAGTATCTATTGAATTCCGAATTTGCAAGAATAATCTGGCATCATTTTTTAGCCATTCCCTTTCTTGTATTATCAGAATGTGGATCATCTGCAAGATGGTCATTCTTTGAAATACTGCTCAAATAAATCCTAATTGTTTTGCCCCAATTTAAATAATTAAGACCTGACAACTTATTTTCAGTGATTTTAGACATCACGGGCTTCCGAACAGAGGCCGATCAGTGGCTGGCCAATGCAACTGTGATGGCAGTGAGACTAAAATGTCACCTTAAGCTGCTGCCGAACACTTGCAACTATGTCAAGTTGAAGAACACTGAAATTATACTGAAATTCTGCACTTGGCAGAAACTTTCTGATGCCATGTTATTAACACTTGATGTTTTGTATTAACTATACACCTCTATTTATATACATGTTGTGTGCCTAAAGATGGTAGGGAGATATTGTCAATCCCTACATTTAAGCTTCCTAGAATCAAGCTATAATGCTCATAATTTCTGTACATTTATTCATGATCTGTAACGGTTACAAATACTATTGTTGTCATGTTAAGTGTCATGCGTAGAAGGAAAGATGAGAAGATTCTGGAAAAGGATGCTAATTAACTTATAATAAAATAGTTTTTCCTTAGAGAAGTTTCTACTTAATGTTCCCTTTTTTATTCTTCTAACATTTACTGGAAAAATTTACTGAACTGGCGTTTTTAATTTTGTTTGCAGTGTCCCCTTCTGAACATAAGTTACTGCCCCGCATCAGAGTCTGTTTTGTCAGATGGGAAAAACTTGGTACGGGTGTTTTATTCTCTTTTGTTTTCTATATCATTTTGCTTTTCCTTTTGAAGATCTAAAGAGGGATCTTTCATATTCCTTTTGAAGATCTAAAGAGGGATCTTTCATATTTCTTATTCACTTGGATTTGCTTCTTTCTCATAGGTGGTTGTTGCTTACAATCCTGTGGGATGGAGTAGAGAGGACATAATACGAATTCCAGTAAGTCCTTCCATCATGACCTGGTCTAGGCTTGAACTATTTACACCATGACTATAATGCATTATTTATGGTAGTGGGTACGTATGTAAATAATGATCTGATGGCTAATTTAGTTCGTTCATTAGACAATATAAGACTGTCCTTTGAGGTACAAGAGGGTGAATAGGCTTTCGTTTTCCTGTTTTAGAAGATGCTAATAGTGACCTTTTGAAGGTAATTTGATTGTTGTGACATCTTTTGCTGGCTATCTACTCCTTCTCTGCTTCTTTGATTTGCTGCCTAAATATTTTTCTTGGTTTTTATTTTTCAGAATATGCACTTTTGTTGGCCTTCTCTAAGTAGTCATGAGTCTGGTGTTATTCTCTCCTTCCATAAAAGGATGATCATTGTTGTAATTCGCTCGTGATGTCAAATTTGCTAATGAGTGACATCTAAACAGTTGTGATGAAGTCGGTCTAGTTGGTTCCTAATTGTTTTATCATCATGATCCCCCATGCAGTTCTGTAACTTACTGTCAATTTTACTTGCATATGCTTTGTATTGAGCTTGATTAATTTTCAGCTATTCAGTGATCGCTGCACATGCATGCAAGGAGTCCTTGTTACATGTAAAGTTCATGCCACTCCTCTCAATATTGTTAGCATCTGGAAGGCCTTATTGTTAATTTTTGGATTTGAGATGAATAATGTCCTTGGTAGTTTTGCTGTCAGTTGCTAATGAATAAACATGATTTCTTGAGGGTCTGAACAAATTCAACTGCTGAATAAAGGCAGTTGTATTCCATCTTGAATCTTTCTGTCAAGTTCAGTGGACGAGATATGCATATACCATGCAACAGTATCTCTGGAATTGGTTTAAATGCATGTAACTAACTTAGAAGTCAAACCTTCTGCAGGTTTCCTCTGAGAAAGTCACAGTTCATGATTCTAGTGGAGGACAAATTGAATCTCAACTATTGCCAATATCAAATGGAACTTTAAGCATAAGAAATAAATATGTCAAAGCATATTTAGGTCAATTCCCAAGTCAAACGCCCAAGTATTGGCTTGCATTTCCAGTATCTTTACCAGCCCTTGGTCTCAGCACTTACATTGTCTCAAATACAGATGACACTGGTAGGTTTACTCTATTACTTCTTTACCTCAATAGATTTTTTTATTTATAAGAAAGACTACTAAATGATATTGCTAGAGTACTAACCAAGTGTTCTTTTTGAAATTGATTTTCACAAAAGGCCCTAGTTCGACAGTCTCACTTGTAAGCTCGTCAGTGAATAATACAAGTAATACCATTGCTGTTGGTCAAGGAAATTTGAAGCTTCTTTATTCTACAGCTGAAGGCAAACTTACTCATTATGTCAATAACAGAAACCTGGTATGTATAGTTTAGAGACCTTTATATTCCACTGCGAAATAAACTGTCTACCTATGACAGTTTCTTTTCATCCTTTGTTCCTCTCATCTGATCTTCTTCTCCAAATTACTCACTCTGGATAATGCACTATAATGTGGAAACTTTATGAATATAAAAATTTGCAAAATTTTCTAACCCTTTTAATGGTTAATATATGAAGGTCATCACCTCAGTTGATCAATCATATAGCTATTATACTGGAAATGATGGAACTGACAAAGATCCACAGGTAGTCAAATCTCTGTAGTACTAGGATTTCATGTTGTTATACATGGGTGCTTGTGGAGTTTATTTCACTCATGGACTAATAGCTGTTCTAAATCTAGTTGCCTTGATAATGTACTTTTATTTGTTGAAGGCCTCTGGTGCGTACATATTCCGCCCAAATGATACAGTCTCAATACAATCTGGGTACCAGGTAGTTGTGTTGAATTAATAAGTGATCAACCACTTTTATTGTCAGCTAACGGGCTGTTAGTAATGTGCGGGAAACTTAGAGCATTTGAAAACTTCTGGGATTGGTTTTCTTTTGGCAGGTTCCATTAACTTTTGTCAGGGGACCATTACTGGACGAAGTGCATCAGCAGATTAACCCATGGATATCTCAGGTGGACACCTTCTGTCAGTATGTTCTCCCATTTATATTTTAATCTAGCCCTAGTATTGATTTCGTATCCAAAATAACTTTTGGTGTACCTCTAGTTTCCAGACATCAAATATATTGACTGAAGTGTGCTACATAGCAACTTGGTTTGTTTGTATCATCAAGTTATTTTACTTCCAATAACAGGTTTCTACAACTTTCACAGGTTACCAGAGTCTATAAAGGAAAGGAGCATGTTGAAGTTGAGTTCAGTGTGAGTTATTTATCATCTTTTGTAATTACTTTGTTTTAAAATTCTGCATTCCTTTTGTTATGGTTTTTGTATGGCTTAAAGTTATCTATATTTTTCATTTGATAAGTTTCTGGACATAATATCAGATTGGGCCTATTCCTGTCAATGATGGAGTTGGGAAAGAGATCACAACACAAATTAAAACTTCCATGAAGACCAATAGAACATTCTACACTGACTCTAATGGACGCGACTTCATTAAACGGGTACAAAAATAGCTACTGCCTAACATTATATAATTCTTAACTCACTTGGAATCATTCTCTTCTTTGTGTAATTTAATCTGTTAAATTTAATATATACTAATTTCAGTATTATCTTCGTCTTGCCAGCCAGTATGACTGTTTGTTACTTCAGTACACATTGTTTTTGGAAGAATAGGTTGTAGATGAGAGAAGCTTAACTTGTATCCTGTGGTTTGTAGATTCGAGACTTCAGGAAAGATTGGGACCTTCAAGATTTCCAACCAATTGCTGGAAATTATTACCCTGTATGTTTATTCTGTTCAACTTCTTATTGTGGTCCATTTACTTATCTCAACATGTTGTAATTATTCTTCTATACACTCAAGTCTTAGAGGAGTCCTTACCATGCATTCTCAACCTTTTTGTTTGACTGTTTGGAAGTGGCTATAGGAAGTTACAATTTTAAATACTGACCAAGTTTGCTTTCTTAATGCATGATGTTTAATGTCATCATCTTCTTACATAATATGAGGTGAACAGTAGAAAATTTGTCTTTGAGGACTTTCCGGAAGCAGTCTATGTTGTGTGTCAACCCTAGATGTCCATGATACTAATTGACAACTGGCACTTACTGACATGAGCCTAGCCGTCGATAAACTGCACACTAACATAAGCTGGTCAACTTGGTTTAAATGACTAGCATCCTACCTATGCTGGTTTACTTCCTTCGTATGGTCAATTTTGGCTGACAAATTGCTTCGAGGCATATCCATCTCTTCCATTTGATAATGCTCCCAAGCTTTAAATTAATTTTACAAGATTTCAATTTCTCAAAGTCCATTGTCCAAAAATTCTTACCATCCCCATTTTTAATTTCATGTGCCATAGAAGTATTAACCTATCCATTTAATACTTCTACCTGTAGATAAATCTTGGTGTTTATGTGGAAGACAACAATTCTGAGCTCTCAATTTTAGTTGACCGATCAGTTGGAGTATCGAGCCTAGTGGATGGTCAAGTAGAATTGATGCTCCATAGGTTTGTTTTAATTCATATTTTTATTTATCATCATAAGCTTTTATCCTCTCTGATGCTTTTTCTCCACTGGACTGGTTTTGCTTGTGGTGATTGCTGGTAATGACTTCATGTTTGCAGGAGGCTGGTACATGATGATTTGAGGGGTGTTGGTGAGGTATTGAACGAGACAGTTTGCCTTTTGGATGAATGTGAAGGTTTAACTGTAAGCATTAATTACCAATCCGTATTTATAAGCTGAAATTGGATGCATTTTATTCCTATGGTTATTAGCTGCTTTAAGAATCTCTAAAATCTGTATATTCACTAAAATGCATTTTTTCAGGTACAAGGAAAATTTTTTGTCAGAGTTGATCACTTGGGAGAAGGTGCTAAGTGGCGTCGAACATTTGGCCAAGAGATATACTCTCCAATTCTTTTAGCTTTTACAGAACAGGTGAGACAAAACCTGAAGTTGACTGATTTCACAAGGCTGCAATGCTTATTTGATTAATGTTATGTTTTGCAGAATGGAGGCAATTGGTTGAATTCCCATGTATCAAAGTTTTCAGGCATTGATCCATCCTATTCTTTACCTAAAAATGTTGCTGTGATAACTCTCCAGGTATGTGGAGAGATGTTGCAAGTGTCCCATAACTAGCTTTCTTTATCTCCGTCTACAGTAATGAATCATTAAGGCTATCAGCTATAGTTATTTCAAAAACTTCACCCAATGTTACCAAGAACATCAATGTAAAACTTTGGAACTTATCCTTGTTTGGCAGTCTGAAAGAGTTCGACTTTGCTTTGTGTCCATTTATCCCTGAAAATTGCAGGAACTTGAAAATGGAAAAGTACTTCTTCGGCTGGCTCACCTCTTCGAGGTTTTACCTTGCCCCTTTAGTCTCTTAACTAATCTTTTTTGTCCCCGTGTATGGATCCCAATCCCAACTTGGTATTACTTGGACTTCAATTCCATGGTGTAGGAGCAAATTACTGAAAAATGCATTCCCTTTCCTTTTTATGTTTTCGTTTATGGGATTATCAAACTTGGTGGAATTTATTCTTTCCAGCTTTGCAGTGTGGGTTGTGTGTTTTTGATACTTTGTCTTCTCTTTGCTTTCAATAGGATAGAGCTATAGGACGATTTAAAGAATGAGTGACATTTTGGTTGACAATACTTAAATTTATAAAAGAAGCTTGGATGCTGGAGAATCTGTGACATACTATAATGGGCAAGTTCTTTTCGAAACAAAAGGCTGCTGGATAAAGTGTTGGTGTTTGGCAACAGGAAAAGGCCAGCTTGTTTTAGCCTTGAAACTTATTCCATTATGATTATGATAATTCTATGGCTTCTGTTCTAAAGATCATCCAGATTTTTATTCAGCACTTTGGATCATCCAGATTTTTATTCAGCACTTTGGTTTTCTCTTTCTCCTCTGTTTGAGACCTTTTGCTTTTTCTTGATCGTCTCCCCAGAGATTTTGTCAATATTTGCTAATTTATCTTTTTTCCCCGTAACTTTCTACTCTAGAGGGAGTTTTAGTTTATAACTTGGTTTAGTATTTGTCTATTGTGAAGTTCTTAAGTTTTGGGCTGATCTACATCCATGTAATTGCGCATATAGATACCACTAACTAAAACTACTGATTTTTCTGTGCAATTTGGTGTGTGCAAAGATTGGGGAGGACAAGGACTATTCTGTGATGACTAGTGTGGAACTGAGAAAACTATTTCCAAATAAGAAGGCAAGTTAGTAGGAATATTACATTTCTTTCATTGATTTAGAAAGCATCCATTTTCTAGAATGTTTTTTTGTTTTCAGATAAGCAAAGTGACAGAGTTGAGTTTATCAGCAAATCAAGAAAGAGCAGACATGGAGAAGAAAAAGTTAGCTTGGAAGGTAGCATACCCTGATAGAGAAGAGCATAAGGTAGTGAGAGGAAGAGCTGTCGACCCTGCAAAGCTAGTAGTGGAGCTGGCTCCAATGGAAATACGTACGTTCTTTCTAGACTTAGATTACCACGAGATGTTTAGTTCCTGAAAGTGGAAGCTACAGCACAGCCATGTCAAGAAAGATATTGCCGTACCACCCCAAGCCTTAGTGTGAGAATAAATGATGCAGAAAGCACTTATTTTCATTGTGTAAACATACGATGGTGACAAAGCACTTATTTTCATTTTGAGCATACATATGATGGGGATAATTGCAGAAAGCAGGCTCTTTTGAGGTGTCCACAATTGAATTTATATCAGATTTAGGTACTGTTATGAATAAACCTACATTAAGGTCGATCAAAAGTAATTCATAGAAATATATTTATGATATGAAAGAATATATATATAAATAATTACAAGGATTTTTTTCTATTTCAATCTAGAAAATTATTTAGTCACGAAGCATGTTTAAAATAACAAAATCAAAAGTTAAAACTAAAAGAGATAACTAAATATATTGAGATGATGATTGAATCTTGATTCTACAATGAAAACTAAGTAATGGTTTTTGAAGCCTCCCACTAACTAAACCTAGCTTTAAGAAAGAAAACAAAGTCTAATATTTACTTCTCCAAAAATTAGTTAAATTCCCTTTAAATTTAGGATTTTTATACTTTAATATGTTTTACTCTATCTAAGACAGTTTTATCCATAGTCATGGCCTAGATCGTAGATCTCACTGGTTTATTTACGTGATGGACTTGGTCTCTAGCACAACCATGTCAGTAAATTGTGGATCTTATTCTAGGTGATTTCTCTAACATGATCATGTCACTAAACTGCAGATTTTCCTATTTCTTTTTTAACTTGCATAAGGTCTCATACATACCCATTGCTAAAGTTGTGTCACTTACTTTAGTTGATCCATCTAGAGCACAAGCTAGCACATAGGCATGGGGCAAACTATGTTCAACCAAGAATTTGGATTTTCTTAATGATTTGATTTAAAATGGTATTCAATTCTTGAACAACATCATCCCAAGGTTAAATTTGCATAATCAACTACAAATATGTCAAAAGCTAAGTAAAACAAGGCAATCTAACATCAAAATCAAGAAAATTGCTTAATAAAATGTGTACATTTTACATTACACATGAAAAATTTATTAAGATTGTTTTTGAAATATGCTATCCTAAAATTAAGATATTCTTTTTACCAAACATATTAATGTGAATTTTATGATTAAAGAGGTTTTCATTTTACAAAGACATTCTCTTCAACAAAAATTAAATGAGAGCTTATCAAGTTAATTTTTTCGTACTTAAATTCTGTTTGAAAAATGGTATAAAACAACTCTTAAAGTTTCATTTCATGATATTATCTGTCACTCTTTCCTAATAGTTTCTCATTTGTAAATAGAAACCCTTGGTGAAAATTTAATTAAAAATATAAAAAATCAATTAAAGTTTCATCTAATATAGATAATAAAGCATTTTGCATTCTTGTAAATATGAAAGCAACATTTGAAAGGAAGAAATTATAAGGTATTATCTAATGAAAATATTTATGCTCCATTGGAGATTGCTTCTCCAGAGTAACTTTTGATCTTTCTCTATTAGAAATGGATGTTAGAGGTGTTCTTATACTCCCTTCAGGGAGGTGATTGCTAACCCTAATTAAAATCAAATTCTAGACTAAAAGAAAATTGTTAGAGCTCCTAAAGCCCTAATTTCCATCACCTTTTATAACTCTTGTTCACCAAAAGCACAACCTGTGACACATTTATGTATGTTTCTTCCAAATTATGACCTCAGACACGCTCTAGTTAGGAAGGTCAAGGAAAAGCAAGCAAATATGAATAACAATTATTAAAGAGATGACCATGAATAACTACGAAACACAATTAGGAACGTCGAGGAAAAGCAAGCAAATATGAATAACAATTATTAAAGAGATGACCATGAATAACTACAAAACACAATTAGGAACGTCGAGGATAAGCAAGCAAATAGGTATATGAAATATGGAACTGTTATTGCATTGGTAGCTCAAGTGGAGGCTCTAGTAAAGAAACTTGATAGCCTGATTGTACCAACAAGACTAGCTCAAGAATTATGTTGTGACTTGTACAAGGTGGACACAAGAGCAGCGAATGTCAAGTTAGAATTATAAGTTATGTTGAGCAAGTTGAGAAAGTGGATTATATAAAGAGTTTTCAATGACAAAACAACCTTTATAGAAAAACCTATAATTCATGGTAAAAAAAATCACCTAAATTTTTTAAAGAGGAATCAAGCAACCCATAGGCCACCTATGCTTAAATATCAACAATAACAATACTGAAAAAAGAAACTAACCCTCTAAGAATTGATGAGAAAATTTCTATCGTTGAGAGACTTTAGTGGTCAATACGTAGCAATATGGTGCTTGATACTATAGAACATGTAAAAAGCAATCACTATGACCAATGATATGAAGGGAGAAGGTATAAGAGAAGATGTTGCTAAGGAGGATAACATGGTGAAGAAAGAAGTAGAAGTGTACAACGCAAAATTCCTTACTCGACAAGAGTAAAGAAAGAGAAAATAGATGAGCAATTCAGTAAAATTTTGAAACCATTAAAACAAAGTCATATCAAAATTTTATTTTTAAGGATCTTTCATAAAAACATAAAAATGTTAAGTTCTAGAAGAAATTTCTAAATTTAAGTGAAAGTTAGAGGAGCTATTAATGGTTATGGTAAAGGAGGAATGCTTAACTATCCTCCTAAACAAGTTGTTTCCAAAATTGAAAGATGCAGAGACTTTCACTATCATTTGTATTATTAGTAGTTTATCTATTGATAAGGTGTTTGGTGATTTAAGTGTTATTCTTGAAATAAAAGAGAACATTGAGGTACCTTTACCTTAGGTAAACTCCATCCTTGTAATGAAAAAGCTAGGATAAAAGAGACAAGGCATAGATGTAACCAATGCCAAGAAAAATTTGGGTATTCTTCTACCCAAGATTATAAGTATAGGAATTGGGATTATTACCACCCTAACTCTATTATGCTCCTATATAGTTGAGCTACTCCATATTGATGTTTTCCACTAGGAAGCAATTAGTTCAGGCATGAATTTCTTGTCTATATAATTCACATCTGAGCTAAATTGCCTTAAGTGGGTTAGAAGAAATGGCTTTTAAGATGTTCAATTGTTTGGCTAAGTTAGTTGTTTTAGCCTATAGTTGTCAATGAATCCTTAACAAGCACTCCTTTTTAATATCTAAAGGTTATTTGTTGTTTACTTCTATTTGACGTCCGTGGACAATCGTTGTTTGCCATCTTTTCCAACAAATCACATGCAACATCAACTGTTTTCCTCATTATTAAACCACCAACTACTGCATCTTAGGCAAGTTATGATGTGGACAGCTGCTTTGCAACTCTTCAAATCTCTCCCATGCTTCGTACAATAATTCCCTTACTTTGCTGGAAATTGGATATCTCTTTTATGATTCTAGTAGTCTTTGTCAAAGGGAACTATTTTAGCCAAAATGGTTTGCACCAGCCGCTCTGATGTTATGACATTCTTTGGGTTAAGAGAATTCAACCATGCCTTGGCTCAGTCTTTAAGTGTAAACAAAAACATCCTCATCTTGGCTGCATCTTTCGATAGCCTATTATATCATAATTTATTACAAATCTCCAAAAACTTGGCCAAATGAGCATTAGGATCCTCGTTAGACAGTCCATAAAATTGGATATTGGTTTGTAGCATATTTAGAAGTGTCAGTTTAACTTAAAAAATGTTGGTTTACACTGGTGGTTTTTATATTCCTTATCGCAACGTTTGGTTAGCGTCTTCAGCAGACAGGGACGGGACGTGACTGGGCAGGACGGGATGGAATAGAACAAGAATTGAAGACAATGAGATGTTTGGTTGCGGTGGACAGAACAGAGATAATTGTCTTCGTTCTGAGTACAAAAATATGTTTGGTTGCCTAGGACAGAACAGAAAATAGTGTTAATGACGGAAATGCCCCTATAGTATAATAAGAATAGTAGATGTAATTCATTAATTATTTGATAATTGTTGCAATATTTATTTTACAATTTTGAATTATTATTATTATTATTATTATTATTATTATTATTATAACCTATTATTATTATTATTAATTTGAGGAATTGATCCACATATTTAATTTCTTTGCAGTTTAGTTGTTCTAAATTTGCATATGCTCTGTCTTGAAATGCTGTAGAGCCTTGGTATGGTTCTTCAAGTGTGACCATCTTTCGTATTTGTGAAAATATGATCTGCGTATCATCTGCAGCATTGACAAGCAGTTCATATTCTTGTGGGTAAGCCAGTCTCCATTGCTGAAATAATCTTTTCATTGTTTCTCCCAATAAATTTTCTATATATGTAACCTTGGCTTGATTGTTAACCCAACTCATTCTGTTAATGAGGTTTGTGTTAACTAACTCCCATCGTGTGATGACGTCTTCATATTGTGCTATATCCTCAGGCAGAACAAGCATTGCTCCAGTTTGTATTTGGGCAGGTGGTAACATCCATTAATTAGATGTTTCCATTTTCTTTCCTTTAAACTTTCCCCATTTTTCTCTTATTTCTGGAACATTTATCTTGTATTCTCCTGTTGTTGGAGGATAATCTAGTAATCCCATATTGAAGTAAGATCATGCAACCTCCATTATTTTCTTTTCTAATTTTTCAAGCTTTTCTTCCAAACTGTGTAAATGCTTTAAACAAACACTGGATAATAATAATATCCTGTCGTATACTACACTGATATTGAACAAGGTATTTAACTGCAGATCACAAACTAAATTCAACTGTCTATTATCATAATGATATACATGTTTAAAAGCCTTATTATAACAAGAAAATATAACTTCGAGCATAGTTTAATATCCCTAACCATGATCTTAAACCTTTCTTTTCCTTTAATTGATCATCAGGAAAATCAGTGAGTTTCTTGATGATATGTGGTTGTAACCTGATTTTTCTGTTGCCTATTACAGCACCAAGGAATTCCACTTCAGGAGTTCCTACAGTCATCTTTTCTTTAGATAGGACAAGTCCTTTCTTCTGTATTTTTTTTGTCAAGTGGACTTGACATCCTTTCTGTTTCAGATAATTCTTCAACTATCTGGATTTGTGGAATATAATATTGCTCAAAAATTATTTGAGCTATTGCATCTCCTATATCCACAAAATATTCATCAGGGTTATTATTTATTGAAATAACATAGATGATACCTCTATAATCGGTGTCAATGACTCCTGCAGTAACATCTATGCCCTTCTTTGAGATTGACGACTTTCCTGCTATTCTTCCATAGATATGAACACCTTTTTGTGTTTGTCGTATCTCCATTTTAATCCCTGTTGAAATTATTTTTCTTTGAAGACTTAGTATTATTATACAGTCTATACTGTATAGATCATACCCTGCAGCTCCTTGCGTTCTTCTTTTAGGTATCTTAGCTTGTGATATAATAATATAATATATAATATTAATTAATAATTAATTAATATTATTAATAATA
>JANVCL010000006.1:19741415-19759834 GCA_026546855.1 Erythroxylum incrassatum
TTCCCGGGTCAAAAGGGTTTGCCCCGGTTAGGTTCTCCGACCTCTGCGTGGATACCGTTAGAGACGGTCTCCTTTGGCCGTTATGGTTTGATATTGTTATATCGACACAACGATCCTGGCTTTCGGGAAGGTCCCGGAACAAAAATGTTTGTTTTTCGCACCGTGTACATATGATGTACACACCGGGATTTCCCTACATTAGGGTCAAACTTAATAGCGAAATTCATAAATTGATAAAGCAATCCTAGCTAGAAATATTTTTGTTAATCAACTGATGGATTAGTTGTTAATAGTCTCGATAGAATTATTAACATAATATAGGAATTTTCATGGTCCAATAATCAATAATATGATTGCATGATAAAAGTTTAATAATTCAAGGATTCTTAGGGGGATTTATTACCTAGACACTACTATTTGATATTGATTTTTCTTAATATTGTACTTGTTCTGAGTTCATAATTGTTTAATATTAAGTTATTTTTATTTGAATGGGTTTAGTTTTAATTAAAATCCAAAATTTTGATTCTTAGGCTAGATAATAAAAAAAAGGCAGCTATTAGTATTTACCATCTTTATGGGACTGACTTGTACTTGTCTATGCTAGCTACAGCTATACCGTGTACTTGCGGTGAAATTAACGTTAACCTTAACCTTAGGCTTATCACTTATTGATACTGACATTGCCCCAAGTGATAATCCTCACCATGTTCCCTTATTTAAAGTGTTAGTTCGTGCATAACATGCCAATATTAAATATCTACGAATAAATTATAAATTAATTCAATTTTAAAATTTAAAACATTGTATACAAGTCTGCATATCAATTGACAAGATTCACTTTTTATGACTTATGGTTCACCATCAATACAACTACACATCCACCCATTCAAGGTATAACACCTTTGTTCTTTAAAGCTTGGAAAAACTTGTGGGCTCGTTTATAAAGATGGCCCAAGACAGAATCCCCTAACCCAGCTGCTCACAATTGTCAATATCAACTACAATATCTAGCATTGGTATATTGATATCATAATTACTGTTTGGATACAAAAGAAACATCTAACCCATATAAAAGGAAGTTATGCTAAAAGCATTCCTAATTTTGTTCACCCTTTACTTTATTAAGTACTTATTTGATAATAATTTAGTGCTCATTAATTTTGTAATCCTCTCAAAGCCTCATCCTGACAATCTATGCAATGGTATAATCTCCTTCATTTGATCTTCCCTTACTCTTGAAGATAACTTGTCCAAATCAAATCAACCATACAACCAATAATATGTGTCCCTTCTAACCTAAAACTTTCCATCCTTTGAAGTTGACCGAATCCCATATTGATGACCCACTTCATCTACTTTAGAGTAAGGTCCTACATTAATTTGAACCTTCTAAGAAACACATTTTAAAACTCTGCAAATACTTATACAAATTACTTAAAACCAAATAATAGTAATATTCAATCACCAAACTATATTAATTTAGTTTAATCTAATGCAAATATCATAGCTTGTTCTCTATGACCCGACTTCTTTCACTTGTTTTGGAGGTGACAACTTCATCTTCGACCTACATCTTGAATTTTTAAATCAAAATAATTTTATATTATCGTCATATTATTTTTAATAAAATACATATTAATTGTCTTTCTTTTTTGACTTTATGACCTTTTTCTTTCTAATGGAGCAAATGGTGCTCTAGTTACATCTTTGTCCTTCTTTTGTGCACCATGATAATAAAAAAAATACATTTCAATAACATTAAACCAAATATCATAACCAAATATAACATCTATAAAAACCAAAAAATATATATTAATAGGTCATCATTGGTCAAGTTATAAGCTACGAATTATTACCTAATAAAAAACACATAACAATAATGCCATACTATCTAATACTCCATCTCTTGCCAATTTAGTCATTTTGAACAAACTCGATACTTGAGAAATCATGTATAAATTATTTTGATACAATCTCTACCTAGTTGAATAAGAATTATTGTGAAACTTAGTATTACCTATCACTTTAAATGATTTTTCTTTAAAGAATTGAATTATCGTTATGTTGGGAAGTTAAAGTTAGATAAACCTCTCCCTCGTGCAAAAAAAAATCATGATTTCCTAATGTTAAGATCATTTTAATTCTATAACTAGGTTAATAAATAAACATAACAAACTATGAATCATAAAATTATACCTTATTATGATGCTTGATTTCTTTTTTTGTAGTTCTTTTGTCAAACCAATTTGTGAAATCTTTTAAATGCAACCACCGATGTTTAATAGTATCTATATGAATATATTAAGAGAACTCTGCAAATGGTGTAGATACGAGTAAATAAGAAGTTTTATCTCCTTTAAAGCCTACTTCTATTTATAATAGGGTTTGAAATATTTATTAATTTTATTTTTTGAGAAATTAAAATGAATTATAAAAAAACTCTAAAAAGGAGATGCAAAATAGGAATCAATGTCAAAGTATATATGACATAACAAAGTAATTCTATTGAATACAAGTTAGATGGAAATGCAAATTAAGGAACCTAAAGAGGGAAGAAATACAATTTTTTAACCAATAATATCTTAAGAATAAGAAGAAATGATAACCAAAGACTTCTGAATTATGGAAGATATAGGGCCACTAGAAACCAACATTATCCTGACCATGATAGATTATGAATAGAGTTCTAATTATCATTCCAGATGTCACTGCAATTACCAACTTTACATTCAAGCTTAATAATCTAAACAAAATTGCATAAAAATAAAGAATAAATAAACTCTTAACCTTTCATAAGAATCAAATATAATTCTCACAAGTTCTAAGGCAATGTGATGATTAATCAATGGTAGGCAATTTCTAATAGAGAGCAATAATATCATTACATATGTGGTGGAATTGATGAGCAACCAACTACTCTCTAATAATTCTTGACATATTTATTAATATGATATGCTTACTAGTGATTTTCTTAAGAAAGATCACTTGATTTCTTTCTTTCCATAAGGCATAAACCACATTTCCTTAAGCAATTTTTTAAACTACTAGATCTCCTTTACTTGTATTATACCTTGACTTAACCAATTGATCAAACCAACTTATGGGAGGACAGCTTAAGTTGCAAAGAAGTTTAATGTTTTCCCTATATGTAAGAGAAGAAACTGCACATAAAGAACAGATATTCCATGGATTTATTTTTTAATTGAAAAGTGCATAAGAATTTGGCAAATTGAGAATTCCTCTAAGCCTATCTAATGTGCTTAACCTCTCCCTTATAGTAAGCTAAAGGACGAAGGACACTCTAGGGCTAGCTTGTTTAGACCATACTATCTTATGTTAGTTTACCCTTGTAGATTGATTCCTTAATAACAATTTACAAATAGAATTAGAGAATATATTACTTGGGTGTCTACACTATTTAATTGTGTCCTCTACATTAGAGTTGAGATTAAAACTAAAGAGATGACTAATGAGTGATGTCCTTGCTAACTGAGGAAGCATTAGGTTATTCCTACGGAAATCTTTAACTAAAGTATGGTTTGAATATTTTTTCGAAGATGAGTGAGTTTTGTTATACTACTTAGAGGACCAAAATTGGTCTAATCATCATACAGGACCAAATAAAAGCCCTATTGCCTATCATGTGCTTAAATTCCAACCTAAATTTTTCCCCTAGCTTGAGGATATGAACCATAGTCCATAAAGAGTTATATTTAAGAAGGATATTCTATAAGTTTTCATTCTTTAGATAATTTACATATATCCATTTAACCTAAAGGGCTTCCTTATTAGTGAGCATCCTCTATATTCTTTTGATCATAGGGACCTTATTAGTGAATTTGATGGGAATTATTCCACTACATCATTCCTCCTTAGGTAAACATAATTCACTCTATTTAACTTCAACAAGTGTTCTTTTAGAAATATCACTTGACATTAGAAATCTCCTTATTAATTACTCTATCATCTTCACTAAACTTATCTAAAACATCATATAAGTGAACTGATATATATGGAGGCTATTGAGCATTGAATTGAAAAGTTGTAAATTTTTTATTGGAGACAAGCTTTTATTGTGCTAGTTTGTTATTCTCTTCTAAATTCTTTCAATCAATGGATGAAATTCAATATAAATAGGTCTCTTAGAGGATATGGGAATGCCTAAATAAGTGAGAGGAGGCTTCATAATCTTTAAACATGTCAAATTGGAGAGATAATTAGAAATATATTAAGCTCTAAAATAAATAAATATTCAATTCTTGTCTTTATCAATGGTAAAACTAAGATGCTTTCTAAAGTGTTCGTTATAGATATTAGAGCACTAATTATGCTTACATCAACCTTTAAAAAGAGAATAAGGTCATTTCCAAATGATAAGTTGTATATCCTTAGTTTCTAGCATTTAAAATGAAACTTGAAGTTTTTCAACTCGTTAATTATATATCTCATCAGCCTAGAAAGGACTTCTATGCACAATTTGAAGAGATACGGGAATATGAGATCTCCTTACTTCAATCCTCTTGCACTTTTGATGAGTTTAAAAGGCTCCCCTTTGACTAGAATGTTATAACATACAATTTTGATACATTGTTCAATACAACCATAAAAAATTGTTGGGAATGTGAATGCCTTTAGGGAGATTAAGATAAAGTTAAAATCAATAGAATCAAAGGCCTTGTGAAATTAAATCACAAATGCACAATTCTTTCTTAAGTGTCTCCTAATATAGTTCTTGAATAACTCCTTAAGCAATTAAAACATTATCCCTATTATATCTCCCCTTAATAAAAGCTCCTTATGAAGGATCTGTATAGAATGCTAAAATAACTTTTAGTTTATCAACTATTAGGTTAAAGATGACCTTATAAATAACATTGTAGTAAGATATTAGTCTAAAATCCTTTAGAGAATTAAGAGAGTGAAATATAGGAATGAGATTAATGAAAGTATTATTAAGCTCCCTTAACATTTTACCACGATTGAAAAATTCTAGAGCTACCTCTGTGGCTAAGATTTTTGTATGAGACTAGGTGATTTAGAAAAAAATTAAGCATTTAAACCATTAAGACTTGGGGCTTTATTAAGTTTAAAAGCTAATAAAGCTTCCTTAAAATCATTTTCATAAAATGGTCTTATTAGGAGCTTAGCCTTTTGATCAAAAATTTGCTCAGAGATGAATGATTATAGAATTAGCACAAAATGATGAACCTTTACTTTTAGTGGGGTACATGGCCTTATGTACTTTACAAAATTATTTAAAATTTACTAATGCCAATATGAGTATATACACAGGACCATATATGTCAACGTGTTCTTCATACAAAGGGTAATACAGGTGGTGTAAGGCGTATTGAAGAAATGAAAGCAATCACTTTTATACTTGACCCTTAACATGGGACCATGTATATTGCCTTATTATGTGGTTCTTCTCCAATTCTTTCAAAATTGCTCCATTTCAATCCAATCCTTTTCCAACTTTCCTTGTATGGGAAGAAATATGACCTAAAATGGCAAAACTTCTTAAATTAAGTAAAATCCTTTAAATTAATAAAAAACATAAGCAATATACTATGAATTTTGTGTTAAAAATAATGTGTGTCTATCATAAATCAATGAGCAGAACAAGAAGACTCAACACTAAAAATGGAGTATTAAACAAAACGAAGTTGTAAGAGACTCATAAGGCAACATAAATAAAAAAAATATAAAGAAGAACTACAGAAACATTAGAAGAAAGCTTATGAAAGAGGAAAAAATAGGAATCATATAAAGTAATTTGTGTCAATATCTTAAGGATCTTCATGTTTTTTAATGCATTACTGTCTTTGGAATTACGAATGTCGTTCTTCTCATAGCCTGTGTTTAAGTGTACTGATTAAAAAAACGGGTTAGCCCCACTAATATCAGACGCCATATTACACTCTACTAAAGCTCGCTCGCTCTCTCGATAGCCATATGAATGTAATTAACAACAGTTATATTGTAGGTTCAACGTAACCAAAAACCAAGTATTATATTTTGTGTTTCGGGAGCTAGAAGAGGATGAGAAAGTTTCTACTGACGGCAGGTGTGTAACTTAAAATGTTGTTTACGAGGAAGAAGGTAAGGTGGATGATGTGCTTTTCCTTTTCCTACCAAGACACAACAGAAATAGAGAAAAGACTAGTGTGGCAAATAGAACAGCCATCAAAAGAAGCAATGCCAAAGGCAGCCTTTTTTTTAATTATCAACTTTGGTGGCACATTGGACAAAAAAAAAAGGTCTTAATAGAATAATAAAACTAACCATGTAAATATGCGTTTACGGCAAATTGGGTTCAGTTCCGGCCTACTGACCTAACAGTAGTAGGTAACATAACTGAATCGGGCGGGTCTCCAAGTCCAAACACGGATCAGAGGACCCGATTAAAAAGATGGTTAAATGTCAAAAAACTCCAACAATAAGCCCGTCGACTGGGGAGGCGATTGGAGGGTATAAGCGGAAACGAAAATTTTGGTCGTTTAATGGAGCTCGAGGTACTGGTCCTCCAGACGGGATCAGACCAGAGCTTGAAAGCGAAGAAGAAAAACAAAATTAGTGATTTTGTGGAATTTTCATGTCCATCTTGCCTACACAGACCCAAGGTTCTACATCGTCGTCTTCTGTTGGTTGTATCTCTGTTAACCCTAGTTTCCCCAATTATGGAACCTCTCCCTCCCGTCAATTCCAAGGAGTGCAATCCTCTCCTTCTCAATGGCCGCCACACAGCCCTATTGCAGGTTCTTTTCTTTTTCTTGTTTTTTTCACGGTGTTGATTGATTCTACTTTGCTGGAGTGCGTTGTTTGGTCCATTTTAGGCTTTTGCTGGCTCGTTTTTATTTTTATTGATGGATATTGTGGATATATTCACTCTTCGTGTGTATACTATTTCTATACGATGTGGATAGTGTTAGTTCATATATTGTGGCTTATATGGGTTTCGTATTCTCTTTTGATGAGGATGAATGCTTGTCGACATGTTTGCTGTGAAAAGATCTATTCTTTTACATTTGGGAAGTTTTGATAGTGTGTGTATATGGCAGAGTCTTTGGCTCCAGCTGCAGAAGATTATTGTGGGGCATCCGAAAAGGTACTGCAAATTTTCTTTTTGTTTAGTTTTCGGGTGCTTATTTAGTTATTATCCTATCATTAGAATGGGTATACGTGCATCTTGTTTTGTTTATACACGATCTGGGTTAAGATATTCTTTTGTTAACTAGTTGACATTAATATTGGGACTTTACGGGATTAATGGTTGGCCATGAATCTGACAATGGGACTTAGGTGCTGTCTTTTGTTTTTCTGTTCAGGTGACCGAGCTAGGGACACCAAAAGATAAAAGTTTCTCCCACCTAGAAAAAGACATGCAATCTTTGTCTCACTCAGGTGGTCAAGGGGTTGGATCTGCTCAATCAAAGGGGAAAATGCCAGAAATGATTTCCACCCCTGACAGTCGACAGACTGCCGGCTCTATGAATTCTCATGGAAGTGGTTCACATTCGGCAGGAAAAAGAGCTCAAATGATGAATGCTAATCATCTGCTGAATTTCCATTTTGACCCAATTGAGCGCGCTCAGTCAAGGGCTCCTCCTCCGCCACGACGTTATCGGAAGATTAAACCCTATAACAAGGATTTATTTCTTCAGGCTAATTACAAGTTTGTTGTGTTAGACACTGGAGATCACACTCCAGAATCATTGGATCCAGATAAAATGCTTAGATGGGAGGATATAGTTTGTGTGAACTATTCCACTCCATTTCCAGTGCAATGTCCAATTTGTTTGGAGTATCCTCTATGCCCTCAAATAACTTCATGTGGGCATATCTTCTGTTTTCCCTGCATCCTTCAGTATTTGTTAATGGGTGAGACAGATCATAAACGTGAGTGCTTCAAAAGATGCCCATTATGCTTTGTCATGATAAGTCAAAAGGAGTTGTACACCATCAATATTGAGAATGTTAAGCAGTATAATGTTGGGGATACCATGGAATTCTTGCTTTTAACCCGACAAAAGGATTCATTCAGTCTATCTCAGAGAAATAAACATAAGACAGATATTATGACAAGTTACAGTGGTGATGTCTATGATCCCTTCTCGAAGTTTACTTTTACGTCAGACGTGGAACTGTCTGTCAGAAAAGCTATGTCTGATTTGGATAGTTGGTTAGCCAAAGCAGATTCAGGACTTGTGGACGACTTGGGAAAACTCCCCTATGTTTGTGTGGCAATTGAACTATTAGAGCAGAAAAAGAAGTGCTGGAATGAGCAAAAGACACAAGACAGTGACAGAAACGGTAAACAGACTACAAAGAGAGGATCTCAAGGGAATTTGTCAACTGAAAATGCAACTAATATTTACGGTGACAAGCGTAGTTCCCAATGTACAACACCTATCAATATAAATTACCAGCATAAACCATCAGACAATGTAACCAGTGATGTCACTGGGTCTTTTGATGACCAAGATGCAAATTCATCATCCTCATATGATGAAAGCAAGAGCTTGCAGAGACTCTCAAATGGTTTTGAAGATGTAAATGTCAATGATTCATACAATTTCTACCAGGTCAGTGCTACTAAGAAATGTTTTATTTAGTTGTTACTGCTTATTAATGGTTACAAACCGATACTTACTTAGAGTCCAGTTGACCATGTTTATCTGTCTTTATGTAACGGGGCTTCAATTCTTATATTGAGTCGGGCTGCTATTGTTGGTTTTGCAATATCAGTTGTTATGATATACTTCCTGTCTTTTTATAAGATATTTTATTTGTAATATAGCCTGGGCTTTATGATGCTTTGCAATATTTTCATTAACGATTGGACGACACTTTACTATATTAGGTCATGCATCTATAAAACATAATTTTTGTATGTATGTGATTTGCCCTTGGTTTGACATGTTATCCCCAAAGGAAGATGTGAATAAGATACGCAAGACTCCTATACAATTTTTTTTTCCTAGGTGATATTTGCCATGAACATCTTACATCCTGGGAATCAAGGATAATTAATCAATATATTGTTGCAAGTAATTTGAGATACAATTACCATTTGAGGTGATGGATTGTAGTTGATTGACTACCTCTCTTTTTACTGTTTTCACTTCAGAATTGTTCAAAGTTGTTTCCTTCTTGTTTAGGAACTTTGTTATTTTAGACAATAGAGGAATGGAGATCATCTTGTATAGGAGAACCTTTGTGGTCTTCAATGTAAGTCATAATTAACAAACTATTAACAAGATAGAATACATCAATGCCTTTCATTTTATCTCTAAATCTATCCTTCTTGTGATTTGGATGAGAAATAGAATTTTCATATTTATTAAGTTTTCATATCTTTAACATGATAGGCATTTATCTGTTGACTTGAATATTATACATGCTTGACCTTAATTGCTCTTCCTAATTGCGTGTCTTAAAGCTTTTAATCTGGATAAGTTAATGGCATCTTACTTTATTTTCTGCCTCCCATTTTGACTATGAGATTCTGTATTTTCTGTTCAGTACTTCATTCTCTGTGAAAATCTGTTGTTTAAAGGGTGGGAACGACGTTATCTCATTTTTCTAAACTTCCATATGGCATATCAATAATGGCTCTCAATTTTGTTGCTACACTGGCTTGTTAACAACTTACCCTCCTTTACATATCAGATTCATAGTGTATCTTAGCGTATGAGATATTGTTAGCCAACCATTCATTCTTTAGGTGATTGCAGCTGCCTAAATTCAGTAAATGGTAAGAATTCTGATGCCTAAGTGAAAATGAAATGAAATTTATGTTTAAAAAAGACAACTATTTCGTGTTTTTGGAAAGTAGCAGCTGGAGAATCAAAACTTTTACTTCAAACAAAAATAAGCAGTATTATCCCCAAAAGAGCAATTTAATTTCTGTTCACTGTTATTCGTTAAGAAAACAGTTATTGCATTTGTCAACTAGACATATATAAAATTGTATAAAATTCTAATTCTCGTGAACTTGGAATTAGAATTCCAAATATTGAAATTGCAACAAACTGTAGTAATTTAGTGAAAATTGGGTTATTCAAAATTAGGATTATTTGCTCCTATCCCAGAATTTGAGTTCTATTAAAAATAACTATGGGTTAATTCCTTGGAATTCACCGAGGAATTGTAATCTCAATGTTGTGTCAAGACAAACAATAGACCAAGTCTGAGGATCCCAAATGCTACATAATAGTAAAATTTAAGCGTGGATCCTAACAGACCCCAGCTAAATTCAACTTCAACTTGCTTAAAATGTTTTATCTATTCTTTCAAGTTTTTTATGTGCATAGGATAGTAATAGCCCCTTTAAGCGCTACTGCAGAGCATTAATAGTTGTTGCTTTATTCTCACTTTGTTTTGTTTCTGTTTCAGGCATTTGATGGCCAGCATCTCATTCTTCATCCATTGAACATGAAATGTCTTTTACATCATTACGGGAACTATGATATGCTTCCACCCAGGTATGGCCATCTTCCACATTTTTTGTATGGTAAATAATCCAGATATTGGTACTTATAATTCTAGCAGCTATGATGTGCTCAAATTTTCTAAATACTGGCTATGCATTTTTTTCTGCATCTCCTAGAATATACGGGGAATTGTTTTGTCATATCAGCTCTACTTGCATGCTTTCTGTTGATAGGCTACACTCGAGTTTTTTGTATGTAGAGACCCTGACAAACACTCAAGGCCATAACTGTTTCAAGTTATGAAGGTCTATTTTGTTTTATAATGCAGCTGTGGCTTAATCATTGTAGCAGTTTCTTCATGTAATGAGTGACCTGAAGATAAATGCTTTTCAATTAAAATGACAAATTGATACTCTTAAACATAGTGAAGATAGGTTGTCTGAGGTTATTAATGATCTTTTGAACATTGATTTGCTATAGTAATCTGTCATACAAAAAATTCATTATTGGGGATTTCACTTTCAGTTAACAAGATATTATAAATTTCAGAATAAGTGGAAAAATTTTGCAATTTGAGTCAGTGACTCAGTCAGAGACCACAAGACGGCGCTATCGATTTTTAAGTCATTTTTCATTGACAACAACATTTCAGGTACCTTACACCATTGGTTTTTCTATGCTTATCTTATTTTCTTGATGACTGCAATCCACAATATCTCTTTTCTATCAGCTATGCGAAATTGATTTGAGTGAGTTGCTACCTCCCAATGCCCTGCTTCCTTTCATGGATGAAATCAAAAAGCGGGAAAGGCAAAGGAAACAAATTGCCAAGAAGGTGTGTATGCTTCTACATTATTGTAATATGCCATATTTGTTGCAAAATTTGTCTGCTGAAAGAAACCATTTATAATATGCTGGGAACCCCTTTAGTTCATTCAAAAGATTTTTAATAGTTGTCTTTTACCCTTTCTATTTTGTTTTGCACATAGAAGTTGGAAGTTCACTCTCCTTGTGAAGGAATGAGGAAAAGGAAAGTTTTCATGTGCAAGCATAATATAGATATCCATAAAGTTTTCCTGCGCAAGCATAATATAGATGTGCATACTCTTAGAATTATATCTTATTTTGAAATCTAGGAACAGAGGGAGAAGATTAAGGCTGAAGTAGCTGCTGCAGATTCTCTTCCCATTTTATCAAGCTTTGGACATTCCTTGCATGACCACTCCCCAAATTTCACCATGGATGACTTTGAAGGTACTCTTGTTTTCTCTAGGTGTTGACTGGACTTTTCTGGAGTTGAGACCTGTAGACCGTTTTTTTTGCGTGACAATACCTCTTTCAACCCTCATAGTTACTATTTCCGTCAAGTCATCTAATTCAGCACATATTTCTAAGGTTAATGGATTGCTACACCTTATTGCTTAAGCTTTTATATTTGGAGGTGATGTAGGACAAAAAGAGGACATTCTAACAATTCGATGAGACATGTATGAGCTATAGTTGTAAGGCTGCTAGAATTTGCCATGTTTGCTGGAATTTGAGTTTCAGCTCTGTAGTTTCAATATTGGTTGCTAAATTTTCAGGTTTGAGTTGCTGAAAATTCAGATTAGCAATCTAGGAAATTTTAGTAAAGAGAACAAAGTGTACGTCTAGGAAACATCCCCCTAGAGTTTGTATCAAGAACTAGGAATCATCCCTAAGAATTAAAACAATCAAAACTATTGAACTCACGCTAATAGGTTTCTAGAAATCACTTCTAGAGTTTGGGACTCACTACTAAATATTTAAGAACCACTCAGAGAGAGAAAATTTAGATTGTTGAAAATAAGTCTATTCTTCTTATTCATTGAATGTTGAAAACATAATATATATATGGAGAAAGTCTTGAGACTCTAATCCTATTGGAGTAGGAAAGCCCACTAAACTTTTATTTACTATAATACTGTTTAATAAGTTTTCATATTTTTCCTTAAGACCTGGAACTATTAGGACAAATTAAAACATAAATAATTTCCTTTTCTAGTAAGGAAAAGTAAACTAATAACTTTCTTTTTCATTTTGCATGAGAAAGTCTTGAAGAGGACAAGTTGAGAGAAACTATGCAGAAAATACTACCATTTTGAACTTTCTTGGGAAGCTTGACTTATGGGAAAATCATTATATGATATATATTTTTTTTTGGTCTCATCTTTTGTATCTAATTACTAAACTTTTAGTTCTTGCCTTTTGGTCATAGCATTTGAGAATTGAAGCTTGAGAAGGTATATGAGTATTTTGAAACTGGAATAACTGGAGTAGTTCGAGTGAAACTCTCCCTTAATCTGAGCTAACACTGTTGAAATCTGTGAATTTGGTGATCTGGATGGTTGTAGTGAATATTGGAAGACTTCACTTGTTTATCAATTATAATAGTTGGTGAAGTTATACCAGTGTCAGTAATTTCAAATTACTCAATGCAATGTGTTAACTTTTGTTCTAATGCATCTTTCATGTGCAGCCCTGGGAAATTCTGTTTCAACAATGTCGTCCAGCCCCCCAGTTGGTGGGGATGATAGGATACTCTTCGCAAATGTTGCGAGACTTGGTTTTGCTGCAGGACTTGATTCTCCAGCCCTGAGAATTGAGGAAACAAATTCCTTAACCAACAACAGTGCAACAAGCTGTCCTTCTGGCTTAGCCGGTAATTCTATATGTAAATGCTTCTGAAATCATCTCTCTCTGCAAAGAATAGATGAAGGATGAATAGCAAACAAACAAAAGTAACAGCTTTAATTTTTTTTTATGCCCTCTGTTTTGTTCTGATCATTTTCTTATACTCTTTCAGGTCCTAGAAATTCAGGCTTCCCCTCATTTGCCAACATAATATCCCGGGAAAAATCTGGAGAAAACTTGGACGTTCCCAAGGTCAGTGACGCTGGAAAGAAAGGAAAGAAGACAAACCGAGTTCTTTTGTCAACTGCTGGTGCTCGGCGCTACTAAACCAAAGTTTTCATCTATGATCTGTCGTCTGCTTCTTCTATATAATGGTGATGAACTCTGTGAATAGAAGCTAATTGTATATTATCAACTTTTGAGCACTTGTAAATGGAACCAAATGGAAACATGACAAACACCCCCTGCCTCTGTTGCTCAAGGCAACGGATTTGATTATTTTCTGTTCGCCTTAAAGTTGAGAACATCTAGGGAAATATGCAGCGCTTGTGCTATTTCCCAAGTTTCATTTGGCACGTCAATTAACTTACGAAGTCGACATAAGTGACGTGGCAACCATTTTCAATGTCCGATGTCACCTAAATCTCCCTTATTTTTAGTCATGCTTGTGTGGTTCATTAGCTACCTTACACGTACCGTCTGGTATACTATTTCACAGTAAAACGATGCAGTTTTGACTTTGAAGATCACGTGGCAGCTTGCATGAAGTAAATGAGTCACGTAAACTAACAATTGTATGAAATTGTTCTTATAAAATGGAACAGTTTGTATCAAATTTCTGTTAGCATATCAGATTAATCAACGTCTCATACGGCAACTGACAGATTGTATATTATATATTTTCATTTTATTTTTTAATTGTAAATTTATAAATTTCAAAAAATCAGAAAACACATTTCCTTTTTTAAAAGACCTGCAAATTCTGACCACATTCTTTCTCCCTCCAACCTTCCTTTTCATGGAACCCCAATTTCCAATGCCGGTCAAAACTGTTGATGCTGTGCAGTTGAATGCCCAAGTCCTTAATTCTAGTGGCCATTTGGTGAAGAGGTGATGAAGCGTGTTTCTAACATTTCATGCGAAGCTTCTTAACCATCATTTAGGTGGTGAAATATGATAGTTAAATACCTAAAAAATAAAACACTTACACACCATTGTGTCATTTACTATTCCTTGGTTTCGTTCTTCTTTTGTTAGTGTGTGTTGAATAAATGACCCTTTCTTTACTTATTTACCAAATGTGTTTATTCTTAACCACATTAGTGGGCATAAACATTTTTTGTGGTCTTTATAATAAGAGGAGTGTTTGTCAAGGCTTGAGGAGATCGCCCCTTGATACTTTAATAAGAGGTTGAACCTAAGTCAACTCTGCACGCACATGCTACCCGCTTGTGCAGTGGATTGGACCTCTGTTAACTCCATGCACTCACTTCGGACAAGTTGAGTTATTTTTTATCCTTTATTTTGCTAAATTTGTTTATTTATCTATAGAGAGTTATTGTTTGGCTGGATCTTTTCTCGTTTCTATCTCTTTCAGTTTTCAAACCTCGTGAACACTCTCCAAAAATGTTACAAACTTTTTCTGGGTTTGTCCCCTAATTTTTGCTTCATCCATGGATTCTTCTCCAACATTTTATATGGTTCTGTATCTTGGGTTTTCTAACTTTTCTTTTCATACACAGATTTATTCACTACACTTTTTGCAAAACCTAAGAACGTTTTTTCTCTTGACGACTGATTTATGCGAGTTCTAAGTCCTTGATCTCGAGTGCACAAATTCGTGGACTAGTTATGTTAACCTTGGGAAGTATACAACAACATCAATTGCACCATAATTGTACCAAATTTTGCTTTCAAGGCAGTGACTATATCATAAACAACTATTCGATAAGTTTTATTCTCTACTATAGCTTTATTTTCCTTAAAATTTGAAAGCAAAATTTCACATTAGAAATATACAATAGACGTATCATTGAATAAAGTCTTACTGACCTCTTTAAACTCGAACCATTGGAAGGAACCAATTACAAATGTTGGTCCCAAAAATTACTTTTTTTGGAACAAATTAGAAGTAGATTATGTGTTATTCACCGATATTCAGTCTATGAAAGCCACGAACTCTAAAACTCCTAAAATATCTTAAAAATTCAACTCCCATCTGTTTGCCTCCACTCATGTCCTTTTATGATAAAAATTATGGTTTTTGGGACATACATAGGCATTTGGGAGACCATGTATATTCAAAAACAGCTAAATTGACTATTTCACACAGGCACAAAAACTTACATGCCAACATACATGGCCATGTATATCAAGATACACGAGCATATAACTCCAGACAATGAGAAACCGAATTCTTCAATCTTTTTATGTTTATAGAGACTTAAAAAAATCTATACACGGTTATATAGGTCTTTATTTGCTTCAAATCTTCGTTCCATGCCTTAATTTCATCCAACTTTCTCTTTTTGGTCTATGAAGGCAATTATGACCTACAAATGCACTTAGAAAGAATTAAGTAACAATATACAACAAAACTATAAAATATCAAGCAAAACATGTTAAATATGAGTATACAATTATAGTCAAATATACATTTATCAAAACTCTTAAATAACAAGCAAAGCACATTAAACATAGGTATATAAATATAGTCAAAGAATCATTTATTAGTTATCCATCGACTAAGATGTTAAGTGTTGGAGCAGTGATGCAATGTCTAATACATTGGATTATGGCTGAGGTAATTCTATGGTAGTTAGAGTTTTGATGATAAAATCCCAACTTACACTATCATATGCTTTCCTTAAATCAAGTTTAAGGACGCAATTTTTCCTATTCCTCTTCTTGGAGTAATTCTTTATCAATTCTTACGAAAATGGGATGTTGCCTCCTATGATCTTGCCTAGAACATAATCACCTTTTAACTGATCTATATAGTTAAGGAACACTTTTTTTTTAATCTTTCAGAAAAGATCTTAGTGATTAGTTTGTAAATGGTATTGCAACATGCAATTGGTCTAAAGTATGAATAGATTTTCTACTCACTACCTTTAGGAATGAGTATAATGGAGGCCCTGTTAAGTTTTATAAGAAGGCTCCTTTCTTGAAAAATTTAACTACATCATCAGTAACATTATTTTGTTCATCGTACAAGTCTTTATAATGAAATTTTCATTAAAACTATCAGGGCTAGGTACCTTGTAAGGGATCATTATCTTCAGTGTGCTCTCAATTTCTAGAGCAACAATTGGTTTACATAGGGTCTCCATTTCTTATGTTGAAGGACATTGATGATCTTTTTAAGTAAAGGGAATAAAGAATAGGTATTATTTAGTGATTGCAACATTTTCTGCAAATGCAAGAGACTGATAATTGCTTGGAATGTATTACAAGATTGAAGATTTCCAAACCTCCTATCATATTCCTTGATGTGCCTATTTCCTCTAAGGGGCCTTCTTCCAATGAGTTCATCCTTATCATTTAAAGGATTAAGAGGAGGATAGCTATTTGGTGAAATCATAACTTGTTTTTTAGCTAAAATGGTTTCATCAGTTAACTATATTTTCAATAGTATGCATATTTTAGTCTGCACATATATAGTTTCCTAAATGCATTATTAAGACATAGAAAAGCTACTAAGAAGGTTCATTTGTTTTGGTAGTGACTCAGGCTCTACCTTTGCAAACGTGAAATGGAATGAACTTTATATGCTAAATAAAAAGCAAGGTTTAAGAATACATTCTATCTAGATTACTAATCAAATCTAATTTATATAGAGGATTTGGAGGATCTTTAAGGAAAAAACTTCGTTATGGGTTAGATGAATCCTTGCCTACTATATAAAGGTTGGTAATTTCTTATATGTAAAGCCCAAGGATCTCTTCATAGTCTATGATCTCCGTATAGTCTATGATCCATTTACTCAAGCTTATAGCAAATTTAAATATGGAATTACATAAATTAGGAGATGGAGTTTCTACCTCATTTTATTCTAGAAATTGATCTATACTTGGTTCATTGAGTGAGGTCAATACCCTCTCTTCTATAAGGAATATGATACGTAGTAATTCTTTAGTTAAAGATGTGCTAAATTCAAACCTTTCTAGGTTAGTAAGCTCCTTACCAATAAACTATCAACTTATACCAGGTCAAGTACATCATTTTCAAAGAAGACATGACACTTCCATAGATTTGACAAATAAATTATATACGAATTTGTTCAAGGTGCAATCCCCTAAGGTGCCTTAGTTTTAGATGATTTGGTTTAACCAATCTTATCCTAAAGCCTTTTTAACCCTGTGGCTAACCATTAAGGGGAAGCTAAAAACCATAGACAAAGTCAAGAAATTCAAGGATGTTTTAGGAATAGGTATATGCAAAGTTGCTGAAGAATTAGTAAAGCTTCTCTTTTTTGGTTGCAATGTATCATTCAAAATTTGAAGTGTAATTATGTAGCATCCCATCACCGATGGGAAGGGTAGAATTGTAATTTGGAAAGTTTTATGAGTGTTTAAAAATTGTCTTGATATGTTCATGTATACACATATACGTGAATAGTAAATTTTGCACATGTAAATGACTGTATATGCATTCATAACATTTCCTAGTATATTTGGTCATAAATGTGAGTGTTATGAAAAATGTGATTTTTGTGTTTGGAAAACTTAGTTGGAGAGGGTCATTGAGGTTTGAGAAATTTTAGTGAATTTTAGAAAATTTTCTAGAAATTTTGGGTAAATTTTTGGACTAAGAAAAATGTCAAGTGGCAAAATAATTATTTACCGGTAGTAGAAATTACTGTCCAATGGCAATGAAAATTTAGAAAAATGATTTTAGGATTTATTAATTAGATCCATTGAAAATTTGGGAGAGAATTGGAGTAGAAATTGACATTTATTTGGAAGAAACCAATTGAATGCTTTAAAAATGAGACATGTGGCAAGTGACAAGTGTCACTTGCCTAACCATGTCTTAAATCATTTTTTTTATTAACAAAACCCAACCTTTTTGCTAGTCTTCCACGACACTTTCATATTAGAAGGCCAAATGAAATTTTTCTTCATGTTTTTCTCTCCATCTTCGTAGCTGCTTCTCTTATTTGGTTTGTTTAAAAGTTTGCTCATCTTTTTCTCTTCCTTTCACCTTGCTTTCTCTCCCTTTAGCTCACCTAAAAAGCCTAACATAAACCTCACCCCCTTGAGAAGATGATGATCGTATATGGGAGGGGAAGTTAGGAAGTTTGTGACAAGTTTGGAAGATTGGAAG
>JANVCL010000006.1:19762563-19781370 GCA_026546855.1 Erythroxylum incrassatum
TCTCTGTGATAGTATTTGATACTTGTTAAGTGGAGTTGAGCTGTATGATTACATGCTATAATTGATCTCGTTTTATGCCATGAGGGAACCATCAAGGATGGTTACTCTACTGAGTTCGCAAAACTCATCAAAATTGCACCGTTACTTTTCAGGTTCGAGAGTGAGACGACCTAACTGCTAAGACTCTGTAGAAGCATATTTTGTGAAACTGTTATAGTCAGATTTGGCTTTAAGGTCGGTCAGCTGAGATGGAGGACTTAGCTTTTGTTTTTATGTTTATTGTACTTGGTGTGTACTGAGTTGTTTAAACTCATAAGATAATGTTGTAAACCTTGGATGGTGTTATGTTATATGAAACGATATAAATTATGGAGTTTGCTGATGTGATAACAATTTTTGAGTTAAAAAAAATATGTATGTGATTGATGGTTTAGTGTATGATGCCATGTTATGTACAGTAAAGGTAAGATAGTTAACAGGTCATTTCTATCAGGCATGTATATGTGTATCCGAAGGACACACGTGCATATGTCAGTTGGGAATTGGGTGTTACAAACAACATCCTCACCACATATATTACCATAAGCATCCACACCACATATATTAGTGCGAACATCAACATCACCCATATTAGCACCAATAACGACAACACCAACATCAGCATCACCTATATTAAAATTACCAACAACACCAACACTAAGAAAAATATCCATACCCACCCACTTCCTCATCCAACAACTTAATACTTTCATCATTATAGTTTTTATCACCTCAATGGTTCATATATAAGGTTACAAGTTCTTCATCTTTTTAACTTGTAAACATCTTTTGGTCCCTATAGTAAACTTTATCTAAACATTCATCCTAATTACATTTTATTTTATTCTCAATAATAAAACAACATAATTTGTTATGTTCAACACCCTTTATGAAAATACTTCTCTTATAATATTATACAAATGCATCTTTTCTAATAAATATCCTCATAATAAAAATATTTTAATCAAATTTGATGTCTTGTAATAAATAAATAAGAAAAATTCTATAAAAGATAAAGACCATTATAAATGGTCCTTACACTACTACCATACATTTGGTTACTTATACTTTGCATTGTTACTTATATTAAAACATAACAAAGTTTTAACAAATTGGTGCATAAAATAAATGAATAAAAATAGTAATTTTAAAAGATGAAAAAATGCTAATCACAACATAATATAATCAATTGCAAGACATAAGGTATTCTTCTCCAATTTCAATAGATCAATTAGTATAAGTAGACAATTAAAGAGACAATAATAGTGATGGCAATGATTTTTTATTGAAAGAGTTGCAAAAAACTCTAGTTGAATGCCCTATAAGAAAAAAAGTGTGTTTTATTCAGCAAAAAAGATAAGAATGCAATTGAATGTTCTAAAATTCCAACTAAATGGTACATAGAGAATGAGAGGTGTGTTCGTAAAACTTTTGTTGTGTAAAGTAGTTATGAGTGTAATTGATAGTAAGAAGATGGGTAAATTGTATTTTAAATTTGAAACTTTATCTAATTTAAACCTTGTGTGAAACATTAAAGTGAAAATTATACCCTTAGCGAGTGTTTAAAGAAATTATTTTAAGATAACATCAACATTTGGTAGGTCACAATTGCCTAGTTGTGACATGGTCTGTTCTAAAGTTTTTATTCATATACTAAAAGCTGCCAAAAACTAACCCAATTAGTATTTAAGGTAATATCGATACTATTTTGAGAACGTTAAGGTATAACATGATACTATAGATAAGGGTAAGGATTAACCTAGACTTTTTAAGAAATATTATTGAATAATTCATGCCTTTTGCCCACAAATATAGCACATATTAACTTTGTCATTAAAATTAATGGCATAGAACGTTAGGTAAGTAGGTCCTTTTTCACATAAGTATGCATGTTGATTATAATAAATTAAATAAAAATAAATAAAAATTAATTTTTCAAATAATATAATTAGCTAATGGATTAACATGTGAATCTTTAGTGCTCTTTCATTTTTCATTTGCTTTTACCCATTAATTAATCATTTTAAAATATATTTTCATTATATAGACTTGTCTTCTTATATACCTTTTTTTGGTCACTTCCTCCGCTAGTTTGCAGCTTCCTCCTCTCTTCTATTCCTCCTCTTTTCTGTGTTTCTAGCACAAAAACTAGCAAGTTTGTGCTTGAGACTCATACAAGACAATAAGGTGAGACTACGTTTGGAGGTTGTTGGGATGTTGAATTGGAGATTTCTAACTTATAGAACATATGAGAGCTTGAGATCCAAGATATAAATGACTTTAGAATATAGGTGAGAAATGTGAGAAAAGAGTACATTGTATACTATCCACGATGAAACTTTCTTTCTTGGAGTTGGGTTCATACTACTAGAAGTTTGATTAACTTCTATACTAAGGGGGTGTTTGGTTTGATGGTTTAGGAACGAAGGAATGAAATAATTGTAAAAAACAGTGTTTGCTTTGGGGTTTTCAATTCCAGGAGAATTGATTTATCCCATTAAATTTGAGAATCTACTAAATCACCAAGGGGGTGGGTATTGAGTTTTCATTCCAATCTAAGTTCTTATCACGTTTATTTTTTACTCTTTTATCCCTAACTTTTGCCCTACCATCCTCTTTACTTCCTTATCGCCTCTTAATTCCTTACAATCTCTTATCCTGCCTTATCGTGTTTCATCAACGAAGGAATTTTTTGTTCTGTGCTTCCAAGTATATTTTTTGAAATCCCTCATTTTAATTTGATGTTAAATAAACTGGATAAAACTTAGTTTCATCTCATTGTAAATGGAGCTTTTGCACCTTTTTTTTCCTTATATATTCTTGTTTTATGATTTAATCAAAAGAATAACCAATCTGTTATACGGTTTGATGATATGAAAGTGCATATGGTTATAGATTGAACGAGAATCATAAAACCAATCTGCTCCTTTTTTCCCCTATAATTGTTTTATGATTTAATTTGATTTTCGTATATGGTTTTATCTCTTTCAAAAAAAGGAAAAACACATAGTGAATCGTCTTCTACGTTAGTGTTTGTTTATTTGTTTTGTAAAACTTTTAATAGCTTTCAAGAACAATGAACACAGAAGTACTTTTTACAGTTTTTAACCGTCATATAAAGACGCAAACCCTTGATCTTTATCCAACGTCTGTTTCTTCATAAAAGTCATGCCATTTTTGTTTTGATAAAGGCTTAACCTTTGGATAAAGAGAAGAATTATTTTTATTTAGTTTTACAATTTAACAATTGTATAAAGACGCTCTTGAATTTATTTGGTGTTATTGTTTAACATCTATAAAACAGAAACATGTTTTATTGAGGGTAAAAATAGTATTGTATTATCTTTCATTCCCATTAATGCAACAAACCAAACAATATTATTGGTATTAATACATAAACCCAAATTATAAATCAAACATCATTTTTTATATTTTTTATATTCATTCTCATCCTCTTCTACTATTATACCTATATTCATAGCCAACTCTGTGCTCAAACCAAACACATAGTAAATAATTTGAATCCGACCCAAATTTTGAGTTAGACTCAAATCGCCTATTATAGAAGTTAAGCTAGATCTGGTATGACTTATTTCCATTCCTAGCTGCTAAATCATACATCATAATGTCCCTGTAATTGTTTAAAGTGAAAGCTTGAGATAGAGTCCAGTCTAACTTCTCAAAAACGACGCCGTAATGATGAGTTATTACTTATCAGGAAAAGGGAAGAATAACGAGGCATAGTTTCCATGCTACTTTCGAGCGTCTTCGGGCGCATCTTGTTTTCGAAGAACTGAAATAAGATTGAAAGAGAAACAGTGGGAAGCGTTTAAACTTTAATGATGAAATGAGAGGCCTTCATCTTCAGAAGAATTCCAATCACACTAACGGAAGGAGAGCTTCAGTTTCAGCGTCAGCTATACCTCGTCTGGTCTGTGTCGCCGTTTTCTTCGCTCTACTTGTCTTCCTCATCCAGTCCTCTCTCTTCAATGGTTTCTCTTCTCTCCTTTCTGTAATTTTTCCTTTAATTTAACATTATTAGTATGTTGATTGTTCTTTTCTTTTTTCTTTGTACAGGTAATAGAAGCTCCATAGATCTCTCATACAAAGAAGAGATATCCGTTTTGTCAAATTTCCAGTCCACTGTCCAGCAATGCGTGGTATTACTACATTTCTCTTGATCTTTTCCAATTTTATGTTGGATCTCCTTTCTCTCTCTTATTTTTGTTTAGGACCTGGAATTTGATCGATCGCCAGTTAAAGCGCTTTGCTTGATACATTCGCATCCATCTTTCCTTTTCTTTTACAAAGTTGGTATTGGGTTGACCACAAATTTCGGAATTTTAAGTTACCAATTTTACTTTTAAGAATAGGAGAGATTACATTTCGGTACTGATTACGTCTATACGCTTTTGGTCTCTATCTCTTTATTACTATTATTGTTATACTTATTGGTTTTATTGACGTTGAAAATATACATGAATAGGCCAACAGGGGCCTAGGTCTCACATCACATATAACTGATCACTGCAAGTTGATTCTAAAATTCCCTCCTGGAACCAACAGCACATGGGTATCTCTCTTTCTTCCTTTGTTCTCTGATATGCTTCTTAGCCATTTTTCATTCATTTAAAACCAGCTAAGTGCTGACTTTTTCTTTTTTTTTGTTTATATTTACTTCTCAGTACAATGAGCAATTTAAAATCTTTGAGCCATTGGAGTACCATTACGACGTTTGTGAGGCTATTCTGCTGTGGGAACAGGTTGGTGTACAAATCTACTTCTTGAGATGCTTTCTTTTGCTTTTTCTCAGTGCAAATGATTTGCTCTAATGGCTTGTAAAAGTGCAGTACCGCAACATGACCACTGTGCTGACAAGAGAGTATCTTGACGCGAGGCCAGATGGATGGTTAGATTATGCAGCAAAACGAATAGCTCAACTGTATGATCTTTAACGTACATATCCTTACTTTTTGTGATTTTGATGTGATGTTTTCCATGTGTATTGACTGGTATAGTTTTTGGATGTCTAGAATGATCAGCTTATTTGACTCTGTTTGTTTTGGTTACAGAGGAGCTGATAAATGCTACAATCAAACTCTTTGTGAGGAACACCTGAACTTGATTCTCCCAGCAAAACCTCCTTTCCATCCTAGGCAATTTCGCAGCTGTGCAGTTGTTGGAAACTCAGGAGATCTCCTCAAGACAGAGTTTGGAGAGGAGATTGATAATCATGATATTGTTATAAGAGACAATGAGGCTCCTGTTAACAAGGTAAAGTGGCAATACTAGCTTAGAAACTGATTATAAAAACTTCGTTTCTTTTTTATTATTTTTACTCTTTGGGAGGAGGGAGGAGATGCAGCTGGGTCCCATGATGGAAGTGACAGATCTTTTCCTACATATCTTGCAATTTTCTTTCCATTTTGTTGTTTCTTCACTTTGTTCCCATAACATGGAGTTTGTTCTGCCCTTCTGCTAATTCTTTCTCTTGTGCTGGTTAATAATTCACTCAACACAGTATTGGAATTGACACTGTGCATATACTCCACTAAACCTAAGCTCATGCTGACATCTTTGGTGGTCTTTGTTCATATTTTTGTTTCACTTCTGCCATCCCATTCGTTGTCATTCCCTTGATCCTATTAGTTATTTGCTTGCCTGAACTGTAGACATTCAAAGAGGAGACAAAATGTTTGCGCAAACTGATCATAGGGTGAGGGTCATGAATGAATTTCATTCCAGTTGGATCGTGATCCACGTAATGGTTCAAGAATGATTTTCATATTTTTTTGCATTCATCTTTGCCCTTGTGTAAGAAAGTAACCTTCTCATAGTTTTTCTAATCTAACATGCAGAAATATGCCAAGCATGTTGGGTTGAAGAGAGATTTTCGCCTTGTAGTTCGAGGTGCTGCTCGAAATATGATTAAGATTCTTAATGGATCCAGTAAGTTTTGTTAATTCTACCAACAAAACCTAATATGCTTAGTATTACTTATTAGTCGTTTAATGATTGTATATGATGAGTATTGTAGCTATGAAATTCCTGTCCTTGCGCTTTTTCTGTTTCTGGGTGATACTTGATGGGATATGAAGTGCTTGATCTTTTGGTAGCTTCTATTCAAAACAATCAAGTGGTAGCTTTTATCTGTTGCTTTGTTTGTGCTTCAGTACTTCCTTTTGTTGACCTTTGCTTCAACCTTTAAAGTGTGGATGGAATAATTTTGCATCAGACTAATTCATTTTTGGAAGATCCTATCTTAAAAGAAAGTTTCAAGTCCCATAGTTTTGTTTTAGAAATCAAAGGATATTGTCTTTTCCCTTAGTCTTCTTTCCTCTACCCTTGCAAGAGGGATGGGGGGACAAGAGAAGACTAAAGAATTGGAGATGATCTTTAAGTTGCCTAAGGTAGCTCAGCTTATCACTTCTTTGATGCTGATGTTTTTTGTGATTCTGCATTACATTCCAAATGAACATACATACTTGTTTTGCTTGACGACATGGGCTAAAAGTGGACATAATATGGTTTTTTACTTCCACTGCAGCTGGCGAGGTCCTTATAATTAAAAGTGTGACCCACAGAGATTTCAACGCAATGATAAAGGTGAGCTATTCGAAACATAAAACTTCTCTACTTTCAAATATTTTGAAGGTTAAGTGAAAGGCACTGTTTAAGGTGAACTTTGCTGAAACACCTGAACAGGATATGGTCATGCATCATTTGAGTAAATCATATGCATGATCTTCAGAAACTTTGAATGAATGTCTTTTATGATATAACTTCTATGTTAGTTTGCATCTCAGATATGTGTGGGGAATATGGAACTTTGTACTGCTTGAATAGCCAAGGCATCCTTGAAAACATGCTGACTCAATTCTGGATATGTATGGCAGAGTATTCCCAATCCTGTTTATCTCTTTCAAGGAATTGTGTTAAGAAGAGGGGCCAAAGGAACTGGCATGAAATCTATTGAGCTAGCACTTTCAATGTGTGACATTGTTGACATATATGGCTTTACTGTTGATCCAGGCTATACTGAATGGTAAGTTAAGTATGTGGTTTTTGGTTCATCCACTACTTTCATAAACGCTCCCCTAAATTCTAGGTTTTTGTCTTTTCTTGTACGTTGTGGTTCTTGGTTTTCAGATATTGAGAACACGAGATTCGAATGTGATAAGGCTATGCAAATAGAATTTTGTTTTGTAGCATGTCCTACACTATCATTTGGTTCTTTACATTAAATGCACCACTGGCCAACTATCAAAACTGTCAGCTTCCTTTCAGCAGTTTGGGACTGAGCATGAGATCCATCAACCTGAACAGCCAGTCATTGATACAAATGGAAGTCAATATATAATCAATTAGAGAAATGACTTATGTTTCTTGTAGGACTCGATACTTCTCTACACCAAGGAAAGGGCATAATCCACTCCAAGGACGGGCTTATTACCAGCTCTTAGAATGCCTTGGTGTATGTCCTCTATCTTTTAACATCTACTCTTGCCCGAATATCACCATGCAATTTTCTCTCTATGCTTTATGCTATGTATATTCATTGCATTCTACTGTCCAAAAATTTTCAGGTTATTAGGATCCATGCTCCCATGAGAGCTCAGCGGAAACAAGACTGGTCAGATGTTCCAAGTCGAGAAATGATAAGTAAAGCTCACGCTGCTGCTTTGTGCTTAAAGAGGGGTCGTGCTGATCAAGCAGCATTGGGAAAATTTGGGAGTTGCAAAGTGTGGGGAAATGTGGACTCTGATAACACTGGGCCCATCTCTGGATCTTCAGACATGAGTGAAGTGAGGAAATACTCAAATTATAGCAAGTGGGAGCTCATGCCATTTGGAAGTCTAAGAAAGGAAGCACAAGATCACTATGTTCAAATGGACGGTGTTTCTCTATACAAAATGGATGGCAATAAATTGGATGATTTGGTATGCATAAGGCATTCCTTGAAATCTGAGGTATAAGCAGTGTCTTGTATTGGTGACATTATAACATGTGCATCTAAGTCAGTTAAGAGATGATTTTATTGGACATCAACCGTGGAACTTTATTTGAGATGTGCCTTCGGTCAATGAATCTGTCCTCTCTGGTACTGCTGTTATCTATTCGTCCACAGTGGGCATCTTGGAAATAGTCGCATGGGGACAAACTGTAGCGGTTATGTGGTCAAATATTTCTTGTTATTTGAGAGTCTGACGGGGGAAAATGGAAACTGGGAGTAGTAATGGAACATCTAAACCATGTTAACAAAAAGTTTTCGTAGATGGTTTTTGATGTGTACTGATGGTTATGAAGGTGATTAAGTTTTGAAGGCATCACGAGGCATTTCCATCATTCTTTGTAGTTAACAAGCAGCTGGATGTCTTTCGTTTTCTGTGTGGTTGTTTCTGACCTTGATCAATTTAAAAGCAATTAGAAACGCAAATTTTCAGTGTCATATAGTCTATTTGTGGGATTAATATATGGATGGCAATTGTCATACGGAGTTCAAGGCTTTTATACTCGCAATCGCTCACATCCTTTGATGGGATCCAAAATCAATTTCCAGATTTTTAGTGATTTAAATATTTAAATTTATTTACTTCCAAATTTCTAGGTTGATTTTACTCTGATTGTATATATTTGTAAAGAATGATTAATGAAAAGATGTGAAAAAGATTAATTATATAATTCTTTGTTTCATGATATTAGAGCCGATATCTGTTTATTACTACGTTTATTTCAAGTGACAACTGGATGTTCAGTTCTAGTTGCACTTGAGAGGACTATTATAGTATCTTATATTGACTAAGTATAAAAATATTAAAGGATTTATATATGGTAAGGGCTAACAATCTAAATGACCAGTTCTAGTCATTTTGACAATAACTGACTCAAGTTCAATTCTAATATGGTATCAGAGCTTTAGGTTTCCAGTCACCTAAAATCTGTCAGCCACCAAAATTTTCCTAGCCAACTGAAATTTTCCTTCCTCTGTTGTCACAACTATGTCTAGAGGTAGCCTATCGCCATCAATTGAAGAATATTGTAATGTTATTTCAAGGAATACCAGTGGTGTAACCTTCCCTTCTCCACCAGATGTGAATCACTCACTACAAATAACCCAACACAAATTCAATGGGTCAAATTTTCGTGAATGGTTCCAATCTGTGTTGTTAGTTGTTCGATGGAAAGGAAAAAAAGGTTATCTTATCGGTGAACTCTCTTCTCCAGCCAAGAATGATGCTAATTTTAAGATATGGGAAGCTAAAAACTCTATTGTCATAGCCTGGTTGATAAATTCAATGGAGCCTCAAATAGGACGCACTTACCTATACTACAAGACAACACACAAAATTTGGAGGGCAGCACAAGAGATGTATTCAAATTTTGGAAATACTTCTCAATGTTTTGAAATTTGATCAACTTTTCAAAACACAAAGCAAGGAACAAAATCTATAACAGAATACTACAATGAATTAATTGAACTTTGGCAAGAGATGTTTTTATTTTATACAATTCCACAGAAGTGTGCAGACGATGGAGTACTTTATAATCAAGTACTTGAAAAGGACTGAGTCTTTGATTTCGTTCAAGGTTTAAACAAAGATTTAGATGAAGTATGTGGGAGAATTCTGGGAACAAAACCCTTGTCATCATTCTAAGAAGCCTTCTCAGAAGTAAGGCGGGAAGAAAGTAGGAAAAAGGTGATACTGAGCACAAACGTACTCCCAGTCATCGAAGAACATGCACAAGGTTTTGCCCTTGCCACAAATCCTTCAAGCTCTTCTAATACCTAAGATCAGAAGCCAAATGAGAGCAAACCATGGTGTAAATATTGTAACAAGCCTTTTCACACGAAAGAGACTTGTTAGGATCTCCATGGAAAACCACGGAGTAAAAGAAGAAGCAAACTTGTTACCCATGTAGCTGAATCTATTGCAGAGACCAAGAAAACTGGCACTACAACATTTACAACAGAACAAATGGAGATCTTAAGGACCCTTCTCAGTCAATAGAAAAACCTAGATCCCTCATCTATAACACTGAAGGCAGCCATGATTCAACGAGATGGAAGTACTTCCTTAGTGGCTGAAATTGGAGATGTTATCTGTAGTGGTTTTGTCTTAAAAAATGTGCTTCATGTTCCTAATTTAAGATATAATCTTCTTTCTGTTAGCAAGTTAACTAAAGATCAAAATTGTGTAGTAACCTTTGTGTGTGATCATTGTATTTTTTAGGACCTGTCTTCAGAGAAGATGATTGGCAATGCTGAAGAACAAAATGGTCTCCATTACTTAACTGGTTCTTTTACACCAAAAACGTGTACATCTCTTTTTGTGTCTAGTTTATCAAATTCTGATGTGATTTTATGGCATAAACGTTTAGGTCATCTTAGTGTTTCATATATGAAACATTTGTTTCCTAAGTTGTTCATCAATAAATATCTTTTCTCTTTTTCTTGTGAATCATGCATTCTTGCAAAATAACCTAGAAAAATTATCTTGTTCATGATTACAAAATGTCAAAACCTTTTCACCTTGTTCATAGTGATATTTGGGGGGCATCATGAGTTAGTGATTTGGCCGGAAAAAGATGTTTAATTACTTTTATAGATGATCACACAAAGGTTTGCTGGGTCTACCTTCTAAAAAAATATGAGGGTCTGTTTTTCAATAATTCCACAAGATAATAAAAAATGTTTTCTAGTTTGATGTCCATATTTTTTGCACAAATAATAGAGGAAAGTATTTCTCACATATTTTGGGAAATTATCTTGTTAATAATGGAATTTTTCATCAAAGTTCATGTACCTATGCATCTCAACAAATTGTGATAGTTGAGAGAAAAAAATGTCACTTATAGGAAGTTGCCCGATCAATTATATTTGAAAATTTTGTTCCACACCATTATTGGGGTTATTATGTATTAACCGCTTCCTACCTGATTAATAGGCTTCCTTCTAAAACTCTAAATTTTTGAACTTCTATTAGTTGTCTCATAAAATACTTTCCTCATGTCAGATTGTTTAATTCTCTCACTCCTAAAGTATTCGGTTGTTCTGTTTTTGTTCATAATACTCTTCCTACCCGAGGAAAAACTTGATCTAAAAGCTATTAAGTGTATTTTCTTAGGATATTCTCCTACTCAAAAGGGTTAAAAATGTTATAATCCATACTTAAAAAATTTTATGTCATATGATGTGACCTTTCTTGAAAATCAACCTTTCTATTCACGTGCTTCTCTTCAGGGGGAGAATCTAGGTGAAGAAAACTATTGGGACCGTTCTATATCTAAACCTATTTCATTGTCAATACTATCAATTTTGTCTCTATCTTTACAACACACATCCACAGGTGACTCAAGTCAAGGGGGAGAACCACCTCAATAAAACCAAAAACAGGGCGAACTACTTACGTACTTAAGGAGACCACGGGTTATTCAACAAAGCCAATCATCTAAACTAGAAGAGGATCCCATATCATAAGTTTTGCCTCAAAGTATTGTTACAATTGATGACCTTGACATTCCCTTTGCTACCAACATATATGAGGCATTGAGAGATTCAAGATGGAAAGCTGCAGTAATGGAAGAAATGAAGGCCTTGAAAGAAAATGACACGTGGGAAATAGTTGACAAATTGGAAGGGAAGAAACTAGTAGGGTGCAAATGGATCTTTACTGTAAAAGTTGGTTCAGATGGGAGAATAGAGAGGTACAAGGCTCGTTTAGTTGCTCAAGGATATATGCAAACCTACGGCCATGATTATGAAGAAACCTTTGCATCCGTTGCAAAATTGAATTCTATTCGGGTTCTCTTATCTATGGCAACTAATCTAAACTGGGAACTACACCAAATGGATGTATCTAATGCATTCTTAAATGAAACTCTTGGAGAAGAAGTTTATATGAAGCTGTCATTTGGTTTTTAAGAAAAAACTGGTTCTGTGCGTAAACTGAAAAAATCTCTCTTTGGGTTAAAACAATCTCCTAGAGCTTAGTTTACCTAGTTTAAAACAGCTATGAAGCAATTTGGTTATACACAAGGGCAAACTGACCATACTTTATTAACAAAACAATCTATGGATGGGAAGAAATCCATATTGATTGTATATGTTGACGACAGGTGATGTTAATGAAGAAATAGCAAATCTAAAAACCTGCTGAAATCTGAATTCAAAGTCAAAGATCTTGGGAAGCTTCAAAATTTCCTTGGAATGGAAATAGCTAGAAGTAAGTCAGGCATTTTCATTTTTCTTCATTTAACTCACTCTAACTAAACAATTAAAGATCATTCTAAAAATACCTTAAACTATAGTAATAATAACAGTTAAAAACTACCAATTAATCCGAGTTTTTATCATCTCACAATTACAATTTATTTCCACTTGAAAGGCTTTCCTGTTCTAATTGGTATTTAAGTTCATGACAAATCCTAATCCAGTTAGAAAATCAGTAAATATTAATCCATATAATATAATGCACATCATTTTAAAGCAAAGTATAGCTCCGCTACAATTAATAAGAATATTATAATAATAAATAATTTTAAAAAAATTTGCCCTATTTTATAACTTCTACTCGAACTGTTATAATTGATCAAATAGACACATCCAATAGATCCATTGATGGGCTAGATATACTCACGTTAGGAACTGTATTGAACTTTGTACGGAAGCTTCTAGTTGGTCCTAAGATAATGAACATATATCTTTGAATGATCTGGTTAGAGTTTTGCATTTCAAGTTTAGTTAATTCACATGAAATCTTCCCATGAATTCTTCTTATCTGCTAATTACGAGTGTCTCCATCATTTTCTTTTAACATTGGAAAGAAAGAGGCAAAACAATCAACGATGTTGTTAGTAAGTTGTTTTTTTAGGTTGTTTTCTTATTGAAAGTGTTTAATGATTGTATTTTAGATTTTTTTTCTTATTGAAAGTGTTTAATGATTGTATCAAAAAAACTTTTTCCTTGTTGAAGAAGTGTAAACAAACTATTTTTTTTTGTCAAAAGTGCCTAGTGATCATATCAACAAGCTATTCTCTACTTAAGGTACCTATTGAGAAGAGTAGTGACAGGAAATCCATGTTACTAGGCATGTGTTTTCTCTCGTTTCTTTTCACCTAATAAAAATTAGGCTTTACAAAGGTACTATTTTTCCTCATTGGAAGAAAAGTACCACTTTATATGAATGTATTTCAAGCATATGATTGTATTAATATCATCATCAACAAAATAATTTTGTCGTAACTTTGGTTAAATACTTTTTGTTCCAAAGCAAAATGCATTGTCTTTTCTATCACAATAAGTGAATGTATGATAACACAATCTTTCTACATAATAACATTTTTAAGCAATTATTAACTAATGTAATGCTTTAGCTTTGAAAATTATTGTTATCATTCAATTTAGACTAGTATAAATATTTGTCAAGACAAACTTTGATTGAAAAAAACGTCAAAGATTTGACATTACTTTTTTCAATTGGTTTGTTCCAATTTTTTTTCTCTTATATGCAAAGTTATGAATACCGTAGCGACCCTAGTATCGGATTGAATTCTGGTACGATATTATATTAGTATTTGTTAATACTGGGTATCATTTCAAGTAATTTTTTAAATTTATAAAATAGCTTCTGAATTTTTTAAAAATTGAAAAATAGTCAATTAGTATATTGTATTGTATATTTTATAATTTTACATAAACCATGTCTTCAAATATAATAATAATAATAATAAAATATTAAAATAGCATAACTTTATTTATTTTTATTAACATGAATTTTCAAATATTTCATATATAAATAATAACCACAATTAATACGCAAAAGATCATTTAATTATCATATAAATATAAAATTAAGAACAATATAAAGAATTTAAAATATTACAATTTCATCATCTAATAAATAATAATTACTTCAAAACATCAAATAAAAAGAACAACAAATATCCTAACTCTCTAACTATTATAATTTACAACAAGAATTCGTGATGAGAAAACAACCAAGTACAAGTGAAACCTAAAGTAGAAACATTTACAATTACATTGCATATATAAAATTTAACATATTCATCAAATATAAGTAAAATTAAAAGAAGATGAGAAACAAAAACTTGCAACTTCATTCAATCGTCTAGGGTGTACTTGTCATAACTACACTGACCTCAATTCTCATTTGGTACAAAATCTGCATCATTGAGATGAACTTCTTCATCATCATCGTTCAAATTTATTGTACCAAATGACATATCAATATTTTCCCATCCATGATTATCTTCCAAATCACTCACATCTATCAAACCCGGTTCCTTAAAAACTCAACATGTCAAAAGATTGATATTATCAATACAAATTAGATCTACTAAACTATTTGTTCTATTAAGAGTCCTAGTAACAATAAAATTTAATTATTAAAAACTATAAGAAATTATATATAAATTAATAATGATAATAACATACATTTTCGAAAGCTTTAAATTGTAACGAACGAAGACTAAGTCATTTAATTTCTTGTGCTCCAATCTATTCCTTTTCTTGGAATGGATGAATTCAAATGTGCTCTAGTTCCTTCCACAACCTGTTGCACTCACACATTGACTTAGAATTGAAATTGCAAACATTTGTAATTCTGAAACGCTAGTTTTGAATTGATCCCACCAAGAAACTATAAGTCGTAAGACAACAAAAGTATAGTTATAAACAAAATAAAGTGATAGTTAATTTTCAACAAGCAAAAAAAGTTAAAAAAATATATACCTTGATTAAGTTTTACTCTTTTTCGAATAACAATTAGCATCCCAAAATCCCCAGAAGACTACTTATAAAGCCATATTTGTGAGTCCAAGAGATCTTGCATTATCTCATGGGAATTTTTTTTTGTAATAGTAAGTAACATTCTCCTATTAACTTTAGCTTTCTTTGTAAAACCTAGTCTTAAATAGACATTAGGATTCAAAAATAACCTAGCTGCAAACAAAGGACAATAAAGTTGCCTTTCCCATCTGTTATTGATAATTGCAAGATAAGGTGTGTACAAAGAAGACCTAATTTTTAAATTGGTCTTGATTGCTTCCTTCGCCCTCTCCGTAACATCAAAAAAATAATTCATTGTTGAGTTTTCAGCACTATAAATTAGATAAAACACCCTCATCAAAGGCTCATAAACTCGGATGACAAATTGGCATTGGGACCAAAATTTATCATCTTCAAGTATAGTTCTAGAAACTTCCAATGTAGCATTAGATATAGCATGCTAAGATGTAACTCACTTATCACTTGTAAACATTTGTCTGAACTCTTTTTTCATCATAATAAAACACTTAAGTGATAAGAAATTTGTTGAAAATCTTGTAACAACAAGCCGACACAAATTCATACAATTGGTAAAATCCTTTCTTATTAAATTCAAGACCTATGCACAATTATAGATGAACTTAATCATTTTTTTGGCCTTCTACACAGTCTCATCAATAATAGGAAAATACCTAGCCTACCCTATATTTTCTAGCATTAAATCAATGCAATGTGTAGCAGAAGGAGTCTAAAAAAAAGAATTATACTTGCTTTATAACTTTCTTCCTACTGCTTTATAAGCAGAATCATTGTCAGTAATGACTTGAACAATATTTTCTAGCCCTACTTAATTCTCAACTTCATTAAATATTTCAAATAAAGTATTAGTATTCCTAACAAGGTCAGATGTGTCAATAGACTTCAAAAACATTGAGCACTTTGCAGAATAAACCAAAAACTTAATAATAAGTTTATATCTCTTATTTGTCTAACTATCACACATGGTTGAACACTCATAAGTAGCTCAATCCATTCTTCTTTCTTCTAAATAACTTTTAATTTCATAAATTGAGCAACTCAAAAGTTTATCTTTATAGTCGTCAATCGAAGGAGCTTTGTGTCCCAAACTGTAAGAGGTTATAACATCCACCATAGGCTGATGATAATAAGATTGAGAAGCATTGAATGCTACACCTGAATCATACCACCATCTAGCCATTGCCATATCTACATTGTGAGTCGCTTGTCTTGGTTGCATGACACTAGTAAGAGGCTATAACATCCACCATAGGCTAATAATAATAAGATTGAGAAGCATTGAATGCTACACTTGAATCATACCACCATCTAGCCATTGTCATATCTACATTGTGAGTCGTTTTTCTTGATTGCATGACACTATAAATTGAAAACTGAGCTCCAAGAGTTGTTCATGGTGTAAAAAAATTCGAAACTTGTCTTCTTTTTTTCCTAACATTAGGTCCAGATGCAATATTCATGTCTTGGGAAAGAGCACTACCACCTTCAACATTTCCACTATCATCATGAACACTAGCAAATGAAATTCCATTACCAATTTCATAATTCAATCTCTCCCTTCTATTTTTCTCATGTTGATATTCCTCAAGCAAAGTTTTCATTTGTTACTTCACATCATGACTTACTTTCTTATAGGGTTCCATGTCTCCTTTAACCCCAGCTAAATGCTTCTTTAATCAGGTGATTCCTCCACCTTTCAAATGCTTGTTATAAAACAAGCAAATATTATGGTTCTTCATAACAGGGACTAATTTAGCATGAACCCTAACTAGATCATTTTTATCTTTTTGAAGTGGTTGAATGATCAGGAGTACTTGAACTTCCTTCTATTTATTTGTAAAAATAAATGAAGACATATATCAAAATAAAGAACACACAATTTTATCATCAGCTACTATCATAAAATATTTATTGTTTAACTGAAAAGTTCAAACTAACACAATTACACAATACATATGTCCATATTATATAATATAACTCATTTTGTATGATTACTTCATACACAATTTAATTTTATCCAACACAATTCACTAATAAGTCAAAACTAACAATTCAAGTATTCAACATATACAATTACACAACACACATGTCCATCTTATATAATATAACTCGTTTTGTATAATTACATCATACACAATTCAATTTCATCCAACACTATTTAATTTCATCCAATACATTTCACCAATAAGTCAAAAACCAACAATTCAAACGTTCATCATAGATAATTACACAATATGCATGTTCATCTTATATAAAATAACTCATTTTGTATAGTTACATCATACACAATTGGATTTCATCTAACACAATTCACCAAAACTCAAAAACTAACAATTCAAGAATTTAAAAAACATAATAACAAAATACACTTAATAATCATCAACTTGAATATGTTTGAAGACAAATATAAAATTACATGCATGAAGTGAATTGAACTTAATAAATAAAGAAATTTTTTGCTTCATTATGTATGAAGTAAAAATGACGTTAGTTTATATAGATCATATTTTGCTATTTTTATCTTCAATAAAAACAACATCTTTAATTAAGACATTCATTTACATTATCAAAAACAATGGTCTAATGGTATCAAAAATCAAAATGTAACCTTTTTTCTAGAAAAGAAATAGATTTTTAGAACACTATATTCAATAAGCTATATTAACAATTATGAAAAGAACTTTCAAATTCAAGAGTAAATTTCTTGTTCAATTTATAGACAGAAAATGATTTAAATTTTTTTTAGGAAGCCTAACCTATGTTATGAAATAAATTATGTAAACTATTATATGATATGTTAAAAAATAAACATGATCACTGGACATAAAAATAGACCAAAATAGTCAAACAAATAAAAAGAAACGTTAGGACATTGACCTTAGGGTATGATTTTGATGTATATTGATATAAGTAAGATTTTGACTTTTAGTTGATTCAATTGTAGTAATGTATATTAAATGAAGTTTGTGCAGTATAGTCTAAAGACATACATTAGGACATTAACTAACTTCTAGTGCAAGTTCTACAAACCTTGGCATAGTGGAAAAAGTAGGTCGTGAATCGACACAATATTTACGAGAAACAAAATTTTTTTCACCTCTAATTGTAGATCCAGGAGCTAATATGGTTAAATATGTTTAGTTGTTCTTTAACAATTTCTTCGCATTAATATCATCGTATGAAGAAAATTTTTTCATTTCATTTTATTAGATTAAGAAATTACTTACATTGCAATTGGATTTAACCATCATCAACTATTTCTAGCTTTCAAACTCAAATTTCTCAAATCTCAACTCACACAAACAATTCCAACAACTCCAATTTTCAACTTTCAAACCATTCACAAATTTCATATTACACAACACAACCAAAACACCATTCAAATGCAATTCAAAAGTAGAAAAAAGGCAATTTAAAACACATTAAAAAATAGAATTCCAATTTGGTTCAGCCGGTTGAGTCGGGTCCAAAACTAGTTCTAAAAATTCTGTTTTCAACAAGCAATGGTATCAATGGTGGAGGAGAACAGTTGAGTGGGGGCTAGGCTGTGACGCCGTAATACCCCTAGGAGGATATTGCGAGTGCCATACACACAGAATATATATAGAACCTAAACAGATCCAAACATACGAAACATTTCATACATGCATTTCCTGAATCTGAAACAAACATATATTACATATATTATAATACATGAACTTAATACAAATTTGTTCCAAAAATCAAAACCGGCCTGAAACATAGTTATAGCAAAAACTTACAACAATTCAGAATCATACACTTTATATGTTGGATCCCGTTTTCGGAACCCAACTCTCTTGCTTACCTATGAAGCCTTGAGCTTAATCGTGAAACCTGAGCGTGTAAATTTTTTTTCATCTTTGAATCCATATGGACATCATCAATTCATCTTCATGCTCATAACGATCCAAAAATTCACT
>JANVCL010000006.1:19788480-19801645 GCA_026546855.1 Erythroxylum incrassatum
TTAACTCTTTATAATGAGTTGGAAAAATATTAATTAATTGTTATTTAAGCATAACTAAAAAAGGATTAATTGTTTAATATAATTGGTTATATTATTCTATAATTTTAATGTATAAATCAATATAAAAAACCAAAAAATGTGTAATTAAATTATAAAAAATTACTAATTAGTAATATATATTTGTTATTATGTCTATATAATAATTATAATAATAATAAATTTTAAAAGTAGTAATAATAATAAAATTATTTAGTATATAAATTATATATATATATAACAATGTTTGCACGATGGTCTATTGTCTTAATTTGACTTTTCTATCGTCTTAGTTTGACTCTACTTTGTCTTAGTTTCTATCGTCTTAGTTTGACGTTTCTATCGTCTTAGTTTGGCTTTTGCTTCGTCTTAGTTTGACTCTGCTTTGTCTTCGTTTCTATCGTCTTAGTTTCACTCTGCTTCCTCTTAGTTTCTATCGTCTTAGTTTGACTTTTTTATCGTCTTAGTTTGACTTTTGCTTCGTTTTAGTTTCTATCGTCTTAATTTAACTTTTCTATCGTCTTAGTTTGACTCTGTTTCGTCTTAGTTTCTATCGCCTTAGTTTCTATTGTCTTAGTTTAACTTTTGTTTCGTCTTAGTTTGACTTTTGCTTCGTCTTAGTTTGACTCTACTTCGTCTTAGTTTCTATCGTCTTAGTTTCTAAGACGAAGCAGAGTCAAACTAAGGCAATAGAAACTAAAACGAAGCAGAGTCAAACTAAGACGAAGCAAAAGTCAAATTAAGGTGATAGAAATTAAGACGAAGCTGAATCAAACTAAGGCGAAGCAGAGTCAAACTAAGATAAAATAAAAGTCAAACTAAGACGATAGAAACTAAAACGAAGCAAAATCAAAACTAAGACGAAGCAAAAGTTAAACTAAGACAAAGTAGAGTTAAACTAAGACGAAGCAAAGTCAAACTAAGACGATAGAAATATTTTACATTTTTATATTCTACCTTTTATATTTTTAATATAATATATTTAAATCTTCTTTATAAAATTTGCCTTGCATATTTAAAATTTTTATTATTCGATAACTACTCTTTCCTTATATTATAACCCACTAAATTAACTGGGCATTATTACTGCGCATCGCACAATTTTACTCTGCTAGTCTTAATCAAATTGCCAGAATTCCGGCTTAGCTTTCGTGACAGCTAAATAACTGTTCAAGATAGTTTTTTTTACTTTATTGTTTTTCTTTTAGTTCTGAACTATTTTGAAGGGAGAGGGAATCAGTGAGTAAATATCTTATCAATTTCAAAAAATTTCACTTTGAAGTCTTTTTACACCTGTTTATTCTAACTTGTGCTTCAAAACTGATATAGGATGCATCACAAATCATAGACAAATGGCCAACATTGGAAAGCACTAATTGCTCTGTATGAAACACAAAAGCGAATACAATATAATAAGGTATCATTTCATTTGAAATAAAGCTCCAAAAGCTTCTTCATTGTGTCAAATACACTTGTGAAGGGGTTAAATGCAATAGAAGCTTTCAATTCTAGATCAGGAAATTGGTTTGTAAGTGCTTTCTGCATACCAGACATCGACACCATTGCTGCCAGCTTACTGTTAGACATTTCTTCATAGTCTTAGGGAGTGTCCTTGATTTTGCTTGGATCATAACCAAAATTCGCCAAATAAGCTTGTGCTTCTCGATAAACTCAGGCCTAGGATTTGGTTTCCTTTAGTAAATCTCCAAGATGGAAACATTAAGATGAGATTCCTTAAAGCTTTCTTCATTTTCAAGCATAAATTTTAACCAAAAAATAATTTTATATATACAAATAACTAATATAATCAACTGATCAAATTAGCTAATATAAGCAGCTGATGAACATCAAACAATTTAATTGGCTGAATACTAGTATTTAACCAAATTGCTAATAATTTTGACTTGCTCTTAGATGAGACCGCCACCTTCAACGTGCATAACAAAACCACTCAAAAAGCTGACTTCTTTATCTCTTTCACCCTCCCGATCTCTAAGAAAAACATCGCCAAAGGTGGGAAATGGGGTCGATGCTCGAATTGTCAAAACGGGTTTCGACCCAAATACCAGCCTTTTCAATTTCCAAATTAGAGCCTGCCTTGAAACCGGTGAATTTTGTCGAGCACGAGATTTGTTCGATCAAATGCCACACACAAACACTATCTCGACCAACTTTATGCTTTCTGGGTACTTGAAATCTGGCGATATATCGGCTGCTAGAGAGTTCTTTGATAACATTATTGAGCGAACTGAAGTAACATGGACCATCTTGATTGGTGGGTACTTGCGAAATAAGCAGTTTGTCGAAGCGTTTGAGCTTTTCTCTGGTATGCATGGTTGTGATGTGAAGCCTGATTATGTAACCTTTGCAACACTTTTATCAGGATTCAATGGCCCCAAGAGGGCACAAGAATTGTATCAGATTCATGCCCATGTCGTAAAACAAGGACATGATGCGGTACTTATTGTTTGTAACTCGTTGATTGATTCTTATTGCAAAATTGGTCGCCTGGACTTGGCTTGTCAGCTATTCAAGACAATGGTGCGAAGGGATTCGGTTAGTTATAATGTGCTTATAACAGGGTATGGAAAGAACGGATTAAACGAAGGCGGGGTGAAGCTGTTTAAAGCAATGCAAAATCGTGGTATTAAGCCTTGTGATTTTACCTTTGCGGCTGTGTTAAGTTCTGGTATTTGGCTGGATGATGCATCGTTTGGGCAACAAGTTCACAGTTTTGCAGTGAAAACCAATTTCGTTTGGAACGTCTTTGTGGCAAATGCCTTCTTGGACTTCTATTCAAAGCATAATTGTGTAAATGAAGTTAACAAATTGTTTGATGAGATGACAGAGTTGGATGCTATTTCTTACAATGTGATTATTACAGCTTATGCACATGCCGGGCTATTCAAACAATCTATTGATCTTTTTCATGAACTACGCCACACACAATTTGACCGCTGGAATTTTCCTTTTGCAACCATGCTAAGTATAGCTTCAACTACACTGGACCTGCAGCTGGGTAAGCAACTCCATTCTTTGGCTATTTTGGCAACAGTTGATTCAGAAGCTTTGGTGGCAAATTCTTTGGTTGACATGTATGCTAAGTGTGGAAGATTTAAGGAAGCTGAGATGATATTTGTTGAACAAAGTGATAAAAGCACTGTTCCATGGACAGCCTTGATCTCTGCTAGGATTCAGAGCGGCTATTTTGAAGAGGGCCTAAAACTGTTCACCCAGATGTGTGGAGCTAATGTAATTGGCGACCAGGCCACTTTTGCAAGCGTCTTAAAAGCCTCTGCAAATTTGGCATCGGTCTTACTGGGTAGACAGCTGCACTGTTGCATCGTCAGATTAGGTTTAACATCGAATGTTTATTGTGGAAGTGCACTTGTGGACATGTATGCAAAATGTGGGTCTGTAAGAGATGCAATTAAAAATTTTGAAGAAATGCCTGAAAAGAATGTAGTTTCCTGGAATGCATTAATCCTAGCTTATGCTCAAAATGGGGATGGTGAGTCCACTTTGAAATCATTTGAAAAGATGGTTCTGTTAGGCTATCAACCAGATTCAGTTAGCTTTCTCTGTGTCCTATCTGCTTGCAGCCGCTGTGGACTTGTTGAAGAAGGATTAAGGCACTTCAGTTCAATGACTGACGTCTATAAATTGGTACCAAAGAGAGAACATTACACATCTATGGTTGATGCCTTATGTAGGAGTGGAAGATTTGATGCAGCAGAAAAGTTGATAGCTGAAATGCCTTACGAAGCAGATGAGATAATGTGGTCATCAGTTTTGAACTCCTGTAGGATTCACATGAACCATACATTGGCAAAGAAAGCCGCCGAAAAACTTTTTGAAATGAAGACTCTTAGGGATGCTGCTCCATATGTCACTATGGCCAATATCTATGCAGAGGCGGGACATTGGAACAGTGTTGGGGAGGTGAAGAAGGCAATGAGAGAACGTGGAGTTAGAAAGGTACCGGCTTATAGTTGGATTGAACTCAGAGATAAAATCCATATATTTTCAGCAAATGACAAAAGCCACCCGCAGATGGATGCAATCTTGCGAAAGTTGGATATTTTGACAGAGCAAATGGGAAGGGAAGGATATAAGCCTGATACAAGTTGTGCCCTTCACAATGTGGACGAGGATGTCAAAATTGAATCTCTTAAGTATCACAGCGAAAGATTGGCAATAGCATTTGCATTGATTAGTACCCCAGAGGGATCACCAATCCTGGTGATGAAGAATTTACGAACTTGTACAGATTGTCATGCAGCAATTAAGTTTATATCAAAAATCGTTAGGAGGGAAATTACGGTTAGGGATTCAAGCAGGTTCCATCATTTCAGAGATGGGCTCTGCAGCTGCAGGGATTTCTGGTGAATAGTTGGAAGATTTGTTGACTTCTTTTGCCATTTAGGTAAGCCATAAATTGTGATAGCAATATAATTATAGCCGTTTAATTGAGTTGACTATTTTCGAAGGGGGAAATCCCAGCTTTTTATTATCTATCTTATTCATCACATTACAACGGTCCAATAGCAATTGGGAAGCTTGTCCTGAAACAAGATCAGTTCATTGAAGAATTATGCAATTTCCTGTGAACTGGCATTCGCTACATTCAATAAAACCAAAGCATGAATGGAGAGCCCTTGTAACCTGACATTTAGAAGTATCTGTATCTGCCAATTCCAATCCTTCTGAAGTAAGCATCTGTATCTACTAACAGAGTTACTCTATTAGAAGTAAACAAAAGAAACACCACGGCAATCTTTTTAAGGAAATAGATAACAACATTTCTACTTCTTATTCTTGTTTTTGTTGACTTCATTATCAGGAACAAACTTGAGCAACTTCCTATCTCTAGACTTGGCAATCTTTTCCAAAGTTTTGGGGTTGTTGAACACTGCTGGATAAATGTATCTTCTAATCTATAAAATTTAGTTCCTTTAAAACTCAATTTACAAAAAATAGATATGATCAAGGCAAATTAGATAAATAAAATTACATGTTCTATTAAGAGCACTTGTAAATACATAAAAATGATATTATTAAATTATTGTAAAAGTATAAAAAATTATTTTCAAATTAGTAATATGATAATATAACACCTTTCTCAAAGTTTCAAGATGTATCAAACATATTAGATGATTCAACCGCTTATATTATAATCTATTTCTTTTTTAATGGATGAATTTATGTATGTTTCAATTTCTTTCATACTCAATCACACTCACACACTAACTTTGAATTCGAATTGCAAGTCCTTATAATTTTAAAACACGGCTTCTAAATTAGTCCCATTAAACAACTTTAAGTTAACAAAAGTAATCTTATAAATAAAATGAAGTGATGATTGATTTTAAACAACTAACACAAGTGAAGAAATGTATACTTAGATTAAGTTTGTCTCTTTCACATGTTGCAACAGGCATCTTGAAACTATCATACATCCTTGTATATCTTTTTTTTTCCCTTGAGCTAAGGAGATTTTGCATCATGTCATTTGAAACAATTGTTCTAATGGTTGAAAACATTTCCCTATTAACTTTAATTTTCTTTGTAAAACTTGGTCCAAATAGATACTCGAATTTAGAAATGCATCAACAACAAACATTAAAGAGTTTTAAAAAAACCCTCTTATATCATATTAATATTGATTGTTTTCTTCGCTCTTTCTGCAACATAATAAAAATAACATGCTGTTGGTTTCTAATTACTATTAGCCAAACAAAATACTCTCACTGATGGTTGATAAACCCAAATCACAGACAAACATTATGACAAAAATTCACAATCTTTAAATATAATCCTAAAAACCTACATTCCATCATTGAGCCTAACATGCTGAAAAGTAATATGTTTGTGACTTGTAAATATTTGTCTCAACTTTTTTTTTCATTTAAACAAAGCACTAAAGTAATAAGAAATTAGTTATAATTTTATAATGATAGGATGATACAAATTCTTACCATTTGTCAAATCTCTTCTCAGAAAATTCAGAACCATGGACGATTATAAACGAACTTGGTCACTTTTATTACTTTATGCATAATTTCATTAATAAAAGAAAAGTATCTACATCTCATAAATTTTTTAGCGCCATGTCTATATAAAATAGTCCAATAGAAAAGACTATACCTGCTTTGCAACATCTTCCTAATTGTTTTTTAAATAACATCATTATAAGTGATGAATTGTACAATATTTTCAAGCTTAATTTTGTTCAAAATTTCATCAAATATCTTCAATAAAATATCATCATTTCTTATAAGGCACGATGTATTAATTAACTTAAAAAACATTGTCTATTTAGTAGAATAATCCAAAAAACTTTATAGACTCATGTTTCTTATTTATCTATTTATTACACATAATTAAACACCTATAAATTGCCCAAGTCTTTCTTCTTTCATCAAGGCTTTTTATTCACTAATAGAGTTGCTTATAAGATTTACCTTTATAGTCATTTATTGAAGAAGCTTTAAATCCTAGAATAGTAAAGGCAATGATATCTATAATAGGCTGATAATAATAAGATTGGGTAGCATTAAATGATACATCTGCAACATACAACCATCTAATGATTTCCATTTTCGTGTTATGAACTTTTTTAAAATCGTAATGCATTTCTAGTAGAAGGTTGAGCTCCAAGATTTTTCTGTGGACTAAAAAAGTTATAAACTTGTCTTCTTCTTCTTCTTTTTTTCTCATATCAGTTGCATCAATCTCTTGTTCTTGGGTAAGAATACTAGCTTTAATATTGGCAATATTGTCCTCACTAATGCACAATGAACTTCCATTTTCAATGTCATTGTTTAGTCTTTGCCTTCTTTTTTTCTCATTCTTATACTTTTTAAGCAAAATTTTTGTCTACCATTTTATATTATGGCTAACTTTTTGAAAAAAGTTTCATAGCACCTTTGATATTAGATAAATGTTTCTTTAACCTGGTGATTCTTTAACCTTTCAAATATTTGCACAATTCAAACATATAGCATAGTTCTTTATACAATAAACCAATCCTACAAAAGCCCAAGCTAGATCATAGAATCTTCCTAAAAATGTTGAATTATCAAAAGTGCTTGAACTCTCCTTTGTTCATTTGTAAAAACAAAATAATAATTAAATTAAAATATAGTTTATAAAAATGAAAGTAAATTCACTCCAAGCATATTGATCATAGTTACTAACAACTATACACAATTAAAAAAAACAATTATACATTATAATGAAATAAGCCAATTTATGAGATGATGTTATTATAGTTGCCCCCTATATGTAAGGTTTGTTTATATGCAGTACGTCGGTTGTTTTGTGAGAGAGAATAAACAAAACAATTGCATTAATAATATTTGAAAGACCAGTCCAATCCAGTGACAACAAAAGAAATTGCACAATAAACTCAACTTTTATTGAAAAAAAGAAGCAATTTACCCCTAAAAGTTTAAGTTAAAACTAAGTAAGTTGCATTGCCACTTTGCTAACTTCCAATCTAATTTTGAGTTCACCATTTGCACCTAAGCCTGATACTTGTATAAAAGCCAAAAATCTTAAGAATCGACATCTAGATCTTGCTTATCAGTTGATTGCTTCATTCTTTTTTTAGCAAAAGGATCAAATTAGATCTTAATTTTTTTTATCATAATTCAACTTGAACCTAAAATGTTTCAAAATATTCAAAAAGGAACCCAAAGTTTTGAAAATATTCAAAAAGAAGAATTTAAACCCAAACTTAATAGTTCTATCAACTCTTTGTTAAAATAATCTATTCTAGAATTTTTTATTTTTTATGGGTCCCCTTGCTAGATGTGCATCCTAATTGGTGAATGGGCCGTAAAAAACCTCACTTACTTCCTAGATGACATCATTTGAGGAATTTCTTGAACGTTGTTATTTAGCTCATAACTCATATGAGACAACAACTAAATAACACATAGACAATCTTAAAGGAAATTATCAATAAGATGGTCTCTACTTTCCTTGAAAAAGTAGATGGCACATAGACGTCAGATTGGTAGGCTTAAACACAAATTGACTAGTCAGTTTTGAAACTTGTAATGAGTGTTTAAAAACAAAGTAATGGCTAAGATACTTTTTGACTCTTCAAACATTAAAAGATTTATGTCAATTGCTATTGTTGAGGCAAGGTGGATATTGTAACGTACAACTTAGGATGGGAATATATGAGCCAAAGATAGAGCTGATATAGGAGTTTAGCTTGCTTTGCTTCTTGATGAAGCAATAACAAAAAAGTTTTCTACTGAGAGATATAAAATAAACTTCTTACAAGGTAAATGTGCCAAGATTGGTAGCTCTTATAATACGTAACGGTACCTTAATTACATATCCTAGATCGAACATGAAAGGGAAAGAAACAAAGAAATGAGGAAAATACTTGATTTCGGTTCCATAACTTCAAACAAGCTTTTCGAAGCTGAAACGAGTGCGAATCCACCGTTGTCTTTACAGGAATTGCTCTCCGAGATACAAGTAAGGTCTTTCTATAATTTTCTCAAAATGTAAGCTCTCTTAACGAGTCAAAGAATCCTTATGCTTACGCTTAATATAAGCAACAATAGGAGACCTTAACCTTTACATTTAGCTTCCATATCGGGCTTCCTCATCATAGGCCCAATATAAGTCTGGTCCACATTGATTAGGATCCATTTTTCACACGAACTTTGACCCATTGATTTAGATCATATATTGGGTCGCTTTATTATCTTTAGCTAGATCAATTTACGTAACTTAATTGATATGTTATTGAAAAATTGAAAAAATACAATTAATAGTTGTCCAACTTTATAAGAAATGACAAAATTGTCTAACATTCTCCCTTAGACAAACATTAATTACAGTTTTGACTCAAATTTAAAAAACAGTTTAAATACTCAGTTAAGCCAGACTATTGTATTAGTTGACTAGGTTTAAAAACAAAACATTTGATCCAAAGATAATGAAAGTTCATCATTCCGTCCTACAAGGCTTTTGATACCAAAAAATATTAAACGCATGTGTCATGTGTGACACAGATCTAATACAATCACGTATATCTAATACCTCACTAACATGAATGGGAAAATGGAGTATAGAAAAATAAAATGATACCTTTATGATATAAATTATATCATCTCCGTTTGTAGGTCTCAATTTCTCTAACTTTATGCTAAACAATATTAGAGAAAACCTTTTTCCTCTCACCAAATGCTAAACTGCATTAGAGAAAACTTTTATGTTCTCCAACTGAATGCTAAACTGCATTAGAGAACCTTTATGGGATTAAAAACTTATATCCCCCTATGTCATGTCAAACTTTATGGATATCCATTTAAAAATTGTATGCGTCTAAATGACATAGGCACAAGGTCAATCTGTATATATACCCAATGACCTTTAAATGCTTAAGATTGATACAAATATTAAGACTTTTATATGTATTATGACAATGTATGATAACACGTATTGCTGATGATAAATGACGATCATCTCGATTGATGAACCATTATATTGTCATAATACATCAAAATGTACATGGAGCAAACATAACAATCCCCTAACTAGTAGTGTCTATGGACGTCAAAACACTCATATTGTATACTTGTGTCACAAACACAAGTCGGTAAAGTCCTTCGGTTAAAGGATCGACTAACATTTCCTCAATCCTTAAATGCTTCAAATCTTAATGTCACCTTTTCGTATCAACGCCTTTATAAACAAATAATTGACCTTTAAATTCTAAGATCCTGTGATAATATTTTTGTTATTAAACAACATAGCAAGAAGATTACCACAGTATAATCGAATGGATTTAGCCACTGAATCAACCACAGACAACTAAAAAATCAAGTTTCTGAGCCCAACTGTCTTTAAAGCAGACCTATAGCATGCACTCTGCATGCATAGTCTATGAAGTTACCCGTGTCTACTTGACACACTTCTACGACATTGTACCATCTGCAAACTTAAAATTGTAACATTAAGTGGACTTTCGATTATTTGAACACGTGATTAAAATATGAATCTGAATTCCCTACACGTGTCCTAATCCCTGTTGTCCATGTGTTGGGCCAGATGTGGGTGCGTGCAACCCACGTGTCAGCCTTTCTCCATTCGTGGGAGCGCGCGCCGCATGAGGTGCATGCATTGCACATGCCACATGCGTCCCTCAATGTGTGGTGTCACTTAATGGTACGTGATTGATGCATGCAACGCACCTGACATCTGTACCTTCACTCCACCTGCTACTGTAGCACCGTCGAGCTCATGCGGTGCACTCACCTGATTGCGCATTGCCCTTTGATAGGGAGGGCAATTTCTGACATCCCTGGATGACTTTTTCGCTCCTTTTGGCATGTTTTTGACCTGTTTTTCATAGCTAGGACTATGTATACCACTTTTACGTGATTATATACGCAAAAAACTGAAAAGCCAATCAAAAATTGATGAAAACCATAATGAATGGAAACTGAAAAACCTTCGTTTCTAGCAACCTGATCACGTAACCACTCTGATACTACGTGTAACACGTAGGATAGACCTTATTACGTGTCCCAGATTGTTCATGAAAGGGTTAAAAATGAAGGAAATGCGGAATACATGATTTCAGTTCCATCTGATATTCTGATGCAGTTTTCGAGGCCAAAACGAGCTCTAATCTCCCCAGGACCTTTGCGGAAGTCGATCTCTGACACTTGGTTAATGCCTTTCTTCAGTTTTCTTAATATGTAAGTACTCTTAATAGGTTAGAGGATCCGTATGCCTATAAATTACATAAGTAACGGAAGGAAACGTTAACTTGTTCCCCATCACAAGGTCGATATAGGTCCGGTCCATACTAATTGGGAGCCATTTTCCACACGAACTTCGATCCATTGATTTAGATCATTTATTGGGCCACTTTATTATTTTTATCTAGATCAAATAACATAACTTAACCGATAAGTTTTAAAAAAATCAAAAATTGCAATTAATAGTTGTCTAACTTTATGGAAAAGGACAAAATTGCCCATCACACTGACTTCAGTTCATTTGGTACAAAATCCTAATTATTGAGAGGAGCTTTTTCATCATTGTCATTCAAATTTAATGCTAACATGTCAATGTTTTCCTATTCAAGATTATCTTCCAAGTCATTAACATTTACCAAGTTTAATTCTTCATTAACCCATTCGGCCAAAAGATCAATATTATCAATGGAGATTGGATCAGTTGAACTACTTGTGCTATTAAGACTCCTAATAAATAATAAAATTTAATTATTAGAAAATTATATCAAAATTAATAATGATAACAACTTACCTTTCCTCAAGCTTTAAAATGTAACGAACAAAAACCAAGTCATTCAACCTCTTATGCTCTAATCTATTCCTTTTCTTAGAGTGGATAAATTCAAATGTGCTCCAGTTTCATTCACAGCCTGTTACGCTCACACATTAACTTAGAATCTGAATTGTAAACCTTTTAAATTCTAGAACACCATTTCCAAATTGATCCTACTAAAAAACTATAACAAAAGTAACGTTATAAACAAAATAAAGTGTTAATTAATTTAAAAAAATTTAAAAGGAAACAACTAATAGCTGGCCTCTTTATTGAATAGCAATTGGCATTCCAAAATTCCCAAAAGACAACTTATAAAGCTCCATTTGTGAGCTTAAGAGATCTTGTATCGCGTAAATGCAAACAATTGTTGTAATAGTCAAAAGCATTCTTCTATTAACTTCAACTTGCTTAGCAAGATCTAGTTTTAATAGACACTAGGATTAAAAAATGCCTCAGTTGCAAACAACGAAAAAGAAAGTTGTCTTTCCCTTCTCTCATTAATGATTGACAGATATGGTGTGTACAAAGAAGGCCTATGTTTCAGATTGACTTTGATTACTTCCATCGCTCTCTCCATGGCATCAAAAAAATAACCTGGCTTTTCTTCACTATCAGCCAATCGAAAACCCTCACCAATGGCTCACAAATTTGGATAACAAATTAGAATTGAGACCAAAATTCTCTATCTTCTAGTATAATTTTACAAATATCCATTCTAGCATTAGACCTAGCATGCTGAGATGCAATCCACTTATCACTTGTAAACATTTGTCTTAACTCTTTCTTCATCGTAAAAAAAATTGAAGTGATAAGAAATTTATTGCAAATCTTATCACAGCAAGACGACACAAATTTCTACCATTGATAAATTCTTTTCTCATCAAATTCAATACCCATGCATAGATGAACTTTGTCACTTTTTTAACTTTCTGCATAGTCTTATCAATAACAGGAAAATACCTAAGATCTCCTATATTCTTTAGCATTAAGTCAATGCATTGTGTAACACAAGGAGTTAAAAAAAGAATTATACATATTCTGGAACCTTTTTCCTGCCACTTTATAAGCAAAATTATTGTCAGTAATAAACTGAACAATGTTTTCTGACCCTACTTCATTTACAACTTCATCAAATATTACAAACAAAGTCTCAATATTATTAATAAGGCTAGATTCATTAATAGATTTCAAAAACATAAAACCATTTGTAGAATATACCAAAAACTAATAATAGGCTCTTGTCTCCTATTTGTCCAACCATCACACATGATTGAACATGCATAAGTAGCCCAATTCACTCTTCTTTATGCTAAATAACTTCTAATTTCATAAGCAAAACAACTTAAAAATTTACCTCTTAAGTCATCAATCAAAGGACCTTTGCATCCCAGACAATAAGAAGCTATTGCATCCATAATAAGTTGATAATAATAAGACTAAAAGGCATTAAATAACGAACCTGTATCATACAACCATCTAGCTACTGCCATATTGAGATTGTGAGTCGCATCTTTTGATTGCATTACACTACATATTGAAGGTTGGACTCCAGGAGTTGTTTATGGTGCAAAAAAACTAGTCTACCTTCCTATGTTCCTTACTTCAAGTTCAGGTACTTCTTCAAGGTCCTATAATGGAACACTACCAGTACCAGTACTAGTACTGTAACATCCCGTTACCCTTGATGAGACTTGAATTGTGAATTATGAGAAATTATTGAAAAATTAGAAAGTTCAATTCATGCTTAAGCTAAATACGACATGCACATTTTTGCACATTAATATGATTGTACATGCAT
>JANVCL010000006.1:19810347-19822327 GCA_026546855.1 Erythroxylum incrassatum
CTGCATTAGAGAACCTTTATGGTATTAAAAACTTATATCCCCTATGTCATGTCAAATTTATGGATATCCTTATAAAACTGTGTGCGTTTAAATGACAGACACAAGGTCAATCGGTATATATGCCTAATGACCTTTAAATGCTTAAGATCGACACAAATCTTAAGACTGTTATATGTATTATGACAATATATGATAACACGTATTACTGAGGATAAACGATGATCATCTTTATCAATGAACCATTATACCGTCATAATATATTAAATGTACAAATATACATGGAGCAAACATAATGATCCCTTAACTAGCAGTGTCAAAAGATTTCAAAACACCCATACTATATACTTGTATTTTAAACACAAGTGGGTGGAGTGCTTTAGTTAAAGAATCGACTAATAGTTCCTCAGTCCTTAAATGGTCCAAACCTTAATGCCACCTTTTCGTATCAACACCTTTATGGCCACAAAGTTGACCTTTAAATGCTAAAATCCTGTGATAATCAATCTTGCTTCTAAACAACATAACAACAAGATTATCACAGTACAACAGAATGGGTCTAGTCATTGAATCAACCACAGATAACTTAGAAATCAAGTTTCTAAGCTAACCTGTCTGTGAAGCAAGCCCATAGCATGCACTCTGCATGCATGGTCGAAGAAATCACCCGTGTCTACTTAACATACTTCCACGACATTATACCATCTGTAAAATTAAAACTGTAACCTTAAGTAGACTTTTGATCATCCAGACACATGGCTAAAATCTGAATCTAAATTCCTTAAGAGGTTTAGTTTGTTGACTTTTCTATATGTCAACATATAATCTTTAATTCCCTTTAGTATCTCAACACTCGCTTGACTGCATTCCAATGGTCTACACCTGGGTTAACCAGATATTGACCAAACAGTCAAATGGTAAATGCAATGTTCTGCTTACTACATAGCCGATCATACATCAGGCTATCAACCGTACTAGAATACGGAACATTCCTCATAACCTCTCTCTTTACTTTATTCTTGGGATATGGTGCCAAAGATTATCTCTCACTATGAGAGATAGGTGCCACAACAGGTTTACAATTAATCGTATTAAACTTTTGTAACACAAACTCAATGTATGCACTTTGTGAGAGGTTTGATGAGTGTTGAGATCTGTCTCGGTGATTTCGAATACCTAGGAAAAATGCTACACCAAGGTCCTTCATGTCAAATTTCTTAACCAAAAGTTGCTTAACGTCATACAAAATGGTCAAATAATTTGACTTTAGCAATAAGAAGATAACTTTGCTCCTCTTGACCTTATAGTATAAGCATCTTTTTAACCTTAATTTCCATGAAGCTAAAAGAGGCTAAATCTTATCAAATGTAAAGTATCACTTTTGGGAGGTTTAATATAAACCATATATTGATCTACTTAACATACAAACCATGTCAGTTCTATCTGGTGGTTGAAATGTTTCAGGTTGTACATATAGATCACTTCATAAAGGTCTGTATTCAGGAAAGCAGTTTTGAAAACTATCTAATGTAACTCTATATCATCATGAGCTACAATTTCCATAATCACTCAAAATGTATCCTACAAGGATACGAGAGAAAAGTAACATAAAGTCTGTTGGACTCCGTTTTCGGAGCCCAATAATCTGGAGTCATAAAACGTGAGCGAATTACCCTGTAGAGTTATTTCAATGGAATCTCGAATTATAAAAAGACATCGATGAGCCCACAATTTAATAGATCAAGATAAGATCAACAATCCAAGGTATGATTATAACCAAATCATGTTCCTAAACCATTTCCTACCTCCTTTCTAATTTAAGAAATCTCCTTTTTCTTTACTCATAACTAATCGCCAACAATTTCTCATTTAATTATTCTAACTTCCAAGAAGAGTTCGGGGTCCAACAATTCCCCCCCCCCTTAAAGAATTTCGTCCTTGAAATTCTTACCTAAGTGATCAAACAAATAGAGGTAATGTTGTCTTATGTTTTCCTCAGTCTCCCAAGTAACTTCTTCTCTCGAATAATTTCGTCCAAATGACCATAGTCTATAGACTCACTCGGTCTATAGACTCATAATTTTCTACATCCTGCGTCGATAACACCAATACCAGATCATATTGATATTTCTTAGCATACTCACATATAACACATTATAAATCTGTGACATCTTTGTTAATAATAGTAACTCATAAGTCAACGGTCCAGTTCTTAATAACTTTATATAGACCAATACAATTCAAGCCGAGTTGCTTCTTTATCCTATCCTGAGCACATCTTGCACTCAATCCAAGCACACCTTGAAAAGGTGATACTCTCAGAGACAATTTATCTTTCACTTATTAATTCATACGTTTCTACTGACACCAAAATCATTCAATTTGGTTCAGTAATCTGAAAGTTATGCTCCAAGCATTTTCGGATTGTTCTTATACTGAAACAATGTTTTGTGATAAACTTCTATCCAAGAATTGAAATTCTTAGAGACTGAATTGAAACTTGATTTTAACAGAAAATTTGTAGCCCTATGTCCCTAGTTTACTTCAAATTAAAAATCACTCCATTTTGGATAAGTACAGAACAAGATATTGTCAAAATACCGAAGCATACTCAGTGAATATGTTTCAACTACATTTTCCAGCTTTTAATTTACAACATTTCACATATAACCTATCTTGTACCTAAACCATTTCTTACCTCCTTTCTAATCCAAAAATTCTCCTTTTTTCTTTACTTATAACTAATCGTCATCAATTTTTCATTTAATAATTCTAACTTCTAAGAAGAGTTTGGGGTCTAACAAAGTCAACCTTTCTCCCTGAATGAACCATCAAGCAATTGAGCAAGCCCATAAACTGCTAAACTTTATCCTGAAATCCTTTAGGTCTAATCTTCATTTACAACTAACAAGTTTATAGTTCCGCTATAAATCAACTAGCTCCCAGACCTTACTATGCTTCATAGCTTGCATCTTATCAGTCATTGCATCCTACCACAGATCTGCATTGGGTCCAGAAACAACTTCTATAAAAGTAACTGGATTCGTAGCATATCTAATAGCATAGTTCTATTCACTTGATAGACTATGAAATCAGATGAGATAGCAGGTCATCTCACTCTAGTGGATTTACGTAATTGTACTATATCTTGTACCCCCAAGAACCTCAATATGTAAAGGTATGGGTTCCTGTTCCTACATAGGCACAGTATAAAAACCTAAATCCACTGGATCTAACTGTATGAGTAGCGGGTACATAATAATTGTAGTATCCACCCTGCTATCATCTGAAGGGTTAAAAGGCCCTCTATTATCATAGACATTTTATTATAGAAACTTAAATGTTTATGATTCCACTATTCCATTCCCTCCTTCTCTACAGTTAAAAGTTGTAGCCATAAAGTAGTCAAGATATCTTAATAAATAGCAATGAGCACAACAAGCATGCAATTTTTCTTTATAAGGATTATACTACCTCAGTAGGGCAGCCTCATACACGAATGTGTGCAAAGATGGGTCTTCACACTTTTAAATAATTAGGTAGATTATTCTTGTTCTGCATTGACTTCTTCAAGTCTTTTAGGGTGCAGTTATGCCTTTCAGTAATACACTATTTTGCTCAGAACTACCCGGTATAGTGAATTAAGTTATTATTCCAATTGATTCCATATATCTAGCAAATGAACCTTTTTATGTCCTGAAACACCATGTTTGCTATAATACTCTCCTCTACGATCAGATCTGACACTTTGGATGGATTTTTCCAATTAGTTCTCAACCTTCAATCTTTAAGCAAGAATACATAATTATAATGGGAATAATCATCAACAAATGCCATAATATATTGAGAATTGCACAATCCAACTGTATAAGGTCTACTGATATCTTTATATATCAGACTCAACAAGTCAGACGCACAAGTTGACCTCTTTATCCTTATTAATCAACTTACCCTTGCAATAGTCAGCACACGTTTCTAGATCATCATAATCTAAAATTTAGAGTATGCTTTCCTTGATCAATCTCTCAACCTTAACTCTGAAAATGTGACCTAAATTTTTATGTCACACCATGTGTGACTTTTCATTGATCAAGGTTCTTCTTTTCATGACTTGTTTAGCAAAATACGAAGAAACATATATCTAATTTGGGGTAAGACACATTCTATACTAACCATATGACAAGAAATTTGTACCATTATGTTTTGCATTAAACAAAACTGTACAACATAAGTATTAAATACAAAAGGTCAACCTTCTTTTTCTAAAATTGATCCAAAGATCACATATATGTGTCGTGTAAAAACTGAAATGAACCTTACAACAAGGTTTAGTACATATATCCCCTATAGATATTACTTCCACTTCTTCATTGTTGTCAATCATCAGTTCATCTTTCTCTTTATTTAGCTTTATCCTGTATATAAACCCTTGCATTGTGGAAGTACCTTGACCAGATACTCCACTATCTAGTCACCAAGTACTTAGTGTGACTATCGCAAACTAGATTCACAAATTAATAAGCCAAGGAGTTACCTGATGGTCATAGTCTTTCTTTCTAGGCCTCATATTGTTGACTTCTTTATGTTATACGGACCTTTACCAGCACTGGATTGACCAGCATCAGTATGTGGAGAAGATTTAGTCTTTCTACCTTTGAATTTATTGAGCTTTATCTTTGCTTTTATCTTAGTTGCTTCGAGGGTTGTAGGAGTAACAAGCTTGAGTTTCTCCTCCTTAGCAACGTAATGAGCAATCAATGCATTGAAGTCCCATTCCTCTTCTTGCATATAATATGTCATCACCAGATTACTAAACTTTGAAGGGAGTGTATTTAGAGTCTGGTAAACTATGAAGACATCAGGAAGAGGAATGATTAACATCTTCAGTATACTATAAAGATGGATCATTCTTGATATGTACTCCATTATTTCCCCTTCTCCTATATACCTCATGGAGAATATTCTTTCATCAAGGCACTTAACTCAACATTAGGTGAGACTATGTAACTCTGGAAGGAATTTTTAAGAAACTTCTTCACTATGTATGTGTTCGAAAGTCCACTAAGCAGTTGGTCAGAAATGGATCTATTAATGGTCACGCGACATAATCTGTCAGACCGATCCCAGGATTCATAAACTACTTTATGAGCTCTCGAGTTCATGGATGTAGGTGGAGATGGCTTATCCGTCCATATGGCCATATTGACCTCAACTATATCCATAACATTCAATACATCCTCTGTTAACTTATTTGTATTGAAACCGGCTAGGGTTTCAATGGTGACACTGATATTGTTAACCAAAAAAATGACTACATAGTAACTTTGATTAGATCATCACAAATGTAAGACAATAGTGATACTCAAAGCCATTAAATAATATCTTTACTGAAAATCCGATCACACATATTATGAAACACCTTTAGGCTGACTACATAATATATACAATTAGACCTCCACATAAAAGCGATCATAGTACAAACTATCAAATCTCATGATGTTACCACTTTTAGGCAAATAGATCACTTGAGCAACAACTTTCCTCCATCTAATGCCTTTATTCACATCTCAAAATGTTATGTAAGACCAACACTTTTGGGCAGAATAACCAAACATAAAATCAAAGACATCCCTCAACATTCAATCTGAACAATTTAAAATACTAGCTTGAAAAGCCACTTTAGTGACTACATTCTCATCAGCACTCAAAACATCCACAAACACAAGGGATATATCTTTATGTCATCCTCACATTTTTTTATGGGCATATAGTATGTGATAATGAAACATCAATAAATGCAAAAACCCAAATGCACAGTCTCATTATCACACACTCGTGCTAAAGACATTATCTGAAACTTCATTTAAGACTCTTGTAAAGGAAAAATCTCAGTAGAGAAACTATTGTGTGTCACTGGACACTAAACCGATCACCCAAGACATGAAAACCTCATGTATCTCCCTTATGATAAGTTCGTTACACGAAAATTCACTCAAATTTGGCTTTAGGATGTCTCAATTCCTTTTCCGAGTAACTATCATGCAATCCTGAATATTGAACATGAGACCCAAGACACACAAACTTGAAATATCTCCCTTATGTGATGTCCAAAGCATGAAAATTCACTCGAAATCGGATTCAGAACTTCTTAATTCATTTTCTGGAGTTAAACTTTAATTTATTACTAATGTAATAAATCCAGAAAATGGAAAATTTTACTTTATAAATTTCCTGGACTCGGAAACTGACCCAAAATACCCAAGGGCATCCTTACGAGAAATATGAAATTTTTGTGTTTTTTTTATTATTACTGTAGAGATTCCGTACGATTAACGTCAGTTGTGTGTCTCGCGAAGGGCTCGTGATAAGCACCCACCAGCAACGATGCAGAGATGCACCCATCCACACTGTGTTTGGTCAGTATCGCTCAATGTGTCGGCGCGTGGGACACACGAACCCGACACGTCACGCCCCCGCACGCACTGTTCACTGTCGATGGTGAGGTGTACCTTGGCCCGAATAAAGCGATTTTCGACGAGTTTTGGGCAATTTTTCATGCTCTTAGGCTCGTTTTTAACCTGTTTCTCAAGAATAAACACATTTATACCAATTTCTTGTAATAAAAAGTAAGAAAAAACTAAGAAACAAAAGTTAAATATCTGAAAACCTTATGGAGAGAAAACCAAAAAATCTTTGTTTTTAATTACCCAATCACGTCACCGCTCTAATACCACGTGTAATACTTAACGGTACCTTAATTATGTATCCTAGATTGAATATGAAAGGGCATTTCTTCATTTCTTGATCGAATGGCCCTTTCACATTCAATCTGGGATATGTAACTAAGGTACCGTTACGTATTACATGTGGTATCAGAGCGGTGACATAATTAGGTGGTTAAAAACGAAGATTTTTTATAAATACTTGATTTCAGTTCCATAACTTCAAACAAGCTTTCTGAAGCCAAAATGAGTGCAAATCTATCGTCGTCTTTACAGGAACTGCTCTCTGAGGTGCGAGTAAGTTCTTTCTACGGTTTTTCTCAAAACTTAATCTCTCTTAACAGGTTAGAGAATCCTTATGCTTACGATTGATATGAGTAACTATAAGAGATCTTAACCTTTATATATAGCTTCCATGTCGGGCTTCTCCATCACAGGCCTGATATGGGTTTGGTTCACACTGATTGGAATTCATTTTCTACACAGACTTCGACCCATTGATTTAGATCATTTATTATGTCACTTTATTATCTTTATCTGTATCAAATTACATAACTTAACTGATAAGTTATTAAAAAAATAAAAAATGCAATTAATAGTTGTCCAACTTTATGAGAAAGAACAAAATTGTCCAAGAGTTCTTGGTCACATTGAATATAGGAGCAAGTTTTAAGAGACAATGGTAAGTTTCTAAACATTTTTAGTTATTTTGTATTTTACTGAACTAATGTGATTTATGAAGTTAGACATGTATGTATCTTGAATGTAACGTCAAGTTCTAATATAAATGGATTTTATCTTGAAAGTTAGGGTTTAAGCAATTAAGGCTAGATAATGCTTAGAATTTTAAGGAAAGTTACTTTTTCTTAAGTAATTAATTAATAAATGGAACAAATTATTTTAATTTTTTAAAATAATAACAAGAGGTACAATATTTTGAGAAAAAACAACAAAAAGATGAAAACTAATCCTTCCTAGAATGGCAAAAGCATTTGTTCAAGTGAAAACTCAACCTAAATTCTAAAAATTTCAAGTCTAAATGACCTTTGTTTTATAACAATGATGTCACTTTTAAAATTTGAATTTAAAAAAATCAAGCTTTGAGCTACCTAAGACTAATCAAGCTTAGACTTGAGTCGTAAGTCTCAGGTCTATTTAGGCTTTAAGATAGGCCTAGGTCCAATTAATTATTTTTGGCCCAACCTACTGCCAATGAAGGGGTGCAATTGGAGAAATACAACGATTGGGATTAGCACTAAGGATCGAGTACAAAGGTAGCCTTACAAAAAGGGCAAGTAATAAGAAAGAGAAAGGGAGATAAGAAGGGAAAGGAAAATAATAGGAAATAAAGGGAAAGAAGAGAAAAGAGATGTTAGGAGATTTCATTGCTTCGAACCATCCCCTACTATAATCATCAAAGTCAAAAATAATAGGAAATTTTTGTTCTCTTTTATTTCCCTCTAGGTTTTGATTTAGGTTCATCTAGTTAGTGGTAATCAGCTCATCTAAAGGTCAAACATATGGGCTATAAGCAATTCGTTAAGAAAGGGCCCACAAAAAATTAAAAATGACATAGTAGATTTTTTAAAAGGGAGTTAACGAGGCTGTTAAGTTGGGATTTAAATTAAAAATGTTCAAAATATTGGAGTTCTTTTTAACATTTTAAAATGTTTGAGTTTAAATTTAATTAAGGTGAAAACTTTACAGTCCAATTTTACCCTTTTTGGTTTAAATTTAATTAAGGTGAAAACTTTACAGTCCAATTTTACCCTTTTTGTCTTTATCTCTTTTATTTTTCATTTTAGATTGGTAATGTTAGTTTAGTTAATGCTTTCTTTTAATTTAATCATTAATTTTATTAAATTAGATAATAAAAAGATAGTTGTCACTAGAACTTGTAGTTGTAGTCCTTATGAGAATGATACTCATACTCACTAGACTATACTATAAGAACGATAGTGGCACTTACCTAGTTAATCTATAGTATGGTTCACATTGTACACATCAAATTGAGTGGATTAGGATATGGACACTAATAAATATATTTAGCCTATAAGATTTTTTTTTCCTTTCAAAGTGAGTTGTATGTTTGTCATTATCATTTGTAACTTTATCTAACCTATTTTCATTTGACATTAATATTGTAAACAAGATTAGGAATGATAATTATGACTTAATCTGATGTTTATGACTAAAATATAATACCAAGCATGAGGTTAAGAATTGATATTGTCATATTTGGTTAGAAAATAATAATGTGCTGAATTTTAGGTATACTTTTAGAAATATATTTAATAATCTAATTATAATATATTATTTTAAATTTCAAGCACTAATTTTAAAAAGAATTGGATGTTACATATTTAACCCTTAACTTAATAATTACTTATTAAATTGTTTTCAAAGTTAAAATAGGATTATCCATGAGAAAGGGACCAACCTCATTTCTTGAAATTTATCACTTTAATAAGGAGCAAAAATAGCAACTACGGGAGAGAAGACAAAGGAATTTTTTTTGTTAAATAGAAGACAAAGGAATTGGTCGTTGCATAACTCAAATTAAAAACATATAATAATGGGGATTTATTTGAGTATTAGGGTTTAGTGATTAGGAGTTAAGAATTAAAAAAAATTATTGATCAATTTAGGATCAACCATGAACTTTGTATAAATTGAGATAATGCAGAAATGTATGGCATTGCTGTCCATTGACATTTGAACCAGTTGCTGAAGACTTTGAGTAAGATCATCGAACCATGAACAAACAACTGTAGCTTTCAGTATTCAAGAACAAATGTTGCCTAAAATAATATTAACAAGATCTTTTTATGTCTTTCTTAATTGTAAAAAAAAAACTCCTAATTTTTTCAGTCTTTACCTTTAATGAGACCACCATTGCCAGCTAGAGCCTAGATGGCAATGGTGCATCCTAATCCTCTCGTTCTCTTCCACTATCTTACTTTATATATATATATGTTGTTCACGAGGTATTCTAAAAAGGTCCCAATTATGATAATATATCTTTACGCCATTTATATCCAGACTAATCTCTGCTCGTGCTGGGTAGGTCCTTTACAGGAGGCAAAATTTTAGCCTCAAGTTTTAAACAGTTGCATACATGAGGAGAGGGTTTAAACCCACAACCTCGAAGGGTTTCCACTATCTTACTATTTAATGCCATGACCACCTTTCAGTGTAACTCGATTCCTAACTATATGCCTAATTTCATTGGGATAAAAAAAACAAAGAAGATATGACGGGACCTGTCTCCCTAAACTCGCTATGTAATCTATTTCAGTTACTTTCCGTTTAATAAAAAAGAAGAAGAAGAAGAGGATCCTTACAGAGAATATGGCGGAGACCTGTTTCATTAGACTCATTATGTAACTTTCCATTTAATAAAAAAAACGAAGAGGTACGTCTAGATAAACTATTATTACTATCATCATTAACAAAACTAGCTCCAATGTTCTAGGATGTGATCATCTGTCTAATATTATGGTTTCTTATTCTGTCTCTTGAATTTTAGCCATTCATTTATTCGGGTCTCGCGTTTATTTATGCGAAATTCACACAAAATTCACATAAATAAATGGTTGAGATTTATAAAATAAAATAAGAAACCATAATATTAGACAGAAGGTCCGAACACTAAGGTTTTACATGATTGAGAGGTTTGGTTTCAGATCACAAACACGGAAATCAAAGCAAATGTAGGGACAAGGAAGAGAGGGATAGGTCTTCTATTCTCAAATACTATGGACGTTTTGTTTTCACCTGGTTAAGTTTTTGTAGGTTTTATTTATTGAATGAATAAATTTTTATAAAATAGAATAGACACGTAATAACGAGGACAATAGCAAGCTTACAGGACAGCCACCTCATAAGATAATTAATAGAACCCTAATAGGGTGAAGAGCCTACAGGGACAGGGAAGTAGCAAGGTTAACTAAAGATAAACTCACATTGTTACACGATGAAACTCTGACAGAATTAAGGGTGGGTATAATAGGCTTTGAAAATATTAAAATTCTTTTTAAATTATATCAAATACATAATAATATGCATGCAGAGTAAAGTTATCGATGTAGTTAATAATTTACATGCTGCTGTGCGGAGTTACTGGCTACTAAACGACAAGAGGTGCAGAGACTACATTGGAAAAAGCATAGCAAAGGCTCGACTCCTCATTCGCCCCGTGAGATCCTCTGTCCCAGTTACCCAGCCCCTCTGTACCCTTTACATCCAAGCATTCATTGTTTGACCCTCCATCAACAGCAGAGACAAGTTTCAACTAAACCAAGTTTCACATATGGCAACATCTGTACGAAGCGAGAATATATATATATATAAAGATCCAAGAAGAAGAAATGAGGCCAAGAAGGTGTCCTCTTAAAGGAGAGTACGGCCTTAAGTGCTAGATGACATGTGAGACTACATGAGTTAATGGGGAAAATGAAAACGTAAGAAAATTTTAAAATGTTTGAATTCCAGTCTCTAATCCATTGCTAATCATACTTCATTACATTACTCGTGCTAAACATGACTGTTCTGGTTTAAAGACGCAAGTGAGGTGATATTTGAGAAAGAGAATTACTTCAGCCTAATAAGTAAAAGGAAAGGGAAAGATTCATTTCCCAAGTCAAAAGATTCAAATGTTCACATGGACGCTTCCTAGAAAGTGTATGCTACAGTTACATTACTCCCTCAGAGCCAACCGAATCAAGAAGTGCTGCCTTGATCTGCTCTGGTAAAATATCGTGTCCTTCCCTGCATTGCTGATAAAGAATAAAAGAAAGCACTTCAATGGATAACAGTATTATCAAAATGAAAAACCTGTGAAACTCTCAGAAGGAGGGCCTCACTCCAGAATTACAGCCTGTATACTGCAAGATGATTGTTATTACCTAGAATACTAAATACCTTAAAACTATTATCATCAGTCCATGATGAACACGAATGGTAGTATACTGCACGATGATTGTAATAATTGCCGTCAAAATCAAGATTTTTACTTAAGAGCTTGGTTTAAGACCCTCACAAACAAAAAAAAAAAGAAGAAGAAATAAATAATCTGTTTCCGTTTGAGTAAAATAATCATCTAAGCCAAACATCTCTTGTTGCAAAAGACACCAACAGATGAAGATGGAGACTGAAAAATCTAAATAAATTTCCTTGGTTTGTGATATTGACAAGCAAGCAACGAGCAGGGAAACAGTCACATGCTGATATAATGTGCAAATAGTGATATCATAGCAAAC
>JANVCL010000006.1:19830882-19842159 GCA_026546855.1 Erythroxylum incrassatum
TACTCCATTTATAAAAATTCCCCTCTGCACTTAGGTTAGTAACTCTTAATTTTTTAACACATTCCCTAAAATCTCTAGAGAAATTCCTAGTGCTTATATTTCATTAAGCTTTATACCAATATAATGTGATTAAAATCTCTCATAAGCATCCAAGGGTCTTAGACATTGGGTCTTATTTGAAGTAAATGGTTCCATATCTCCCCCTCTATAACATGAAATTTTAACCATAAAAAAATTTATATCTAGGATTTTTTCCTCTTTCCAAAACCCAATTCTAGAGTGTCTGTATTGGGAGTTAGAATTAAGTACTTACAGTTTGACCGTCCTTTTTATAAAAAAATGATAATCACTCTACCATAATGATGATAACATGGTTTGAGACAAAAGACCATCATGATCTGTTCAACTTAAGCTTCAAAAATTTTTCCTAGACTAATTTTGTTTCAAAAAATCCCTTTACTACTATACTATTATTATGCAAGAAATAGATTAAAGTTTGTTTTTTTGGGGGGACATTAACGCCCCTGATATTCCACATTACTATATTAATTAGGAATTGTTTTTAATGTAAGAATTACCCTTCTTTCTACTCCCTTTTACCTTTCTTTTGTGCATTCTTAAAATATGACTTCCTTTATGACACCTTTATTTGGAGTGCCTAATATCATACTTCCTTTTCACATTTTTATAATAGGAACAACGTTTGGTAATTCTTTCCCATTTTTTACCCTAACACATAACCTATTGTACCTAATTCTTCTTGTATGAGTTGTCATCTCATCTATAAAAATAGGAGCACCCATATAACTGACTAATGCACTAAGTCCCCTTATCGACCAACACTCTAGTGGCACCCTTTGTAGATTTATCTACTCTAGAATATGGTCATGGGTGATGCTTTTCATCTTCAATTCTTGTTTCCATGGTTGAAGGAATAAACGTTGGTTTCAAATGTGCCAAGGCCCAACTTCCACTACTTATTTAGCATTTTCCTTACTTATAAACTTAAAAAGTAGCAAATTGTCTTTTAAAAGCAAAACTTCTGACAATCCCCAATTTCTCTATGCTTTCATTACTTATTTCTTAACTATAGGAAAATTTACCCTCTTCTTATATAAGAAACCTACTAACATCGATATCTAGATCATTGTATCATCTTTGAGAATTAAGATATTATATGCAACGAAATTTCTACCATCTTTTACTATTAATAGGCAGCATTGCAAAGCTGTACTACTCTCTTCACCATGAACTTGCTTCTAGCTTAATGTCAGGTTAATTAAGAAAGGTCCCTTGTTACCTAAGGAAGTAACGACTAGGTTAGGGTATGGTTTAGCTGGGTTAGGGGATGGTTTAACTGGCAAGGGTGGAAAAGATAATGTGTCTTGGTTAATTAATAAGTTGTTTATCTCCATTACCAGGGATTATGTCTAAAGGTGGTGTATAAACTCAGTGTCAAAGCTAGTTAAATTTTTTTAATCATATTGACCTATTGGATTTAATGTTAGTGAAGACTAATTTTTATGCTTTATTGACTAACTAAATTCAATATCAATAATGATTATTTTTACTTGTTATATCAACTTATTAAACTTAGTGTAAGCATTGAGTAATTTTTAAAACAATTTTAGAAAGTAAAGAGTTTCATGGAATTATCCTAAAAGGGGAAGAGTTGACAAAGCTGATAATTTATTAAACACCATAGAAGAGTTGTTACTAGCTATTTCAGTTATCCAAATGCTAAATAACAAGTAGTATAGGACATTCACATAATAATTCATCTTCCTAAAACTCTCTATTTTGTTATAGTTCAATAACTTTAACAAATATCTTACCACTATGAGATAGTGACAAGTATCATCTCTATAATCTTACAAATAATCAACAACAAGAACCATTGATTTCTACATCTAGCATTCGTTGCCTATAAACCCAAAATATCTTAAGCCTCTTAGAATCAACATTTCAATCACTACTAGCAATATAAGAGCTAATCTCCATACTTGTATAGGTAAACAACACCTAGATAAACAGAAGTCATTACATCCTCTGTATAGTTGATGAGCCATTATATGTATCCTTATATTCCTTATCAATTGTAGTGATTGAATATCCACTTGAGTAGCTTGTCCTTGGAATACTTCTTCCTTTCATTCCATGTTATATATATGGCATATCTAAGAACAAACTTTAACACCATTAAATCCTCTTTTCTTAATTTTTTATTTTCCTTAGAAAACAAGCTAGCCATTCTTGTAAGTTAAATCTAGAATGAAACATATTGTAAAGAAACTAAACTTAGTTCTAGATGTTAGAAGTTATCCTAAACTTGAAGAAGATATGAGCTATTGATTCAAATTAATTATTGCAAAAAGCACATGTTATAGAGAGATTTATGAAGTTCTTATGCCTAGAAATGGTGCTTAATCTTCCTCTCATTACCAGATAAAGTATGAATGAAGCATAGGGTTAGCCCTTTTTATCTATACTAACTTATGCCAAATCATCCTAGGAGTATAAATCCTTAAAAATTAATTTCATAAAGAGTTTGTAAATTCATTAGATGAATGGTAACTCCATTTACTAATGTCCTCCTAATTGGTATTAAGACTAAAATTAAGGATATGCTCTTTAGTACTTGATATAAGTAATAACTCTAAGTTTATTTGAGCACTATTCAAAACTTGAATCACTAAGGCATCATTCAGAATTATGTTTCCAAAGGGAGTTAGATTTGCACTACTACTTAAAGGCTCTAAACTTGACTAGTTATCATTCCATAAGAAAGTAAAGATTCCATTGCCTATCTCCGTAAAATTATATAGCTTAACTTTCTCCCTCAATTTTAATAAGTACATTATGGTCAAAAAGGAGTCTTATTTTAGTTGAATGGACTAGAAACTTATGTTGTTCAAGTAATACGAGGTGCCCACTTGACCTACAAAGCTTATTTATCAATTAGGAGTCTCCAGATTCTTTTAATCATGAAGACTTTGTTAGTTATTATAACTGGGATTATTCCCAATCCTCCTTCCTCACTAGGTAGGCAAGGTTCACTTAATTTCACCTAAGCTAATTTAGACTTTATGTTGTCTCCAGCCTATAACAATTGTCTCGTTAATTTTTTGATTTTCTTCACTATATTAATGGGACATATAATATGTGAAGACTATTAAATATATAAGTTGCTATCCATTAAATAAATCAATTGCACCCTTCCAACTATTGATAAATTCTTGTTGCTCTAGATTGAAAGTCTTCTTTAAATTTTCTCTATCAATGGTTTGAATTCATTATACATTGGTTTCTTATAAGGTATAGGAAATACCAAATATGTGAGAGGGGTAGTTTTCCTTACTTTCAGAGCAATTAAAGAATTGAGCCAATTGGAGATATTCAAAGTACTTGTAGAAATAAGGATTTGGCTCCTATCATTATTAATTGAGAGTTTGAAATATCTCTAAAATTATTTATTGCAACCACTAAGTCACTAATTGAATAAGTGTTAACCTTAGAGAAAAGTATGAGATCATTTGTAAATAAAAGATAATTATCTCTGACCTTTTACATTTTGAATGAAATTTGAAGTTTTCCTTTTGATAAATGACTAAATTAATGAGTCCAGTTAAGAATTTAATGCTTAAAACAAAGAGGTAAGGATAAAGGAGATCTCTTTGCATCATTCCTTTAGTACTTTTGAAGATATTAATAAGTTCTCTATTAACTAGAATGATATAGGAAACAATAGAGATGTGTTGATTAATCCAATTTGTAAACAAAGATGGAAATCCAAACGATCTTAAGAAAGGAAATGTGAAGTGGACTTATAAGTTATCAATAGAGCAAGAGTTGTTGCATTAGCTATAGGAACTTATAGTATAGCTTTACCTTTTGGCTATGAACTAGAACTAGATAATTGTTATTATATTCCAATTGTTAGTAGAACCATCATTTCCATTTCTTACTTAGATTTAAATGGATTTGTCTTCATTATTAAGAAAATGAGTTGTCTTTTTATAAAGATGGTGTTTATTATGGATCTGGATTACTTATAAATAGGTTGTATGAATTAGATCTTTAAAGGCCAATCCTTAACATAAATAGAAAAAAAAAGTTAAGTGACTAAAACATATTTTGTTTATGGCATTGTAAGTTAGGTCATATTAACAAAAATACAATCACAAAGTTAAATAAAGAAGGATATTTTTATCCTTTTAATTATGATTTGTATGAAACTTGTGAATCTTAATTGTTGGAAAAGATTATCAAACTACACATTAGTGGAGAGGGAGAGCTTAATAGTGAGTTGCTAGAGCTTATACATTTAATTGTATACAATTCTATGTCTACTTACACTAGAGGTGGATACTCATATTTCATTATGTTCAAAAATGGTCATCCATATATGGTTATGTGTATTTAATGAAACAAAAGTCTTAATTATTTAAAAAGTTTAAAGAATTTATAATTGAGGTTGAGAAACAAAGTGGTAAGAGTATTAAGACACTTGGATATAATTGAGGTGGTGAATACTGGGACCATGAGTTTCTTACTTACTCAAAAGAGAATGTGGCTATCTCATAATGGACTCCTTCTAGAACTCCACAACATAATGGGGTGACCACGCATCGTTACGCTAGTCAAAATAAAATAACTAGACTACTAATATAACAGTGGTGAGTCTAGGTTGATCCCACAGAGAGAGAGTGTGAAGTTTATGAAATGAAATTAACTGGTATTTACACTTAACGTGGGAGGGGGTGTTGGATTTTTCAAAGAAGAAAAAACAATGAAACTAACTAATAAAAACAAATTAAAGAAAACATGCAATAAAATGATAAATGTGGGGAATTTGGTAGGGACCCAGTTCTTTGGTTCAATCTCAGCCTATACCCTGACTAAGCATATTTTATTAATTCGTTGTTCTTTAACCTCTCATAGAAACTATTAATCGTGGGTTAAAAATTAACCCGAGTTTCTCTTAGGTTTTGTTTAATCAAGATACGATCGTTAATTAAACCTAACCACCGAATAACCAGGATATAACCTCTAGATTTAATTAGGCAATAGCATTACGAATTAGAAAAACCGATTAATCAAGGCAACAACCACATACGATGCATCATTTAACCTAGGTCATGTTATACCTAATGATTACGAATCATTAGTCGCTACACGTGAATTTCAACATAACAATTAAAGATTATATCGAAATTCTAACAATGGGGTTGCAATTGGCAATTCAATGAACGCATTAAAATTATTAAATCACAATACCCGATGGGTTCATACACTAATAACTGAATAATAACGAAAATCTGATTATCCATACACAAATCCCGAATTAATTAAAATAGGATAACATAATCAATTCCTAATGAGAGAAAGAAACAACAAATAATTAAAAAATACTTAACTCGGGTCATTGGTGTCGATGTCGCCTTCAAACCGGTGTCGGAATGTCTAGTCCTTTATGGATCTTACCCAAAAAAATGCTTCAACCACCATCTAATGTCCCTAGCCAAAAATCCTTTTGCTGCGTGTTACTGACCTCATGCAGCTGCTCACTGTGTTCGTGCCTACTGTAGTGTCACTGTGGACGCAACTCTCTCTTCCAAACCGTTGCACTCTCCTCCCCATTGTTCATAATGTGAAGATTAAATTTTTGTTGCTCCTTAAAACCTTCTGTCTGCACTTTACTTCGCTCTCCACTGTCTGCTTCGGACTTTTGCGTCTCACCCAGCTCGCCAGCCGCCAGTTGCACCTCGCCTATCTGCTCCCGAGCCGTCCCTGCATTGCGTCTAGCTTTGTGCGTGAAGTCTCTATCGTCTGTTATGTTCACGCCTACGCTCTCCCTTGCTTTTGATTTCTCTGCTCCTGTAGCTAATTGATTTATTCCCTGTGTCTACTGTTCGTGTTTGTCTCTATTGATGATGTGACCAACACATCAACTTAAAACCTTTGCTGCATCCACTATTGCTTCTCTACATGGGCTTCTCCTCTGCTGTTTTTTTGAATAAAATGCATTTGTATTTTGCTTAAAAATGCTCCAGCCCGCTACTCTCTTCCAATGTTGTGCGCAGCATTTTGTTCTTTCTCAACTTCCCATATGCGCTGCCATTTTGCTCATTATCTGCTGCAGTGTTGCTTCAACATTTTAAGCCCAATGCATGCAAAATCATGTTACCTTCTTCTTCTACAATTGTTTTATATTTCTTGTCTTATTATTATTTTTCTTCTCTTCTTCCTCCATAAAGACAAGCACAAATAAACATTCGAAAAATGACCCATATGTAGTGCTTTCGACTCAATTTAATTTCTTTGCTTTCAAATTGTATCTAAAATCATATATGAATTAAAGTGAGTATTTTAAGCATTTTCATGTCAATAATCACTAAGTGTAAATGATTAAATATATCAACAATTAAACACATATCATGGAGTGTTTGAGAGGAGAAATTATACTCTATTAGATATTGTACATTTTATGATGAGTCATATAGTCTTTCCTGCCTCCTTTTAGGGATATGCCCTTAAAAATGCTACCTACCTTCTAAATAAAGTTCCATCAAAATCGATAGATATGGAATGGTAGTAGACTAATGTTTTCACACTTAAAGACTTTAGGGATGTGATGTTTATATGAAGCATGCAACATTTGATAATCTTTAAGCTAAATCAAATAAATACAAATTTATGGGGTATTCTAAAGAGAGGATCATATACAAATTTTGCCATCCTTTTGAGGAAAAGGTATTTGCATCAAGACATGCTACATTCCTAAAAAGAGATTTTAGTTTCAAGGAAAGTAGTGGGAGTGAGATAGAACTTAAAGAAATTCATAAATAATAAATTTGCTTATAGATGGAATAGGAACCTCAAGTTAAAATATATGATGTGACCTATAGTTTGTGACACTATAAGACCCCAAATTATACCCTAATTAAAATGTTACATGTACATGAAAGTAAGTATGATAGGTGTTGAAATTGTGAATTGCATATGTTTTGAATCTTGGCCTGATCTTGAATTTTGGTTAATGGATCATACTTAGTGAGTTGGAATTAATTGAGACCATTAGAAAATTGATGTATTAAAATGTATATTTGGACTAGGAAAAATTAGAATGACTAAGCCTCTACTTTGAATGACATTTGGCAGCATTGGTTGAGTGACAAGTGTCCTAATTGAATTATGACATTTGGTAGCCACACATGAAGAAATGTAGATGGCTTCATTGAAGGACAAGTGGCTTACCTTCATATATGAGATGTGGCTTGATTAAATCAAGAACATCTAGCATTCCAAGAGTTAGGCAGGTGGTGAGTCATCCTTCATTCTTGATGTTTCTGCCTTCTCTCTTCACTTTGCACCTCACCTCCGAAATCTCTCACTTCCTCTCAACTACTGGAGTTTTTGCTTGATTTTGGGTGATCAACGCTTAAGAATCCTTGCATGATACTACATCAAGAAAGCTACTTTATACTACCTTATATGTTGTTATCATCTTAGTGTTAAGATCAACCTACATCTACCTTGATTTTGGAAGTGTGTTGGTTGCATAAAGGGCTGGATTACTTGGTTATTTGAAGAAGAAACTTGAAGTTAATTTGTAAGGGAATTCTAAACTTGATAGAATGTATTAATACAAGGTTTATGATAATTGAATTGGCATGAAATATATGTTATGATGTTGATAATTGAGTGCTGGAAAATGATCCTTGTTTGGCAAATTATGTTTTGGTTTTGATATATGTAAGATAATGATTTGTGAGTTGTCTAATGAATGATTTTTGAATTAGGATTGGACATGAATTTGATAAGGGATTGAAGCATGAATAAGGTAGAATTGAAGTGAAATTAATAGACTTTGGTGAAGGTGTATTGGATGGAGTATGAAGGGGTAAAATTTGGAAGCAAAATGAAGGCTGTGGGTGAGTGAACCTGTTCACTCATCCCACAATTGGAAGATTTATATGGCTCATTCCCATGGTCGTGGGAAGTACTTAGGAAGGCAAAAAGGTTGGTTTTGGATAATTTTTGGACTATATAAGGTTAAGGAATTTTTTAATGGTATAATTGGACTTGATTTAGGTGTAAAATGAACCTAGTTTGATGTGGAATAAGTTAATTAAAGGTTGAATAAGATTTGGATTTCTAATTGAAGTAATAACTTAAGGAAGGTGTTATTAGATAACAAAGTATCTAATTTTGAAACTTATAAGTTGTTAAAGGAATGAAGTTTATTTATGAATGCTAATGTGATTTAAAGAACAAGAGTAATGTGTTAGCTGTGAATGTTTGTGAATTAGGAACTTGTGTGAATACATGTAATGTGTAATTACTTAATGTATTCATTAGTGCATTATTGCAAATGTTTATGTTTATAAGGCATGTTAAGTTTGATCAAATGTGAATAAATATGTTAAATTTGAGCAGAAATTTGAAGTATTTTGTTTTAAACTGCCAAGTCCTGGTCATGGGTAAATAGGCATTCCTAGAAAGGTCTGTAGATGCTTTTGTGACACTAAGGTGTCTCTTGGTATTGACACTTCAGTGTCTCCTGTTAATGAGACATAAGTCACTCCTGTTATGTGATACCAATTATAGGTATCTCTTATTCTGTTCCCGTTACCCACTTCTATAGAAAGGATTAACAGGCTAACTTATTTTGTGTTATGATATATGTTCAATTATGATATAAGCTAAGCTTTGTTTTGATACAACTAAATTCTGTTATGATATAATCAAGTTCTATTTTGACACAATTAAGTTTTGTTTTGATACTTTAAAGTTATATTATTATATTATGGTATTCTGTTCGGATACTTGTAAGTTTTGTTCTGAAGCAAGTATATCTTGTTCTAATATGCGATATTCTATTCTCTTGCAAATAATGTTGGCTTGTTCTTTAATTTGAACAATTAAAGGTTGTATGTGATTTGACATGATTCAAATGCTAGACGACTGTTAGAAACAGTCACCAGATTATATCCTTTTTATTTATTCTCCACTAAACTATATGCTTAGCATGGTGGTTTTGCCTCTGTATAGGTTATGATAAGAAGATCTAAGGCTGGGACAACTGTAGTGGCCAAAGAAGGATGTATTTTGTTTTGGAAGATGTATATTTGTGTTTAAGTTTAAGTTATATTTCAATGTAATGAGACATGTTGTATTTTGTGTTTTGTAATAACCTTAATACATGATGGATTTGGAACTTATGGAATGCATTTGGAATAGTACAATATGTTTGATATGTTTTATTGACAACAACATCTAATGATATGTAATGTATGTTTGCTTGATTTTTTGGAAGTGCTTTGAATTGTTTGGCATGTTTTATTTTTATTTTGTGTGGCATTTACATATCTTCCCAGGGAGTATGTGGGTATTACAGACACACTAGTAAGATATGCCATCCCGTCATTAGATTTGATCTACATATTAAAAAAGGGGAAGGATAATGTATCTTATAGATGATAAGTCGACTAATTTTAAAGAAACAATGTCTAACATTGATTCTTTTAAATGGAATGAAATCATGAGATCTAAAATGGAGTTCATGTACATTAACCAAGTATGGAATTTGGTGGATCCTTTTTATGGTATTGTACCCATTAGATGTAAGTGGATTTTTAAGTGAAAAACTAACTTGGATGGTTAAAGGTTATAAACAATTTTGGTAGATACTTAGAAAAACACATACTAATGCATAACTATCAACATACGTACAGAGCAACACTACTGGTTAAAGGTTATAAACAAAAACAAGGAGTTTATTTAATAAAACATTTTTCTCTAATAGCTATGCTTAAACCCATAAGTATCTATTATATATAGCCATATATCATGATTATGAAATCAAGAAAATGGATGTCAAAATAATATTTCTTGATGGGAATTTGCTAGAGGATGTATACATGACACAAACTGAGGGTTTTGAGTCCAAGAGATTTCCTAATCAAATATGCAAGTTGCAAAAGTGGATTTATGGACTTAAGCAAGCATTATAGAGTTAAATCATCTGTTTTAATGAGACAAACAAAGAGTTTGAATTCATCAAAAGTGTGGATGAACCATGTGTCTATAAGAAGATTAATGGGAGTGAAATTGTATTCCTAATGTTATATGTGGATGAAATATTGCAAATTAGAAATGACATACAAATGCTCCAATTTATAAAGATTTGATTATCCAAAAACTTCTTCATCAAGGATATAGGAGAAGCAACCTATATTTTGGAAATAAAGATCTATACATGCTGGAACCCCATCCTGGTGAGACACGTGTCCGACGTCCTACGTGACACCTGGACGCGTAACCCACGAAGGAGGGATTCTTCACCACAGAGGAAACTCAAATCACACTTCATTCACTTATGCCCGAACGGAACTTGGCAAAAATTCACCCTAATCTTCCTCATTGAAATTAATCTAATTAGGGCCCACAATTAAATCCGATTCCTAAGTTAAAAGAAAATTTCATGACTCTAGATTAATTAGAATCGAAAATCTTCTCAAACGGATCTCTATAGTTCGAGAAATCTCCCAAATACGAAAATATATGCAATATCTCCACACAATTGACTCTTTTTTATTTTATCCGTAATTCTCAACTTAAACTGGAAATGTTTAAATTTGCATAAAGGGTAGAAATTTTTTTTTGTGAAAACCAATGATTCAAAAATCGGATCAAACGGAGGTCAAACGAAAAGTTACAAGCGAAAGAGTGAGCTTTTCGAAATTATTATTTTTATTGTTTTTAAAACATAGAAATTAAAAAATTCATAACTTTTCACCTAGAACTCCAAATTTTTCGAACTTGGTGTCAAAATAAAGCTTAAAGAAAACTCTACAATCTTCAAGAAGGATTTAAGATTTAATTCGGCCATTAGGGGGTCAAAAAGTGCTTCAAAGTTACTGCCCATATGGAAAAAGTCCTAAATAAAACCAGAAGTTTGAAAAATCATATCTATTAACATAATAACAGAAAAATGTCACATTTTACCTCAATGGAAAGATGAAAAGATGCTTTAAAAATTTCATGGAGGGAGCAAAAATCAATTTCATCATTAAAAGAGGTAAAAACTCACTCAAAGTTACTACCTATATAATGACCACATGAACAGTAACACTATCCACGTGAACAGTAACTGAAAATTTCCCAACTTCATAACTTCTTATTCCTAACTCCAAAAATTGCATATTATACATCAATGGAAAGGGAAAAAGACAATCTACATCTTTTATGAAGGATGCAAAAATCAATGAAGGC
>JANVCL010000006.1:19842259-19862620 GCA_026546855.1 Erythroxylum incrassatum
GCGATTGCCTTTAGGGCACTACTCTAACAATCTTACAGTACTGTGCAAGCATAAGTCGAGTTACAGGAGATACAAGTCGACTTATAGTACTGTGCATGCGTAAGTCGAGTTACAGGAGAGTACAAGTCGACTTATACTAACACTTCATTCACGACAACAAGGCTTTTCCTCCTTCATTCTTCTTTTAATTGAAATTAAAAAGACTAAAAAGACCCTCCTTAAAAGCCTTAAGCCTTAAAAACATAAGTAAACTTCCTAATTTGCCCTTACACCATCTTATTCTTTTTACTTCTAACAATTCATCAAAACTCTAATTTAACTAAATTCCTTTCATTTAATAACTATTAACTAAGCACTAAAAACCTCAAATTAATTTAAGCAAGCTTATTTACTAAAGAAAAGGAAAAGGGACCCAACAATAGAGATAGATTAAAGAGATTGTTTGGCTTATCTCAATTCACGTACATAAACAAAGTGTTAAAGAGGTTTAGTATGGAGAATTTTATGAGGAGATATTCTTACTTATGTTGTATGAGATTTCTCTCTCATAAAGTATGTGTCCTAAGACCCAAGAATAGTGAGATGTAAAATAGATTGTGTTCCATATGCTTTAGAAATTGGATCAATCATGTATGTGACGCAATGTACTAAACCAAATGTCTCTTATGCTTTGAGCATAACTAGTAGGTTTCAAGCTAATCCTGATGATGGTCATTGGACAAATATGAAAACATCTTAAAGTACTTGAAAAGGAATAAAGATGTTTTCTTGGTCTATAGAGGAGCTAAAATAAGAGTTCAGGCATATTTAGATGTTGGTTTTTAGTCAGATCTAGATGACAATAGAACATAGTCAAGGTATATCTTCACTTTAAATGGTGGTGAGGTATGTTGGAAGAGTTCAAAACAACCAAAAATTGAGGATTCTATGATCGAGGTAGAGTACATTTTAGTGTTAGAGGAAGTAAAGGAAGCCTTTTAGATTAAGAAATTCGTCACCAAACTTGAAGCGGTTCCTAGCATTTGAGCAAATAGTATTGCATTTGACAACAGTGGCGCCATTATAGAGACAAAGGAACCAAGGTCTCATCAATGGTCCAAACATGTACTTAAGAAGTTTCATTTGATTAGGGAGATAATGGAGCGAAAAGACATAATTAAAGTGAGTTCCCATTAAAGAGAATGATCGATATATGGATGAATATGGTATTTGATACATGGGTAATTAACTTTAGTGCCAGTAAGAGATTGTTAGTTTATACCCTTACATCCGATCATTTGGTTGCAATTTTATATATGGCATTATTATTTGAATTATTAAAGGAATTCTTTATCCTTATATATTTTGTTAATTACATTTAATATTTTAATGCTAAAGGTGAAATCCTTAGAATAATTACTGTGCAATTAAAATTATAGTGAGATCATAATTATGAGATTCAATTTGCATTTATATATTATTTCTAAATTGTTCCTAGTTATAGTTTCATTAAGACAAGATATTGATGAAATGATAAAACTAGCAGATGTTATGTTTTGTTTCTTTCTTAAGTATAAACTAATTGGTCTCATAAATGAAAGTATGAAGGTACTTAAACAAATGTGTAGGTGCCTATTAGAGAATAAGTTTGATATACTGACCGATTATTAAGATCTCAAATGGAATATTACTTGTGTAATGGATTTTCTTAATATGATAGTTATATAATGAATCTTTAGACTTGAGATTACCAAGGCATATCATATGAGAATTAATGTATTGTGATGCTACCTTATGACCTATTAGTATGAACCATACAAAAATAGTTAGGTAAGTCGATAAAGAATTCATCATTATAATAAAATTATACATCATAACTATACGTGGATAGGTTGAGTCAAACCATTTTGATATTCTTGATATTTGGGTGACGTGACATATTACTAGAGATGAATATTGATATATGATTATAAATTATTTAATTAGAGAATTAAAATTAAATTAAAAAGATTTTTAATTTAATCTAATTTTAATTATAAATTAGAATTATAATTTATAATCATTGCAAACATATTAGGAACTTAATGGGTCACACCTAAAGAGCATTTAAAAAGAGAAAATTTAAATTAAATTAAGTTGGTCTTAATTGTAAAGTTTTGAAAACTTTAGAGGTTAAATATAGTATATTTGACTCCAATAAAATTAAATTAAATTATAATTAGAGTTTGAATTGAATTATAATTAGATTATTTAATTTTAATTAAAAATCCAAACACTTTTTTCTATTTATAGGAAATAAGTCTAAAGGAGCTAGCAACCTTACTTATTCCTCTAAAAAATTAAGTTTCTTTTTCTCCAGTCTATGGGTACCATTAAGAGCTGGGCACTTATAGCTTATGGTTGAGACCTTATGAAAAAGGTTTCTAAAAAAATTTGAATTAGGTCCGATTCAATTATTTTTAAGATCATGCTTTTTAGGTTATTAAATTATCGATATTTGATTAGAAAATAGCAAATTTTATTTTTTGTACTGCTCTTGATTTAATGAGGATTGATTTCTCAATAAGATATAGTTTCAAAGCATTTTATGGCAACTTTTATGTGGAAAGTCAGCGGAAGTTAAATATCACTAACTGAGTTGGTGGGAAAGGAGTTCAGATTCTCTGTCTAATATTATAGTGTCTTATTGTCTCCAATAAATCTCAGCTATTTATTTATGTAGGTTCTATATGAGTTCCGTGTGGGTCCCGCAAAATAAATGACTGAGATTTCATGAGACAAAATAAGACAGAGTAATATTAGACAGAGGATCTGAATTTGTGAGAAAGATCCATTGAGATCTTTATCTTTATTTTTCTCTAAATAAACATGGATAAGACTAGAAACAATTTCTATACAAGAATGACAATATATGCTAAAGATAGGCAACTAAAAAAAATTCAAACCTAGAAAAACCACACCAGCTAGACAAACATCAAGGAAAACTAGTTAAGTAAAGCTAACTCCACCTCCATCGCTGGAGAAAAACAACACAATAACCCAAATCTCCACCTCCATCGCTGGAGAAAAACAACACAATAACCCAAATCAAAGGAATAAAGACAACGTAAATTATGACCATCAACATAGGAGAGTGTGATCAAGCTGACGAAATGCTGACTCACCCAAACATCAAATAATGCTAAAAGAAAAGAAAACACAACTTAGCTATCTAACCCACTTGGAAGCCTGAATGAAAAATGCTAACTAGCAGGTTTGTTCAATTAGAATGATGTTTCTTTGAATATTAGCAAAACATCAGGGTTTTAAAATTTAATAAACCCTTGCATGTTGTTGCTCCTCTTATCCTGTAGTTCAGTCACTATAGCATAATGGGGACTGGAATGGAACCAAACTTCTTCAGTCCCATCTACTCCACAAAGAAGGCACTAACAACAACTCTAAGGGATGAATGAGGATCTACTAAGTGCAGCTGAAAATGGTAGAAAGGAATCGATTAAGATTTTAGCCTTTGATGTGTAGTGTAGCTGAATAAGATGAATATTGATGCTTGGTCTTGCAAAGATAATCAACACAAAAGTGTATCTCTCGACACAGTTAATGACCAAAGGGGCTTCAAACTGCCATGGGAGGAGGCCCAATACATGCAGCAAGGTCTTTATGTACTTAAACCATAAGGTGTTTTAGAAAACTTAATCTCACACTAGATCCATTCAAGTCTTGAGATAGATCCAACCTTCACCCACCTCAACCAATTACTTATATCCATCTTCAACAATTTCCTCGCTTTTCTTCTAATTAATTTCAAGTCACGATCTCACTCTCACTACAGCATCTCAAATTCCAATTCGTCCCATTGAATAAAAGAATGCAGATTCCATCTTTCTAAACTGTTTGTTTTGGTAATCTCATCTGAACCTGAGACAAATGGGCTCAACGCAGTCCATACGAGTCGCGGATGAAGAAACCGAAGAAGAAGACGATGACGAAGAAGAGGAAGCGGCAGCAGACGATGACGGAGAGGACAATGCGAGAGTTGCCGGTACTCGCAACAGCTTAGTGAAGAAGGTTCTGGAACAAGAGCCGGAGATGTTGCCGTGCCACACCTCGGCGTCACCGCTCTCTCCACAGCTCTCCTCCCTCGGAACTCCGCGTCTGGGCCCCTCCATCAAAGTTTGGGACCCTTATAATGTGCTCGCTCCTCCCCCTCCGCCGCCGCCACCGCCACCGCCGGTACTCCTTAGGGGCTTGGGTTTCGAGGAGGATCGGGCGGTTACGGAGGTGTATTTGGTGTGTCATGGGGAGTGCGATATCAATTTGAGGCCTGATTTGGTGGGCGGGAGGTGCCACGAGGCGGCTTTGACCGCTAACGGCAAGAGGCAAGCCAGGGCTTTGGCCGTCTTCTTCAACTCTCAAGGGGTTCGGTTCAGTGCCGTTTATTCGTCGCCCTTGGAACGCTCTAGATCCATGGCGTTGTCTGTTTGTCAGGTAAATTTTATATATTTATACTCCTTGTTCAACCAATGCATTGAATTCTATACTATGTGTTTCTGTAAGAAGATTTTGAGTATCATGAAAATCTTAGTAGTTTTATCAGGAAACTATGGTATTCTTGGTCTTTAGCTTCTGAAATCTGCCCATGTTAGCTTGATAAGATCGCCTGCTTTTGATATATGGAACTCCTAATCGACGTATCTACTGAAGAACTGAAAGTAGTGTACTAGTTTAGATTACTCACTGGCCAATGAATCTCGTCTTCATTCAGCATTGCTGTTGGACCCACGATAAATTTTACCAATCAAAGTATTATGTTTCAAAGAGTACTCGAAACATAATATAAGTCTAGGCTTATTATGTGGGTCCAATTAAAAGTCTAGCTTGGGTCCAACTAAAGAAGATTACTTAGATTTGTATTGTATTTTAACCTATCTTTCGGGAATCTAACGAATAAATGAATTGATTTCCCTACCAGGGTGCTACCTTCTTCTTCTAGCACAGTTTATCCCATAACAATTAGTATTAGAGTAGTCAAAGTGAGAGAATCTTGCTAGAGATCCAAAATTGAATAGACAAGCAAGAGAGCGGGATGAATGATCTGAAGTCCATGTTCAACCAATTCATGCAAAGATTTCAAACAACTCACGAATCTTCAATGGAAGGCAAGGAGAATATGACTCCATTACATGATTGAACAAACTAACGAGAAGAAAAATGATGTTGAAACTTATGTGTATGCCATGCAGACCAAACTTGGTGACAAATATAATGAACTTGTTACTAAACTAGAGAGGGAACAATTCATGTCAAAATTTCATGATATCAATGATCGGTTATATGAAGATGGTGAACATAAAACAAATGGTGTTTACATTGAGAAGCTTTAGGAGTTCAAGAAGCAAGAGGATCCCATTGAAGAGTGCTATAAAGAGCATCAAGGAAATGGTCCTATGATCGATCAACATGTTAATTGCATGAACAGTTACAAAGAGGCGACAATGATAAATGATCCTAGATTTGACAAATATTAGGTTCGAATGAAAGAATGGGACCTAGATATTTGGACGATTGTTACCGATGGCTTTGAGCCAGATCTGCATACCAAAAATTCGACAATTCATATTTATGTGGAATGTGAATGTAAATTGTTTGATGAAAGGAAGAACAGAGACCTGCTTCGATTGAGAGAGATGCTTGTGATGTGTGCCCAATACGAGTTCATGAATTCTATAAATGAATTGTTTGAAGAATTGCTTGTGAATGGTATAGTTACTTGGGTTTTAATGCTCATGGATTTAGTACGAAAATGTTAGGCCTCCAAAAGTAATGGGATACTCTAAGAAGAGGGAAAGTGAATATTAAAACATTGATCATCTCAGATTATGCTCAGTTTGACTTGGCAAAATGTGCTAATGGGATGTGCCATTTTGAGTTTGCAAGGTGGGGCTTGGTCAGAAGATTCTAACAGAATCAATGCTGAAGAAGAATAGCTGCTTGAAGCTTTTGGAAATTATTACTACTAGAAACATTCTTGCTTGGACAGTGACCTATCTATGTGATCAATGGGATAGTGCAGTTGCTGGACAAGTGAGTAATGCTCCATGCCAATTGGCAGCTGAAATAGAGACTCTACTTTCAATTGCTTTCATTCACGAGGGAACTACTATGAGAGTAGAATTTGGTGATGCAACAAGGATTGCTGACCCAGTAAATCCTTTCCCAATACTACGATCCGCCTTTGGCTCATTTTCTCAGGGAAACTGCAAAAGTTCCTAATGCTCAGATAATAACTAAATGCCTACTATTAGGGGTGGGAATAGTCTTTTGTGGCAACAAAATCTTGGAGGACATAATGTCATATGGGGTCTTTACAATGCTCTTAAAGTTCACAACTAGCAGGATTTGACATGGAATTCTAGGTGGTTATGAAGTTATTTACACATAAAATTCTTGAAATCACTGATGAAATTCTTGCAAACTATAAAAATCAAGGTGTTTATGATTTACTAGGACATACAAACCACTGGTATCAAGAGCAATCTTCATCTAGATGAATTGTTCAGCTTGCTGACTCCAATTAGTTAGCCTTTCAATGATTAGAAAATACTGTGATGTGCTTATATTGTAATCCTTTTTTAACTGTAGAAATTTTGCAGTTATTTGGTTTTGGAACGTGGACCTTTACATATTCTATGTGCCAAATTTACTTTGTTTTTTAAGTTTTTGTTATACCATCTCCTTGATTATTACTCTGTTATAGATAGGAACAGTTTGGATCTTCAATCTTATTCTCTGTATCATACATAATCAATCAAACAACTCAGGGCGTATAAAATCATGCAGGATATGAATTTTGCAGAGGGAGAAATACAATCATCAGATGCACTCATAGAGATGAGTCTGGGGCTTTGGGAGGGCTACAACCATTCAGAGGTTCACACACCTGAAGTTCTGAGCTTGATTGAAAGTTTTCAACCAGACTTTTGTGCACCATCTGGAGAATCACTTAGGGAGGTGGAATTTAGGATGATTCAGTTCTTGAATAGGACAGTTGTGGGCCTACCTGACAAACTGAGTACAGATTTCACACTGCACAATCAACATGGGAGCCAAGGGTTGTCTCATGAACGAGATGTAAATCATCTACATCCACCACATTGGAATATGTTGCATAGACATCGACAGGGAATCTCAAGGAAAAAGTCTGGTAAGAGCAGGCTACAGTTTGTGACTACAACTAGCAATCACGAGTTTGAGGATGAGATTTCTCCAAGGGAAGCTGACCACCAAACTCCCCTACATGATGCAACTGTCCAGAGCACATCCTCTTCAGCATCTTCATGTATTGGAGTTTTTACTCATTCAATTCCTATTAAGTGTCTTCTTACAGGACTCTTGGGCTGCAGTCCAATGATGTCACATAAGATATGCATAGATGATTCTTCAGTTACAGTGTTGCAGCATTCATGGACAACAGGTTGGCAGATAAAGCGCTTGAATGACACTGCACATCTTAGGCTTCTCTAGTTGAAGAATTATGAGATCCTAATTCCGGCGTTACTGATTAGTGAGCTGTTAAATTTTCAGGAGGAAATGAATCATAACTATTTATGAATCAGGTTGCCCCTACATGGTTCACTTGAAATTGTGTTTTTCTACATCAGTTCTGTGTCCTCGGATATATTTATTTCCAGGTCCACAGGCCGTAAATAAAAAATGAACGGCTTGGGCATCAGGTGTTTGTATTTGGTATTCTTGATTTGTATCTTTCACAGTTTTTATGTAGAGTAAGAGAAAAAGGTATTTCAGATAGAGAAAATAGCGGTGAGAGTCCTTCTTTCATTGGTTAATGGCGTTGGATCAGAATTTTGTTCAGGAATTTGCCTGATTTAATCATTTGCGGTTGAGCAATCTTGTTCCTCATTTGTGGTTACATGCCCATTTGATTTTATTGATCTTCTTGCAGCATCAATAATGTAATTGCTTCAGTGAATCAGTACCAATTGTAGGCCAATACTCACATCCTGACCACTGGTCTGAAAACATATATCTAACGTTTGGCTTTTCTAGTTTTCTCTTTCCCCTGAAGATATTGTCTGAAAAAGCTCTTTTTTATTTTTGCATTCTGAGAAATAGTCACTTCAATCCAACCCTTCCATGAGCGCATCAAAGGCTGTAAGATGAATTTAGTCAAGCTCAGCTTTGGCTTGGCTTCAATTTAGTTTGGTGGCGTTGAAGCTTGCCTCTAGCTATAAATTGTGTTCAAGATCGACTTGGGGGAAAAGGTTTGTAATAATGTGACAGAGGCGTCCTTCTATTCACGCACACGGGGAGGACGAACATGTTGAACCCAAATACTAATGATGTAGAAAGATTCAAAGTTAAAGTGCAAACGCCACGATGAATAAATGATGCCAACAAAAATAAGTAATTTATCATTAAACTCTATAGTTAATGATGCTGATATGAGATATGATTTATTGAATACGTGGTTAATAGAGGACCTATTATATTAGTTAATAAAAAATTGATGAAAGATTGATGAAACTATCTAAAGAGAGTAATTAAATATTAAAAAGAGAATTAAGATAGTAAAAATTATAGTTTCCGGGTTCACTTATGAGAACATCTAATTATCAAGCAAGATTGATTATCAAGGTTGATAATTAACCTAGTTTACCAATGCCCTCTCTTGAGGTACACAGTATATTCAACTAGGTAATTACCACATCTCGATGTGTAATTCGACCTGATCATACACTTTAAGCATAGTTAGTCTCTTTAATTATCATACTAGTTTAGGAAATGTCTTTCTTTAAGCTTAGAATGTCTATTCTCCTTGTGCACAAATCAAACTTCAACACCCAATCCTTAATAACAATTTTTAACATTGAATATATGGTGATCATGCATTAATCCAATAATTAAGATCAAAGAGAATAAATTTAACCAAATAATAACTACATCATACATTAATAATTGAAATATCCTTAACTTGGGATTTAGTTCCTAAACATAATGAAAACGAAATTAAAAAATCAATCTTAACATAAAAGAAAGATACAAGCAATTAGGAGAGTTATTATGATTCTCCTCTAATCTTGCCCTAAATCCCTCCTTAATACTATGAAACCTAAAACTAACAACTTAATGACAAAGGAGGTTGTTGAATTCATCTAGTCTCCTTCAAAGTCCTCTAATAAGAGTATTCATAGCTACATTTTATATAAAAGAGTCCCAAGTTTGGTGAAAAAAAAACTTTTGAGTATCCTCAAATTGTGTGTTATGAGTTTAGCATTTGAATAACTTATATACTAGTGGTAGTTAGTTTCTGAAACTTGAGCTACGAAATTTTCCACCATCATAAGTTCAACACAATACTACTACTACTACTAATACTGCTACTACTGCTATTGCTGCTACTGTTGTTGCTAATACTAATCATGGTAGCTAACCACTAAACACGTCTTGAAGGAGGGAAATTATAGAGAAGTGAGGACATCAATGAACACTTCCCTAATGAAACATTGATTTTGCCTAATCGCCCTGTGATACCATGGTACGCTAATATAGCATATTATATTACATGTGTTATCCTTCCCCTAGATTTGTCTTATTAACAACTGAAATGATTATTGTATAAGTGTACTCATTATTTATGGGATGAACCAATCCTTTACCAAACATATGCTAATGTATTAATCAGAAATTGTACTCCAGAGGAAGAAATGTTAAGATATACTAACACATTGTCATGAAGTGAACAAGGCAACAACGTGAGTCTTGGGATACAGTTTTTATTGGCTAAACTTGTTCAAGGATGCTTGGGATTTTTTTGCACAATGTGATAGATACCAAAGAATGGGGAACATCTTTAAGAGAGATGAAATGTCATTGTCTAACATTCTGGAAGTGGAAGTGTTTGATGTGTGGAGACTAGAGTTCATGAGGCGGTTCTCATCCTCTATAGGGAACACATATATTTTAGTTAAAGTGGACTAAGTATCACGATGAGCTGAAGTAATGGTAACTTCGACTAATGATGGAAAGGCAGTGCAAAAATTTATTAAGAAATTATTCAATCGATTTGGAGGGCCACGTGCCATAATTAGTGATGGACGAGCATATTTTTACAATAACGTTTTCGATGCTCCTCTAATAAGATATGGAATCTATAATTGTGTTGCCACTCCGTACCACCTATAAATAAATGGATAAGTGGAGTTTGTTACTGTGAGCTAAAAAGAATATTAGAGAAGATGGTAAATAGTTCAAGAAAAGATTGGGCATTAAAGTTGGATAATGCTCTATAAGCCTATCGAATCGCTTTCAAGACTCAAACTAGTATGACCCTATTTTGGCTTGTTTATGGTAAGGATTGTCACTTACCTGTGGAGTATAAACTATATTGGGTGAAAAAAAGACTTGAATTTTGATTGGAAGTAAGCAGATGAGAAAAGACTTCTACAGATGAACGAGCTCTACGAACTTAGACTGAATGCTTATAAGAATGCCAAGTTGTATAAGGAAAAAGTTAAGAAATGGCTTGATTCTTATATCAAGAAAAACGAGTTCATGGTAAGAGATGCAGTTTTATTAGTTAATTTGATATTGAATTTGTTTCCCAAAATGCTCAAGTCACGATGGAGTGGGCCTTTCAAAATAACCTTTGGAGCTTTAGAATTGGAGAACCATAATAAGGAAACCTTCAAGGTGAATGGACAAAGATGTAAGTTGTATCTTGAAGGAGTCTTTTCATAAGAAAGGGAACTAATTTCATTTCTTTCATTTTATTAAATGAGATTTGAAAGATAAATGGTCAAGCTAATGACCATAAATTAGCATATTATGTTAGTTTTTTATTGAATTCTAGCATGTAAGTTCTTATTTTAATGTGTTTTGAGTGATTTTGATTGTTAAATCTCATATTTTTGAACTTTTTATAGGTTGGGGAAGGAATACATAAGGTTAATCGAGTGAAACATGTTAAAGGTGAAGAATTCCAACCATTCCACGATCGTGGGGAGTCCCATGATCGTACATTGTAACTGCAGGATTATTCTTTCACAATCGTGGCATGCGAGCATACACCCAACTCATGACCCACACCACAAAACCCTAGTTTACTCTTCTTTTCTAATCCTAAACTTTTAAATCCTTGTTTTCTTTTCATATTCTCTCTCTAAACTTACAACTACCTCCATGTCTCTCAAGTTTCTCTCAAATCTCTCTTCACTTTCACTTTTTTTTAATATTTTCTTTCTTCTTTCATCTAGATTATCATTCCTTTTACACAAATCTAGTGATTTCCACACAAAATCATATCTTGTGACTAGGTTTTGTAAGATTTTCTCTTATACTTTTTTTGGTATTATTTTGTGTTTTTGTTGTATTTTCTTGGTTGTTTTTTCAAGTTATATACTCTTAACATGACTCCAAGGATTAAGCATATTGCAAAACGTTCAACATCAAAAGGAAAGCAAACTGTTGAGTGATGGTGCACATGACTTGGCTAAGGATTTTAGAATGCCCTTTTCAATCTTCTCGGAAGAAGAAGGTAGAAAATTTCAAACCCTTCATGTAAGACTTGTTACTGCACCACGTTATTTCAATTTTACAATTTTAGAAAATCTAGGTTTAAAAACAAAAATTGAGATTGAGTGTAAAAATTCAATGGGAAAATTTTATTCATTTTACTTTTCATATGTATGAGGAATTAACCTTGAATTTTACACGACTTCACATTTTGAGTCACAAAAGTTAGATAATTTTTGGTTTAGATTGATGGACTAACTAACCCCTATCTTTCCAAGTTTTTGAACCATACACATTTGAGGCGAGCAAAAATCTTAGTGTGTTATAGTTTGGAACTTTGAGATATCAGCTCGAAACCACAAGTGAAACACGGAACTAGACGGGCGAGCTCTAGTTCCGATCCATCACATCACTAACAAGAAAGAATGCATTTTTAATATAGCTAGATGGTTGTAGCTAGAAAGAATGCATTTTTAATGTTTGTGAAGTTCTATTCGTATAGAGAATATATCTATTATAGGTTGATTAAACCATAAAATAAAAAGTTTTGTGAGGGGAAGTACTTAACTAGAGTTAGTCATTTAATTGTATTCTTTTTTTATTAACTTTCTTATTATTTATTTTCTTGATTATTATCAATATTATTTTTATTTTATTTTATGTTTCTTTATTTTCTAATCTATAAGAAACATTTTTTATTTAGTGCTTTTATATGAGTTAATAATATTAGAATTTTAATCCACGTCACATCTTTGTGGTATCGATACCCTACATATCATTATATTATTTATCAATGATAGATACACTTGCCTAGTTAGTGAGCAATAGATTTGTAATAGGAAAAAACTTTAGTATCATTAAAAATATATATCAACTATATACTCACCTTTAGGCCTATTTATAATAAATTTGGAGCTTTTACTAATTTAATTTTTAATTAATTCTAATTAAACACTAATTTAGTTTTAGTAAGATTCAATATCTATTATTAATCTTTATTTATAAAGTTTTTCAAAATTTACAATTAAGTCTAACTTGATTAAATGTACACTTAGAATCTTTGGAGCATTAGGATGGAAACCAAAAATTTTATAAAAAATATGGTGTTTTTTAGTCTTCCTCACCACCTTACCATAAACCTCCCCTTCTTTCTTCTCTAGTTTGATTTGTTATAGCTTCTTTATTTCCTAGTAAATCTTAGTCTATCTTCAACTACTACACTCCTCTTCCTTTCCACCATCCAAGGTACTTTTAGGTCCTTTCACCTCATATCAAACTTTTTCCCTCCCTTGTTTTCTTTTAGAGTAACTACTTTTTGAAAAAAAATCCTTTTATCACACCCAATCCACTTTCTTAATCACAACAACAGAAAACCTTGAAAATAATAAAAATTTTCTTTTCCACCCCTTCCCTCCAAGCCTTTCTCTCCCTTAGATGTCAGAGGTTTCTCTACAAGCAATCAGGCTCTCAGCTAAAAGCAAGTTGCAGGAGAGGAGTGTAGTAAAGAACTTCAATATTGCCACTGATTATAAAGAATGGAAAAAACTTGGCGGCACTAGATATTCAAGTTCTCAAAGATGGAGTGAAGGCTTAGAAAATAACACTTCTTGGATTATTTCACGAGAAACATCTACCTTTCCTAATTATCAAGGAGTGAGCAATGAAGGCTTGAAGAAATAGGGGGTTGTTTAAGGTGTTATTGTCAAAAGATAACCTTTTATTATTTAATTTCATAAATCATACTTACTCAAAGGAGCTTCTGGAGGATGGATTGTGGCACATATGGAGCCAACCACTCTTCCTACAACCTTGGAAGCCTAGTTTGACTATGGAAAGCTTAACTCATGACTAGTTACCAATATATATAAATATGCATGGAGGACCTCTCGAATATTGGTCAAAAAAAGGGCTTAGTACCTTAGCCAGCTATGTAGGAATCCTTGTTTACATAGACAAAACAATGATACATGGAAGGATAATTAGTTATGCTTCTTGATCTTATCTGCATTCTAACATTATATGATGAGAAGAACTTGGTAGAGGACTATATCAAAATAACCTACCAACAGAGGCTTAAAACCTCTCAATCCTAATAAAAATGGGTAAAATCAGATAAAAGGTTTGAAAGGGGTGATTTTGAAGAGCTTGTGAACTTATACAAACTCAAAGAGATATTTGCTAAAGAAAAAGCTAAGGAGGTTCCTAAATTACAAATATAATCAATGATGAAAACCCCAAGTCCCTGACTTCTATAGATTTCAACTAAGTCCCATTACTTCCAGAGGCAAATCAATAGAAATACAAAATGGGGTAATGATGGTTAGTGATAATAAAGTAGGGGAGAGTATCAAAGAGGTGGGAATACATGCTCTGACATTCCTATGGAAGGAATATATATAAGGGGAATAGCTTCCAAAAAGTCTCCAATAAAAATACTAGTAAGAGGAAAGGGAAGGGAAGGGAAATTCATTATATTATACTAAATCCATGTGAATCTAAAAAATTGGAACATTAAGGACTTAATAAGCGCCAAAAAATACATGCTTTGAAGATTTTATGATTTGTAATAATGTTGTAGTCTTAGGAGTCTTAGAAACCAAATTAGTTCAAGATAATCTCTTGAAGCTTAAACTGAAAGGTAAACGATGGTCTTTTATCTCAAACCATAGTCATCACCATTATGAAAGAATTATTGTCCTTTTCGAAATAAGAAGAGTTGAAATTATTGTCCTTTTTGAAATAAGAAGAGTTGACCTAGAAGTTATGTATTCTAGCTACCAATAAATATATATGATAATTAGGTTCTTCAAAAAAAGATAAGAACATTGAGATATCCCTTGTTTATGACTCCAATTTCAAGTCCCAAAAGGAGAAAATTTGAGGTCACTTAGCTCAAATTAAGAGAATTGTCCAAAACATATGGATGATTATAAGGGATTTTGATAATACGTTGCTTTGGTCAGAGATGGAGGGGAATATAAGGCACAAAAACTTCTTGAATGATTTTAGGGAGTGTATTGAGAATTTGGAAGTGGTTGATCTAAGTATAGAGGGAAACTTTATATAGAGTAGTAGACAAATAGATAATAGGCATATAAGGAAGAAGATATATTGAATTTTGGTGGAGGAGGTATGGTTATGGTCCTTCTTGAAACACAAGCTATTTTTATGAACCTAATTGTATAATATATTTGAGAGGGTTAATAGGAGATTCCCTTTCTGTTTTAATGATTTTCTAGCTAAACATGAAGGTTTCATACCAGCAGTTATAAAAAGAAAGGACAAGCCCATTCAAGGCTTTAGAGCTTTTCAATTAGTTAAGAAGCTTGGATATATTAAAAAAGAAGTTGAAAGTGTTAAAAAAAATCATTTGTTCATATATACTTTTCCAAGTCAAACAAATAAAAAAGATATTAGATGACATTTAGGAAAAGGTATATAAACTACCAAAAGATGCATGGCGGTTAGATCAGGGAAAGGATGCTTTAAGTAGGTAGTCAGAAGCTTTAAATCATAATTGTTCTTTACTTAGACAAAGATCTCGTATAACATTGTTAGGTGAAGGGGATAGAAGCTTAAAATCTTTTTTGTCTATCTTTTCTAGAAGAAACGTCAATCAAATCAATTGTATATTGGATTAATTTGGTACACCAATCACTTCTCAAGAGTTACTGAAGGAGAAGGCTTATGCTTATTTCAAAAACATTCCAATAAGGGAAGTTATATAAAGTTATTCACATTCATCTTCTTGACACCAAAAACACACAATCCTAACTCCTTTGATGATTTGAGGCTGATTTTGTGCTACAATTTCATGTATAAAATATTACCAAATTACTTGCTAAGAGGTTAAAAATGGCTATGGATCTAATGATCAACAAAGCTCAAGAAACCTTTCTCTAAAGACGCCACATTGGGGATAATATCCTTTTATCCTAAGAACTACTTAAAGGATACTCTAAGAGAAACTCCCTTGCCAACTGTATAATTAAAATAGATATCCACAAAACATATGATACTTTGAGTTGGTGCTTTATAGATTAAGTCTTCGAGGCATTTAAGCTTCCTCCTAAGTTCAGATGTGTTACTCATCTCTTTCTTATTTAGTATTGGTGAATGGAGAGCCTTCCATGTGATTTTAAGGGAAGAAAGGTATATGTAAAGGGGATACTGCATCCCTGTATATTTTAATGTTGTGCATGAAGGTGTTCTCCAGGCTATTAAACTATAATGTTTCATACAATCCAATATTCCAATTTCATCATAGATGTAAGAAGTTAAAAATCACTCATCTCCTCTTCGTAGATGATCCCTTGGTATTTTCCAAAGATCATGATAGATATATCTTCTTAGTCATGTAATCTTTGAAAATATTTCATGGCTTATTTGGTTTAGATATCAACTATCTTAAAAGTTTCCTAGTATTATCAAAGCGAGCATAAGAACTGGCCCCTGGTTAGCTATTATAACGAGTATGTAGGTTAAACCCCTCTTTTAATTATTTGAGGCTCCCAATTTTGTCTAAAAGGTTGCATCTTAAGAATGCATCCCCTTAATAGAAAGAATTTAGAAGAGAGTTAGTGTTTGGAACAACCACCACCTTTATCCTACTGGCAAAATTTTGTTGATCAATTTTTTCATTAGCTCAATGCAGGTGTACTAGAACTCTCATTTATGTTTGACTTTGGGGAAATTGACGAGGAAATTTGTTTTGTTTGGGATAATTAACCAAAGATATAATGCTAAAGTGGCTTGGAAATAGAATTGTGATTGTATAAGATTAGGTGGTCATGGTATCCTATCTACAGGGATGTGTAATAAAGTTTCGATAGCAAAAAGAGTCTGGAGAATTCTAACAAAGGAAGTCATTATAGATTAGTTGGATTCTTGTCTTTTACTTAAAGGAAAAAAATTTCAGAAGCTCTAAGACACACCAAGCAAGTCCTATTATTTCTCACAACTTGTAAAGAAAAGGAAACATATGGAGAGGTAGGTTAAATACAATATAAGGAACAGGAAAATTGTTGGTACTCTGCACGATAATTGATCCAAAGTTAGAATTCTCAATAACTTGCAGATTTCAACGAAGGTTTTGGCTCAGATTCCTAATGATGTCAAAGTTTGTGCATGGTTAGAGAATAACTAATAGGTTAACTTTCCTGAAGAGCTAGCACACATTATTCCCAACTACCATCCCAATGTTAACCAAGTTGACTTTTGTTATTGGGAGCCCTATACATCCAGATCTTTCTTTAACGAATCGTAAGAGAGGAGATTAGAATGGATTAGTATAGCCTGGTTTAGAACCATAACCTTCCCCCGAGAGTCTCCTTCTACCTTTGGCCAATATTTAATAAGTGTCTCCTTACACTGGACAATATCTCATATATGCATATGGTAAATAGACGCTATCTTTGCAAAACACAACAAGAAAGCATCACCATTTATTTTAAGAATGCATCTACTCCAAAGAGGTTTTAACTTCTATTCTTGGATAGTAATATCAATACTGATGGGAGAAATTGGACGTCCTTCTCAGATTGGTTTATGATTGACAATCACAACATTTGGCAAGTGCATGTTTACGTTACGGAAGGAAAAATGCAGTGGATTGTTTTAAGGAGATGAGAATCTAAGCCTGATAATTCACAAAGACGTCATTGACTAGACCAGAGAGTTGATGACAATCAATGGCCAAGCCAGGAGGTACGGCGATTCTATCGCACAAGCTTGGAGTCTATAAACTTAACCATACCTTACGCCTAGATCCTTTGTAATGAGTTGATTTCTTGTAGCGATTTCAACATTTTTTGTATGCCAACTCTCCTTGTTTTGGAATATTAATATTAATTTTGTTTTTAAAAATGTTTAACTTAATTAGATTACCTTTTCTCTTTAACCTTTTTTGTATGTTACCTATTATATTTCTAAATATGTAGTAATAGATATAAATTATAATTCTAAACTATTTTAATTAATCATCTGGTTAAATAAATTATATCCACGTATTAAGATTAATATCTTGTAACACATGATGATTACCTAAATATTAAGATTATAAAAATGAATTGACTGACATTTTCGTGCATAATCTTTTAATATAATTCAATAAGTTCATATAATTTTTCTAGTAGACATGACATAAGAAATTAATATCTATTTTGTATGAGTCTAATCATATTATTTTTTTAACATTAGTCATTGATTCTTTTAAATATATTTTAAAATTAATTTTAAAGTATTATTTCAACTTAATCAAAGATTTCCAAAATCAATAATACTCGAGAATTAGGGGAGAAATCATATAATGATTATTAAACTATCTTTGTATAGTTGATATCATATTTAATAATTACCAATCGGGTTATCCTTGACTAGGATATATCTTAAATAATATCAAAATATAATAATTCTTTTATGATATAATTACGAGATATCAAATCAAATCAAATGATTACTTGTATAATTATTAGAATGAACATTAGATACATAGGTAATATTTTATATGAAATTCTTGTATCGGATTTGCTCAGGAGTCATTTGTTTTCCATTTTTTACTTTTGTTTTTAAATTCAATAAAAAATATTTGTTTAAGCTTTTAATTTTGATTTCTTCCGGTTTTTTTAAATTATGAAAACTATAAAAGTAATTTTTATTTTCTATTTCTGTTTCTTTTTCATAATCTAATCTACTATTAACTAAATATACAATATTTAATTATTTAATATATTAATTATTATTAAAAATTATGAATTATTTAATCTTATATTATTATTTAATTAATTGAAATTAATTATTTATAAGAATTATTAATAATTTAATTTTAATTATTTATTTTATTTTTGTAATTAAATCTTATAAAATTAATTAAATAATTATTAATAAATATAATTAAATTTAAAATATTTTCAAAATATATCAATTTTAAATAAATTTGACTTAATAATTAAAATATATCTAAAATAAATATTAATTTTTAAATAAAAGTTATTTTTTAAATGATTTATTTTAATTAAATAAAATAACTTTATTAATAATTTGTTAATAAATATTATATAAGAGATTAAATAAATTTATTTAATTAAATATAATTTATCTTTATTACCCGTGTTTAAAAATATAATTTTATAACAACCAAACAAAATTTTGTTTTAATTTAAAAACAAAAATTAAAAACAAAGAAAAATTACAACCAAAAAAATAAAAGTGGAATGGTCCGTTAGTGAATTTGTTATATAACTAGCGTTCACATATTGAATAAGTATATACATATTTTAGTATATAAAGTCAATTACTTTTTTTATAAGAAAAAATATAAAGCAGTAAGGTAATAAGTTCTCATCACCCCCGTGGGCCGTGATGAGTTGATGCGTCAAACTTCTCAAACATAAATTTATCTACCTTGATAAAATGCAAATGGATCTTGAAAATGACATCTAACGGACTTGACTGGTCAGCGCCTTCGGTGGCTCTTTCGAGGCTGCTGGGTGGTGGAGACCGGGGAGGGCAGGGGGCAGGAAGAATGGGGTAGGTTGGTCAAGCCGCTGAACTCCATTAAAGGTACAAATGATTGACATTTCGGAAACCACATGATAAGTTGATGACCGTCGGCGTTAAAAGTACAGTTTGAAAGTAGTTGAACGTTGTTTTTTTTTTATTATTATTATTTTGGGTGACGTTCCTATACCGTTGTTTTCCTTCGGTTTCCACTGTCTTTCTGTCTCTCCTTCTAACTGCCTCATGCATACGCCACTATTATTCTACTTATTTACGCATCTACCAATTTCCCCTCGTCCTCGTGTAACTTGAATTTTGAGTATAAATTAAGGTTTTAGATTTACGATCGTACCAACTGATATTAGCTTAAAGATACCGTATTGATCAAAAAATGATACCTAATATGATTGTTCAATACCAGCGACTTCTCCTAGTATCGGTCGGTGTTCCCGTAAAATTTTAAAACTTGAGGGAAAAAAATGCCCCCTCTCGCTCTTTGACAGTCTTCTATCGTTCTCTTTCACTCCTCTCTATCTCCAGCAGGAGTGCCACTGCCTTAGCTCAACGAGTTGCCGATTACCGCCCGCCATTGCATTACATGCCTCCACCACAGATGACACATTAATTAATAAAAGCGTACAACAACACGACACATATCTGCTTTAGAGAACCTCAAAAAGCGATGAAAGTATGGAAAAAGCATATGTCATAATTGATGGAAATGGTATAAAAAGTAAAAACATACAATGACTCATTTAAAAGATGAAAGACATAGATGATTAAGCCATAAATTTTGGTCCACATATGGGAACACACAAGTCCCAAGAGAGAGAGATGAGGAACAGACAGAGATAGCTACCTTTCTATTGTGCCTTATCTGACAAAACGACAAAATTGCTGTCGCGACCCCTGTGTTATACGAAAGTAGCTAATTAAACCTTGAGATATAAAATGTTACTCTATTAACCTTATGTTTTCAATTTTGCTGCAAAAAAAAACCTTAGTCGTGTGTTGTTCCTCCACGCACGCTGACTGCGAATTTTATAGCCTATTTGCCTGTGAAATGTCCATAATACCCTTAATTCTTCTTTAAACAAAAAATCACCTAAAATTGAAAGGCAAGTGAAGGAAACAAAATAAACAACGAACTAAAATGACACTCGGTGAGGAAGTAGTGAGGAACGGTCTGGTGGAGGCGTTTGACTGCTACTGCTCCTTGTCTTTTCCTACTCTCCATGGGGTCACATATTCCAACTTAGCACCCCTTCTCACTGCCGTGCATGATCCAGTCTCCTTTTAGCTTCTGCCTTTTCTCATAAATCAAACACAACCCATTTGGGAATTCTGTGATCC
>JANVCL010000006.1:19901631-19911985 GCA_026546855.1 Erythroxylum incrassatum
TTGTCAATGAATGCATGTACCACTTTATGAGCCAGTATTCATTATGTATATGCATGTATGCTAATAAGATGCATGAGTAAAACCAATGCATTTCCTTTGTCTCTCCCTGAGCACACTTGTATAATATGTCGGGTCCTCACCCTTCATTTGGGGACGAGATGTTTCATTTGTTTTATATAATTGTTTTAATATATGCCACTTTCTAAACACTACATCTTTAAAGGACAACTTAAAATTTTACTAGGCATATAAAACTTACAAAAGTCTACATCCTTCAATATGCTCCTCTTATGAAGTTTTGTCATCCTTTGCTTATCGAGATAACCTAGACATATATGATATAATATAGTACTTTCTTCCTTTAACTTTACTTTTGTAACTTCTCTACCTAAAATTATGCTTATTATTATTTTATAGATTTCTTTTCCAGTATTGGCCCTTTCATCATAGTCATTCTAATAAAACCATCAAGCATCTTAATCTTGACCTGTCCTATTTTTAAAAATTCATAAACTTTATCATTCCTTATCTAGATAATGCTAAAGTTGTCCAATGTATATGACATAAATCAATCCTTAATTTGTGTCATATAATGTGAGCATCATGTATCTAAAATATATGAGACCTAAAATTGACTAATTGAAACATAAAGCATATCTTTATCATATCTTTATAATCGATTCATTTGTAGTATAAAACTATTGTTTTACCTTTAGAGCATAGAGATGCCATAAAGGTTGATATTGAACATCGTATGTTGTTATAGAGTTAAAACCCAAACTTGGTTTCCAACGATTTACATCATGGGCTTAGATGCTTGATGACAACATACGATGTCTTATGATCAGCAACTAAATGAAGAGAAGATTATTGTTTTCTTATGAACAATTTTTAATAGTTACATCAATTAAAAACAAGTAACCAACTACATCTAAACTCTTTCTCACTGCAGAATTTTCACTAAGACAAATAACTTTAATATAAGATCAACATAAAATATAAATAACAAACAACAACATGGATAGCAATTCACAAGAGACAAATTAGTATTGGCTTTTCCCATAGAAAGCACAAATAAGTATTCGTAACTAAACAACTTTCGTTTCTCAAGATGGTAACAAACCATAGGTTTATAAATGTTCAATGTTGGACTGCTTTGTTTGATTGTTAATATCATAAAGATTTATGTTTTTCACATTGCAACTTATAACATGGAATAAAAGTTGGGTCTTGTATGGGATAGATTTGTAATTTTACTAGCTAAGATCTTATTAATTATTTCTTGGTTGTAAGAACTCATTTGTTGGCATTATTTTTATTTCAAGGAGATTGAAGAGAAGCTTTAGTAGGTATTCATTTTTTACATTCATTTCCTTTGCTTGTTGATAATGTCAATCAAAAGGTTTATATCAAATATTCATACAAAACATACTCCTAAAGTGTTCGAACTATGGAAAAGTTCTTAATATAAAAGTGTCAAAACCAATAAGACTTCAATATGTAATAACTATGGAAAAGTTCTTTGCATCTGCCATCTTTATAAAAATCTCTCTATAAAGTGGAGGATCATATAAGCCTTTACTTCTTTTCTATATTGCACATCATCAACACCCAATTCATTTAAAGAATTCAAGCATTCCATCATTATATTAGTCTCTTGATTAACCAGTAAAGTTTTAAATTCATTCTCTGCAACGAATGATGTTTCAACCAATTTTTCTCAAGTAAATCAATCTTGCTTTTCAATTGTTCACCATTTATAATCAGGACCTCTTTTAAAATGTTAGAGTGCATCTTCTTTGCCTTCTTCTTCTTAGGAGATGTTTTTTCTTAGAAAAAGAACTTACAGCTAAATCTCTTTTTTCATTATATGAGCAACCTTCATCAACATCAATTATATGTTTCTCTTTTGTACTATTCGATGAAGATTTAATTGATGGATGTGCATGCAAACAAGTTGTAGTAATATCTTTAAAAATATGAATTAAGTTTAAAAACCCCCTTGCATCTTTTTTTTTAATCAGTGAGTCATTTTATTTACCTATAATGATGAAAAGAAAATATGAGAAAAATATATAATATGATATATTAATAAACAAAGACATATTTCACTTTAAATAGATTTTCCTAATATTCATATGTAGCATTAACTTCATCAGTGAAGATGTAACTAATTCCTATTTCTTTGAATAAGTTCTTAAAATTCTTCAATTTAACCCTTAATGCATTACACTTATTATTCAATTGAACATCAATATATGCTTTATTAAATTTTGTTAAATTTTGTTTAAAGACCTGATTTAATATTCTTCCAATAGATTTGGAAAAGATAATGGTTATTCGATTTCCTTCTTCACTTCTTCAACCATTAATGAGATTAAATACATCTATATAATATCATTCCACACTCCATCCCCATCTATATAATATCATTCCACACTCCATCCTTTTAATTTATTTCCACACAATCATTGAAATCATTCATATAATCATACGTAGAAAAGCATCTAAGTTACTTTCCATAGAGTAACTTTACATTTAATCATATGAAAATAGTAATTAAGTTACTATTTCAATGCTATACAATTTCTATGTGAACCTAACCAAGTTACTATTTTAATGCTATATAATTTCTGTGTGAAAGTATGCACTTTATAAAGAAAAACAACACTTAAAATTGCAGAAAAGGAATTGTCAATTTAATTCTAATTCATTCATATTCTATTCTTTTATTAGTACTTGATTCTTGACTGAAAAGGGAAAAATAGTACATTACATAGACATTTTACTAGACACCTTAGAATTAATGTGTTATACATGTTAGGCTTTACACCAAACTCCACCGTTCTATTAAACACACGAATAACATCATTACGCAAATTTGTTCTACTATAAACTCTAAAAATGCCAGAAGATTTCTAGGCTAATGTCAAAATCTTTCCATTGTCTCATCTAAATCAAGAAATTGCACAAAATAGCGAACTTTCTGCTAGAACCCAATATCCACGATAACGTGATAACTATCTCTACTATGTTCAAAATGAAGAATTCTTTTGGCGCAAAGAACGAACCTAAGTGCTGAGAATCCAAGATTCTTGCACCTTAGTATCTGCTAGAACCTAATAAATCCACCATAATGTGATAACTATCTTTACTATATATGTTTATATATGAAACACATATCTCACAGATTTTAAGTGCAAGTTCAAAGGTTCCACACGAAGTTTCAACGAAGTTTGTTAAAGTAATTACGGCCATAATATTAACTACAATATGTCGCAATTGATTATATTCATATACTTATACAAATTAGCATATTATTTTTTATGACTATGGCAACAACTTGCAATCAATATTTTAAATTGTGGTGCAATTCTGGTCATAATATTGCAATCATCCGCAGTTATCCATAACTGGAACGTTCGAAATTTATAAACTTCCTCACAATATGCAAAATAAAACTTGTTAGAACTTGATTTGTAGAAGTTCAAGATCTCATAAAGAAAGATGAATAGAAACTAAAAGCTGTCCGTGAACTTCTTATGATCATTATTTGATTATTGAAAAATACTTGGCGACCGTTTAGTGATCAGTAATTACAGTCATTATCATAAATAATAAAAATACAATTTTAATATAATAAAAAGTCACCAAGGCCACCAATTGATAGGCATGTAATTGGGTCATTCAAACCAAACATTTTAGATGTTACAAAGTTGTAGACATTGGTGTACACTTATTACATTACATATGTGACACAGTCCTAATCGGGTACATAATGAAGTCACCTTCATTCTTATGGTTTCCGCTTTTCAAGCAAAAGTACTGTTCTTTCACAAAATGAAACCGACTATAGATTAAAAGAAACTAATAGAAGTCATCCAGAAACAAGTTGTCCACCGATCCAAAGCTTTCTGGATGCCCGATCCTTGAAAAGTTAGTCATAGATCCGCCCAAAAAATCTAGTGGTGAGTCATCTGAAAAGGTGGTATCATAGATAAATGACAAGCCTGTATTATCCACCATTGGATAATTCACATAGGAGCTGGTTTTGCTGAGATCATAATCATGAAGAATGAAGTCATTAACTGCATTCCTAGGGATTAGATCAGTACATACATTTTGATCAGAGGCCTTCTTGGCTTGAATCACCTAATGAAAAATCAGAAAACGAGTAACTGTATGTGTTAGAATTTAGTGTATAACAAACTTACTGAAAAACGCAAGTGTCAGAAAGTTAAAGATTCACAAACAGCCGCATACATAGCTATTCTGATTGTCTTGGTACAGCATAATGAAGTCTCCTACTTGTAATCCATGTGTGTTAACAAAATCCCCTGCAGTAAGTGAATAACGAAATATGGCACACTGTCCACATATGGAAACAAGATAAATATAATTTCTTTTAATACGTTACAAATGCTATTCGTACCCGTTTTTTCTAGTACATACATTCTGCTATTGTTATTGGGCCAGTATCTGCTGACAAAACAAAAATCTCTGATCAACTGGCCAAATCTTAAGAAGACAACTACGTACATATATACAACAAACACCTTTTCATTCAAAATGTGTGATTGAAATGGAAAGTTGAGCGGGAAAGAACAGTATCGAATTATCAAGCTGATACGCAGAGTGTCAGCTCCATAAATTGTCTAATGTTTTCTAATCTTGTTGGCAATAAAAGACTTGAAAGAACTAAATTGAACCTGTACTTGAAGCTCCAAATATGCAGGCCATCCAGGTCATTCATGTTAATAGATATGCCTTCCTTGGACTCTAGGGCAGGGAGGTGTGCCTCAGCTGCTTTCTGAAATTTGCGCCAATAACATTTAAGTCAGGGTTTAATGTTGAAGCATGTAACTTTCAGCAAATTAGACATATACTTCGAAATTGGACCTTTGGAAGTATCATTCTCCTCAGGGAGCTTACATCGCTGCTCTTAAGCTTCTTTTGGAAAAGAAATCGCAATATCCTTGAATCACTTATCTATGGAAAAAGAAACACTTTGGTCATCATGTTGAAGTACTTATTGGATAGAAATAACAAGATGTAGTGCAAGTATAGCTAACATGACCCTCTTAAAGCCCAAATCCGTTAACAAGCTTACAACCGAAAAAAATAAATAACGTTTCCATGCAAGAATACATGTTTGGCTGTGTTAAAAGTGCGTGTATATATATTGATCTGTCACATTGCGGAAATGCAAATATATTGATACTTCCTGATGATAAGTGAAAACTTCATGCACCTCCCATTTTGTCCTCTGCTAGATCCAAATCCATCATCAGGCATAGTAGAATCTTATAGAAATCCGAACGCACAAAGAAAAACACTTGTGAAACTCAACTCAGCCTACTCAACTATCTCTGCACAAGCTACATTGCACAAATGCACAAATAAACTCAGCCCTAGTTTGTATGTCCGTATACTATATACGCTGACAATCATTATACAATAACATGCCTCGACAAACAAATCGAAGATGTCCGATTGATGTTCTATAAGAAGTCAAGTTGAAATTGATGACTTTAAAGGCAACAATATATAAGTTCGAAGTTAAAGGTGCAATTTATGATCCAGGTCTACTGTCATCAACCATTCAGGCAAATCCTATGATTCATAAGCAGAGATGCCAAAAGTTTAATAATGTGATCAACCATTAAAGCAAATCCTAAATAACAAGGTAAGACTATCCAAGTAACTAGTAGGGATGCCATTGAAGTGATGATTCGACAAATAAAAGAGGGACACGCACAAATTGGACAGATTCAGAAGATCATTCATCCAAAAGAAAAGACCCCATACAAAGAACAGTTTGATTGGATTAGGACGGATAGTGCATTTGGTTAATGAAGTCAGCCATGCCAACAAGAAAATGCTGACTGTTTTATCTGATTCACCTTTCACAGTTAGGATCTGTTGTCGCTGGAAATAATTAAGATATGTTAATTGGGAACACTGAGTTTAAATATATTGTACATTTGCAAAGAGTTACACAAAAAGGGTCCTGAATCTTGATTCTATGCAACTCTTCGGTTCACTACCTCTGAGAATTATGACAAATGCATTGATATGTCAGGAAAATCATCTTCGATCTACAAGATCCACTATCTGTTCAAGTTCAATTTCAGATTCGATTATTTTCCCAAAAATTAAAGAAAAGAAAATCTGTTGTGATCTGTTAATAAAATAATTGACAAAATATATTGGTGAAATCACTTGGCTCATTTTAGGAAAGAAAGTGCTCAACTGCTAAAAAAATTGGATACTCCCCTTCGTATATGTAAGTAAAATGGATACAAGTCTATTCAGAATAGAGCAGTAAAGTCAAAGAAGGATCGAAAGCTAGTACAAGGTAGGTCTTAAATATAAAATAATTAAATAATATACGAAAATAAAAGGGCAAACACCTAAGAATTAATAACAACAACACTAATGACAATGCATAATTGCAGAGAGAAACGAATTAAGTTAAGTAGTAGAATTAAGGAAAAGTCCTCACACGTGCGGGAAGGAGAGAGGAAGAATCGTGCGGAGGGGGCGTGGGAGGCACGTGCGAGCTGATGATGGATGATGAAGAAGAAGAGGAATGAGCAACAGAGGGAAAGGAGGAGACGAGGAGATGATTGATTGTAGAAGAAGACCTCCTCTGTCTAGACATCCGTTTCTTCCCTTTCACTCCAAAGCCCAACATCCCAACCCCAACTAGCAGGTCACTTCGGGTCGCCTCTACCCGACCCGATTCTTCTCCTTGGACCTTGTCCCCTTCCGCATTGACACTCCCTCCACCTGCCATCCAAGTACAGGCCTCGGGTTTCTCATGAACTAGTAATGCCTCCTGCTTCATTTTCATTAGCTCACTGCCTGCCTAGGGTTTTTCTTTTTCTCTTTTTTCTTTTTCTCCCTTCTTCTTAGTAGTTAAAGAGAGACACAGAAAATAAGAAATAGCAAATAAAAGAGGGAGATAGCCACTGGGTGTTTAGCTTTAGAATTCAGTGAGACACTGACCGTCTCTCTGCGTTGTGCAGATCGAAACTACCGGTGAAAGACGCTCGGCAATCACGAAATGGGGGGTTTCCTTGTTGTTTGCTAAAGAGAAAGCTGAACCCCCTTGCCCTTTTCTTTTTTTTTTTTGCTTTTTCTTTTACTATTTTTGGTAAGGAACTTTGCTGAATGCAGAGTCTTAGCCTGGCTCTTGTGACATTTGTACAACTTGCATTCATGCTTCCACTTAGCTCTTTTGTTTTTATTGCATATATCAATGACAGATAACAACAAAGTAACAAGGGAGGGTTGGGTGGAAAATGAAATTTTGCTAGGGTGAGCAATGCAGGGTTAGGGTTTAGTAAGTAACAGTGATTGTTAACGATGACAGATGTGCAATGTGGATTCATGGTTACTTTGAGAAGTTGCTGTGTGCATTTGTGTATGGTATTCTGTGTGGTAATAAAGTAGACCAAATAGATAACCAAGGTTGAGGGTTGGCATTGGGGTTAGAGAACTTTGGTTACTTGGAATTGTTATTATCGATCGGAGACAGAAAGAAAATGGGAGCTTGTGATGGAGGTGGTTAGAGATTAGCCAAGAGAAGAATGACGAATGGAGGGTGGTGAAATAACAGGTGTTGCAAAAGTTCTGACCTTTCTCTTTGTATGTAAAGAAATCAATGGCGTTTAGGGCTTATTCATGAACTCTCCGTCTTTCTAGCAGCAAAAGGAGAGAGAGAGAGAAGATACAAGAAAGCAAGAGTGGTTTTCTGAATCGAAAGCTGGGAAACAGAAACCGCTGTACATCTGTGTCTTTGTAAGCCCTACGTACGTTGTAGTGGCCATGCTGTTGATGCATTTAGTATTTTGCTCGTATAGTAAACTTTGGAATGAGTTGCCTGGCTTTTTGACACATGGAAATTCCGAGGAGTTAAGGCAATTGAAAGTCCAAAAGTTGCGTCTTTGGATTTATTTCTGCTCCTCCAATTATCTTGTTTCAAAGCAGCGACTTTTGATGCCTGACCTGAGAAAGCAGCCACGTGCTTGCCATGCAAAAACATGTGTGCTGGGTAATAATTGAGAAGATCAGCGCCCTTGATCGCAAATTTTCTTTATCTTCCTTTTCTTTTGGTGAGGTGAGACAAATGTTTTATCTATTAAAGGATATATAGCCACTTTAATTTGTAACACTTTACACTTGATAAAATCCATTTATTCAACTAATTACCTAGTCAAACAATAGTTTCCAATGAAATGACTTACTGCCTTCTCCTTCAAAAGTATTAAATAATGTTGACTTAACATAATTATTTTGCTTGTTAATTTCAAACAATATATATATAGGCGTGTTAATTTAATGGGCACATGCACCCCTCTCATTCAAATAGATATTTTGTTATGCATCTCAAATGAGTGTTCTTACCAATAATAACCGCAAGGAGCCCTTAAAATTTTGCCCCCACTTAAAAAATTTTCTGAATCCATCCCCGAATGTTAGTATCATACAAATTTAATATTTTTGTAGATAATGTAAATAACACGTTTTTATATTACGCGATAAATTAAAAACTTGATCTCAAATCTTAAAATGAAATTGAGAGAAAACCCAATTATATGGATCTTGGTCAATTGATAGATGATTGAGATTGCTAAAAACCAAGATTTATGAGAGGGAGACAGATCATGACAAAGAGGAGAAAATAATTAGATATCTGTTCAAGTTCAATTTCCTCTTGATCATCTTCGGTCAAACATTTTTTACCACTAACCTTATGAGAGGGAAGAATGAAATGATTACAACATCTTATGACAACAATATATTAAGGTTTTTGTAGTTTCTATGGTAATTGGTGATGAACATCCACTATCTATGGTTGATATCAAAAGATTTAGGATATATTACAACTCACTACAACCAAACTTTAAGGTTCCAAGTCAGAATAAATTGAATAAGGACATTATGAAGATATATAATGATAAGAAGAAGATTGTCAAGAATTGAAGGACAGATTGCCATTATAATAGACATGTGGACAGTAAGGATTATATGGCAATGATAACACATTATATTAAAAATGACCGGACTTTACGCAATAAACTTTTAAGGTAATTTATATTCTTTAATATTGTTATCATTTTCTTTTTCATTATGTTATGATTGATGTTAGTAATATTTGTTCATATCAGGTTCATTTATATTAACACCACATACAAGTGAAAGGTTAGCAACTGTATTGGGAGACTTTTGAAAGATTTTAATATCAACTGCAAATTATCCACCATAACTGTCAGAAATTCTAGCACGAATGATGTTATGATTGAAAAGTTGAAGAATAAGATACAAGCTAAAAACTTTTTGGTTGGTGGAAAGTTATTTGAAATGCGTTGTTTTGCGTGTATTTTGATCTTGATTGTGAAGGATGGATTGGATATTATAAAGGAATAAATATATTCGATTTAGAATATTATAGTATATTAGAGTGCAACACTTAGAAGAGTTAAGCAATTTAAAGAAACTGCATGACATCTATGCATTCTAAGTATGAAGATGTTGATTTTGAATTGTCCAACCATATGGAACCCAACCTTCAATATGTTGGATTTGACTGTCCAATATGTTGACGTGTTTACTAGGCTGAGATAAAGAGATTCTCAGTACACTTGCATATGTACAGAAGACCAATGAGAATTGGCTAGAGAACTTTGTGCGAATTTGGAATTATTTTATAATGCGACTGAATTGTTCCTTAGAACAAAATTCTAACTTCGCTCTATTGCTTTAGCACTATGTGTGAGATAAAGAAAGTTTTATCTAATTGGATATTTGATTCTAATGAGGTTATTCAAGTTATGATATAACAGATGATTGAGTAGCTGAATTCTTATTAGTAGATGGTTGTAAATATTATTGCAGTCTTATCTGTGCTAGACCAAAGATACAAAATGAAGGGGGTTAATTTTATATATAATATGTTGTATGGTGATTAAGCCCAGGAGCATGTAAATGTCATTAAAAAATTCTGGAATAATTTATTTAATGATTATCAACTTAGAATGAGCAAAATTCATAATCAAGATTACAATAGTTCTGTAGGACCTCGGCCTCTCGGGCCTCGCGTCCTCCAAAGGGCCTCGGCCTCTCAGGCCTCGCGCCCACCCGCTTGCAGATATTATCTACTTTGGGCCTCAGCCTCTAGGGCCTTGCACCCTCACGATTTTGCTTTTCCACAGGACTTCCCAGGAGGTCACCCATCCTGGTACTGCTCTGGCCCTAGCACGTTTAACTTTGAAGTTCTGATGGGATCCGGTGCGTTAGGGCATGGAAAACGCGTCTGCAAGGGGAAGGTATCCACACCCTTATAAGG
>JANVCL010000006.1:19912085-19940436 GCA_026546855.1 Erythroxylum incrassatum
CCTCTAGGGCCTCGCACCCTCACGGTTTTGCTTTTCCACAGGACTTCCCAGGAGGTCACCCATCCTGGTACTGCTCTGGTCCTAGCACGTTTAACTTCGGAGTTCTGATGGTATCCGGTGCGTTATGGCATGAAAAACGCATCTGCAAGGGGAAGGTATCCACACCCTTATAAGGGGTGCTTCGTTCTCCTTCTCAACCGATGTGAGATATTACAAATTCCGCCTGTTTAAATCTAAATTTAGTTTAAGGTTTGGGCTCATCTTCTGAGAGCAGTTTGTTACTTTAACTTTCAAATTTTATGAAAGAAAAAGGGCTAGGATTTTATACAATAAGACGGAAATAGATCAATATTTGATGAAAGATTGTTTGGTTGAAGCTAAAGGTGTGCAATTCAATATTGTTATGGTGGAAGGGTTTTGAAAATGATTTTCTAATCATGCAAGTAATTGCATGAGACCTATTAGGAATTCCATCATCTACTGTGACTCCAAAATCTACTTTTAGCACTAGTAGTTGGGTTATTAGTCCTCATCGTGCTCAACTTCATCCTCATACTGTAGAAGCCCTTATATGTGCCCAAAGTTGGTTAGATAATGAAGATATTGAGGGTAAATTCTTTTCCTTTCGATTATCAATTTTGTCTATTTTTATATTATCTTACCTTATATTGTTTTTTCATTTTGTATATTAATGCAACTATAGGTACTAATTCGGAGGTGACCAGTCATCTACATTGATCAAGTGGACATTATTTTGATAAAATATTTGAAGATGAAGTTATATTTAATTATTTATTAATTATTACCATGTTCTTAATATTCCTTTAATTTTAGTATTACATTACTAAATATAATGTTTGTACGTACAAAAAAAAGTGACGCAAATTATTGATTATCCTGACTTTAATGATTAGCTGCTCTCTACGTCTATCTAATCTGTACCCTCTCTGGTCTCCATTCTCCAGTCTCCAGTCTCTAGACTCCAATCTCTATCATGATTTTATCTTGTTTTTCGTAAATTTTATCATTTTTTATAAAATGATTTGGATAATGATTTTTGTAAATTAAGATTACTATAATTAATTTAATTAATCATTTTAGTTATAATCTTTTTTTGCATTTTTATAACCATATCCTCGTTCATTAATGAATTTGGTTGCATGTTATTTATTTTATCATTATATATACATCTTATATGTTCATTCATTATAAATCTAAAATTTTTATTAATCAATTGAAATTCGTAACTATAATTAAGTGAATTGATCATTTTAATTATAATTTTTTCTTTCATTGCTTATAATCCTATCCTCCTTCATTAGTGAATTTGTTTCATCTTATTTATTTTATCAATATATGTAGTTTTATACATTTCTTCATTATAGAATCTTAATTTTTATTAATCAATTGAAATTTGTAATTATAATTAATTGCATTGATCACTTTAATTATAATATTTTTCTTTCATTTCCTATAATCATATTCTCCTTTATTAATGAATTTGGTTTCATATTATTTATTTATCAGTATATATATGTTTTATATATTCATTCATTATGAAATCTCAATTTTTATTAATCAATTGAAATTCGTAACTATAATTAATTGAATTGATCACTTTAATTATAATCTTTTTATTTAATTTCCTATAATCCTATCCTCCTTTGTTAATAAATTTAGTTTCATCTCATTCATTTTATCAATATTTGTACGTTTTACATATTCATTCATTATAAAATCTCAATTTTTATTAACCAAATGATATTCATAATTATAATTAATTGAATTGATTACTTTTATTATAATCTTTTTCTTTCATTACCTATAATCTTATCCTCATTCATTGATGAATTTAGATTCATTTTATTAATATATATAGACTTTTTATATATTCATTCATTATAAAATCTCAATTTTTATTAATCAATTGAAATTTGTAACTACAATTACTTAAATTAATCACTTCAACTATAATCTTTTGCTTTCATTTTCTATAACCATATCCCCTTCATTGAATTTGGTTCATCTTATTCATTTTATCAACATATATATATATATATGTTTTATATATTTCTTAAATTCATTAAATAAGAATATATTTGATGGAAACTCTATATGATAAAGACCTCCTTTATTGACTTTGTGTGCTTAAAGTCTCTTTTAAGGTTTGTGATAATTGTTGATTCACAATAGTAAGACCCATGTTTAAATTTGAGTTTTAAAGTTGTTTGTTAGCTTTTCAAAGTACACTGGTCGACAAACATCTTAGTGCATTCAATTAATGAAACCAAAAACTATGTTTTCTTCCTTTTTAGTGAGTTTGTTCTTTGTTTGGTTGCTTGTCTAGTTGCCTAGAAAGTCACACTGGTCAACTAATGTCCCTATTTTTTAGACTGCCTTCTTTCCTAAGAGTTTGGAAAGAGATTGGTCACTCCTCTATCGAAAACCTATACATATTTGTTGACCAGTATATTTCATCGATTGACTAGAAGATCATGTTTTAAATCCAAATCAATTTTTTCAAAGTGCATCCATGATAACTACTTCATGTTTGGCTCAAAATTTTAAAATTAATTGAAGCTTCTATACCATAAGTATACGACTTGTATAAAATAGTATAGCAAGGTATCATTCCCTTGAGGATTGGCTAGTCACCATGTAATTCAAATTAAATTTTGCTTGAGTAAACCAAATAATGAGAGATTGAACTTGCAAAAATTCAAAAATTAAAGGCTTGCTAACACATTTTAAAATGTCATAAAAATAAGAACACAATTTTGGTTTAGAGGATCAAATTATAAAGGTTAGGGTCATTCTCTCCATACAATGTAATCCCTCACTTTGGTAAAGTAATCATGTTTAGTCCTAGGCATTCTAATGTACTGGCCCCTTCTCTCTCAATACTTGAACCAATTAAGCCTAAAATAATGATTAAAGTTCATTATTTAATCTCTCAACCCACACACTTTACTTAACTGTTAAGTGGATATGAAGTGACCTATTGGACAGGCATCAAAACATCTAAGAGCTCTCTCTAAATGTCATGTTAGCTTGATGTGTGAAGTGTTCTTAAGGCTGCCCACTCTCGTGGTACATCCAAATTGATTTCCTAACTCCATTTCTCAATGTAAGCAAGGCATATAAAGTCCACACATTATAATCATTAAAGTAAACAATACATTAAACCAAAGTGAGTTCTTACATAGTTATGGTAAGAACAACCCTACAATCTACTTAGAAATCCATTATAATCATCACTTAGAAATCCATTATAATAATCAACAATATCCTGACAACAAGTCCATACATCTTGTCTATGCGATAACTAAATAAAAACAAATGAGAGAAGAGAGAATAGAAGGCTTGTGAGTAGAAGAACAAAGCTGGAACTTGGTGTGACAACTTTGAGATCTCTTAAAATCACTTGATTCTCCTTGAAAATTAACCCAAAAATGTGACTATCTTCCTACTTTTTGTGTGTTGCACAACCCTCTTCTTTTTCTAAGGTTTAAAATTGGTTTTTATACCCCTTTGTATGCTTAAACCAACTTAGGATAGATGTGTTCCAGCTTCTACTAGAAAATTCAAACTTTCTCCTTTAATACAATTTCACATGAAAGTAAGTTGATAGTCAACACAAATAAGGCTTAAATCCTGCCCAAACATTGATATACAACCATACAAAATGTATGTACATCAAAACATATAAAAAGCATGCAAAACTTAAGCTTAAAAACCTTCATTTATAACCTAACATGCAATTTATTATATACAATCACATACTCATGCAAGTTATATGAAAATCACATGAAACCTAGGCTAAACATCCTAGAATATATACTAAACATACAAATTATCACACAAAATGACTTAGACAATCCTATAACAAACATCACTTATCAATTCACTTTTCGGTCCTCCTTCTCTTAGATACACCAGCACTAGTCGACCAATTGAGTCATATGGTCGACCAATACTCCTATGTTTAGTCCTTTCATTGCCTCTTTTCCTTTATTCTTATATTTTATACCTTCTAGAACCCCATACAATTTACTTTTTCCTTGAAAAATATCATCCCTTATTTCATAAAATTCTCATTAAACTTGCATCAAATTGATTTTTTTTTTCAAAATTGGGAAATTTTCAATCTTGTCTTAATTAATAGCTATATTTTTTAAGTTGATGCCTTTATAGTTAAATTTTCAAAGAAGTTAAGGTTGCTTCCCTTTTAATTATATCGATACATCTTTTTTATTCAATTTTGATATTTTGGGGCTTTCAAAATTATAATTTTTTTAATTAATTATTGTATATTGCAATTACTCCTTTATTTGTTACAATTTTAACCGCTAACTTTGTGCAAACTTGTCTTTGGTGTTCTACTTAGGCATCATACTAAAGTTGGGGATTTTTTAAATTAGACATAATTAGATATGTCTCTATCAAAATCAATATTTTTATTTGAACTCTTTAAATACTCAATAGCACTTTCCAATGAAAATATTTGGTAATTTTGATCAAATTCATCTTCTTAACCAAGTTAGCTTGATGCATGACACTTTACATTATGCATTTTTGGATTTATTTTTGAAGATTCCAAAAAGAGGGAGAAAGTTTTGTAATATTAGATTTGGGGGAAGTGATGACATTCGGGGGGTAATGAAATTTAGGAGTGATTGCTTTTCATTTTTGTATTTCTTGCATTTATATATATGCTTGAATAAATTTATGTTTACTTTATCTATGAATATTTCTTTGAATGGGAATATCTCTTTTGTTCTAGATATTGAATAATGCTCTTCACATTGAATAATGTTAATTAAGAGGGAGCTAATCATTATCTTGAATTATGTTTTATGCTCTTAAGCTCATTACCATTCTCTAATATCACATAAGTTTTGTCATCATCAAAAAGGGAAGATTATTGAAACAATAGAGGCTCCAATTGATATTTTAATGATGACAAAAACATAATTACTACTAATGTGCTTATTATTTTGATGTAAATAAATATTAGAACAAAATAAAGTCATAAACTCAAGAAGATAGTCTATGAAGTTGATAAAGAGAAGTTGAAGTTTGTAATTTATAAAATGAAGATCAAAACAAGAACAGTAGGAGATCAAGATTCATCAAGGTTACTAAGCTCGTTTTGTTAGTTTGATGATCTAAAAGGCTCACCATGCATAATCATTACATGAGTATTTACATTCATTAAGAGGTATTGAAGCTTTTGATTTTAATGTAAAAGCCTCTTAACCTTTCAAATATTCTTTGGGAAACATTTCGGGAAGGGTTTAATCATGTTTGGATTAAAAAAATGGTTTTCATCTTTGAAGTTGTTAAAATCATATCTTTAGGGTGATTGGTCAACTTATATGGGTTAGTGGTCAACTAATTTGTGGCAATATTGTTGATGTATTGGTCAAATAATTTGCCACATTGGTTGATCTATATGGTATACTAGTCGACTAATGTTCCAGTGGCTAATGAATATGGTGCTACAAGTGCATAATGGTTGACCAATATGTTATACTAGTCAACCATTTCATTATATATAGCGACTATAATAGCTAGTTCTTGGCTCCAATGGTTATTTTAGGTCCCAAAACACTATAAATAGGTGTTTATCATTAATTTTATTATCAACAAGGTTTTGGGTGTTATACACATACGTTTTAAAGAGTTTTTCAATCATTTGAGCGTTATTGTGTTACATTTATGTGAGCGAGCCATTTTAGAGTTATCAAGTGATTAAGTGAGATATTTTTAGGTTGTAATAATTTGTGTGAGTGTTGAATATTTTACTTGGGGTGATCTAATTGATATTAAGGTTTCTCTTCACTTTATAAGAAGATTGTAAGAAAGGCTCATCTTTACCATAAAACATTATAAAAAGCTTATTCTTCATCTTGAAAAAAGAATTATAGTAGAATTCCAAGAAGAGTCTTAGGAGTAGATGTAGGCAAGGATTTTTTTATTGAACCACTATAAATTGGTTTCCACTCTCTCTTACTTATCCTCTTTAATTTATTGCTCAATTATTTGATTAATTTATACTAATTTTTTTCTTATCCTTGTTTATATTGATTATTATTAATTGAGTACATTAGTTAGAAAAATTGTTAAATTTTGTAAACAACCAATTTAACCCTAAAATTTTTCATCTTTCGTATGATATTTCTTTGTCAAATTGTATATAGACAGAGATATTGCTCCTTAATTTTGTTTTCTTTACTAGCAAAAAATATTTTTCTCAAATTTTCTTCAGGTTTTCCTATACTACAATTGAAGCAAAAGGCAATGCCTTCAACTATTTCTTAGTTTGATCCCTAAAAAATGGGAAAAAAATTCAACCTTGTTACATCTTTGATAGCTTTAAAAATCTTAAATGTGACACAGATCTCCAAAAAATTGATAATGTATGCATTGGTTTCTTCATATGATAATCAATCAAATATAATATATTATTGTAACATTTGAATAATCATTTTTTAATTTCAAAGTAGTTTATTGATATTTAGATTTTCAATGTAGTATTGTGTTCCCAATAAAAATGGTTTTGTATATTCTAACTTGTTCTTATGCTCCTCCTCTATTGTCTCAAGTTTTATGTCTTCTTGGTTACCATTTCTCCTCCAATGAAGTGTACCGATTGGGTTGTTGATGTGTATAAGTTTTACTTAATTATCCTTGATAATTTGTAAGTGCATGGTTCATTCGTGTAGTACCCATGGTTCAAAAATCAATCACCGAAAATTTAATCCCACGAGGAAGCTGGATAATTTAATATTAAAAGCTAATGCTAGAACAATTCGCAAAATTCAAAATGTAACAGAAGTAAAATGAGAATTCAACTCAATCAAGCTAATCAATTCAAAAATCAATCACCGAAAATATTAATAATTTAACAATTGCAACACACACTCAAGAATCAACCTATAGGAATTACCAATTGAGAGAAAGGAAATTTTACTTATCTTTAACGCTAACCTCCTCCTTATCGTGGGGTACACATTGGAATGACCTCCGGGCGTCTCGATGTGTACTCTACGGTAAAGTGGCGCTACACACCTAATCGATTATGAACTACTAGATTATTAGTTTTAGATGATCTTAGGGTTGATTACTCTCTCTTGAGTTATAATCATTAGCCCTAAATTATAAACCCTAATAAGATTAAGGAAGTTGCAATTTTTTAATTGACGACCTATCCAAAATCTTAATTAGATTTGAAGTTATCTAATAAACTATCGGAAACCAATGTAAGATCTCTCTTCGCACAATTTACTGATTTGATTTAATTATTGTTCTATTAAATCACCTAACTCTTGTTAGCCCAAATTAATTATTTTTCATTCGATTCACCTTCTCATTTTATTATCATAATTAAATCAAAATAAATTCAAATAACACATAAATAATCAAATTTCATTAAATCAAAGGTAGAACCCCAAAGGTGAGTTTAGAAACATCATCACATCCAAAAATCCTATCATCAACTGTTATTCCAATTCTATACAATAATAAAATTGAAAATAGTAGGAAATACGAATTGAACGGATGACAAAAGATAGCAACATCAGAAAACTCCTGTTCTGGGAAGTACATCGAGTCAGCTTCTTTTTCACTTCTCTCTTCCTTCTTGTCTTTCTCTATCTCTTGATAATTATCTCTACCGTTTCTCTAAAAGTGGTTGATGCAAAAGCTCCCTCTGTCTCTTTGTCTTATTTTTTAAATATCTTTTGTGTTTTGAGTAGTTCTAGGGTTTTTTCGGGTCCAATAGGTTTGAAAAACTCTCAAAACTTGATGTTTTTTAGTGTCTGCGCATCTGTCTTATGTAAGCCACGATTGTGGCCCACATCCGATCCTTCTGTCACGATCATGGCCTATGTCATGGGTGCCACGATCGTGGGCCAACTCTAGTGCTTCTATCACGATCGTGGGCCACTTTTTAGGCCTGAGAGTCTCCAAAACTTCTCTGTTCTTCAATGTTGACCCTAAAACACTAACAAATGCATCAAGGTATCTAAAAAACATAATATTAACCTTAAAGACTTGTACTATCCCATAAAACATTTAAAGTATAAATAATTAACAAACTAACACAAGTCTAACCTAAACACATACTAAACGATTGAATTAACAATTAAACACATATCAAACTAAGCCCTAAAATACAATGCAATTCACACTTATCATGTACATTCGATTATTATGCATACTAAAACATAATAGATAATGTATTAATTAAGAGACATGTTTTATAAAGAATTGCGCATACTAAATTGATATGTTTTGATCATATAAGGACTTATATGTTGGTGATCATGAATTTGATAATGTGTTTAAAGCAAGTGAAACTTAGCTTTTGAAAATTTCTACAAAAATTAAAGGTATTTGTTTAGAGAAAATCAACTTTGTGTACCTCGTAGTTCTTTGAGGGAGTTGGTTGTAAGAGAATTATATAGGAGAGGCCTACTAGGAAATCTTAAAGTTAAAAAGACTCTAGAGATGTTGAGTGAGTGTTTCATTTGGCGACATATAAGAACATATGTATATATATATATATATGTGTGTGTGTGTATGTATGTATAAAGGTGTGCTACTTGTAAGCAGGCCAAGTTAAGAGTGTAACCTTATCGATTATATATATCTTTACTTACACCTAGTGAACCATGGGTAGATTTTTTATGAATTTTATTTTCCTAAGTATGGGAATTTTGTATTTATAATGTGGAGGTTTTCTAAGATTCGCATTTTATAAAACCAATGATGCATCTTATATTATTAAATTGCTTTTCAAATAGATTGTTAAATTATATAGTTCCTAGAACCATAGTGTCAAATAAAGATGTTAACTTCTTTAGCTATTTTCTAAAAAAAATTTTAGGGAAAATTTGGTACTAAGTTATTATTTTCTATAACTTGTAATCCACAAATTGATGGTAAAAGTAAGGTTGTTAATAGAACTTTAAGGGCTTTGTTATATGTTATTGTGGGTAGGAGTCTTAGGACTTGGGAAGGGTCGTTGTCTTTTATTAAGTTTTCTTATGATAGGACTATCTATAGTGTACAAATTTTATGCCATTTGACATTATTTAAGGATTTAATCCATTATCTCCTTTAGATCTTGAACCTATTCCTTTAGATGAAAAGAGTAACTTATATGGTAAGAGGAAAGATTAGTTAATGAAGAAGCTTCATGAAAAGGCAAGTTAAACATTAAAAGAGGCCCTCCATATTAGGCAAACTAATAAGGGGAGGAAACAAGTGATATTCGAACCTAGAAATTGGATTTATGTAAACTTATAAAAGGAGAGGTTTTTAAGTAAGTAAAAAATCTAAGTTATAGCCAAAAACCTAGAGATTGGATTTAGCCACACTTGCAAAAGGAATGGTTTCCAAGTAAGTAGAAATATAAGTTATAGCTAAGAGAGGATGGACCATTTCAAGTTGTGGAAAGAGTGAACAACAATGTTTGTAATATTGACTTGCCATATGACTATATTGTTCTTTTTACTTTTAATATGATTGATTTATCACCTTTTGATTTTGTAGGAAAGATGCTAATTTGAAGACAAATCCTTTTGATGAGGGACAAAATTATGAGAATCAAGCATTTGCTGCTAAATTATAGAGAGTTGTTGTAGATAAATTAAGGATGCCGAAGGACTAATGACACAGAGCAGGTCAACGAAGGCATTTTATTTACAATTTTTTATACAAATTAAAAATTTACCATCTATATGATAATTTTTAGATAACTTTACATATCTTTTTTTAACCAATTATCATTTGTTAATATAGCATTTGATTATATTAATATATATTATATCTTGGATATAATTGAATATTATATGCTTATGAACTTACCTATCGTAAGCTTAGGCGTTCGAATATTCTTTATATTATTTTCTCCCAATATTGATCAATTTCTTCATTAACATCTATATGAGCAATGAAGCTATCTTATTTATAAGTTTATTATTTAGTAGGATGCTTAGATTGGTGAAGAGAATCCATTGAACATTATAAACTGGTATAATTTTACTATTTTAATCAATGGTTAATTAATGCATTTGATTATGATATTTAATATATTGCTTTTTACCTATGAGTGAGTCCATTTTTTGTACTCAATGAACTTCGTTCGATGATCATTTCTGCAAACCATTTAAGGAAGTTAAAGAAAGAGTGAATAACATGCTTTTATATTACATGTGTATTAATGTTGCTCTTATGATTTTTCTTCAGCTTTAAGATATTCTTAATTCTCTTTCGTTTTGAAACTTAATGGGACTAACCTCAAACAATGGTTTGAATCTCTCGTCATGAATTTAATAATCATAAATTAGACTTAACCTTGAGAGAGTATTCTCATGTTAAACATACAACTGAGACTTTCATTAGTGATAAAGATTTTTATGATAAATGGGAGTACTTAAAGCAATGATGTTTCATGATTATGAGGTATTATATGAAGGACTTTATACATGATAGCACTCTGAAGATTGAGAATGCTAAAGAATTCTTGCAACTATCAATAATAAATATAGGTTGTTTAAGAACATGAAGAATAAGCTCTTGAACACTCTGCATTCCACCATTTAGGTTGGTGATAGTCGGATTAGAGAGCACATGATAAGATTGTGGCTTGTTATCAAAAGATTAAGGTGATAATTCATAAGGGCTTTATTATGTAGTTTATTATGGGGTCTCTTTTGTCTCATTTTGACTCTATTATGCTCAATTACAATACCTAGAAAGAGCAATGGATCATAAAGGAGATGACCATCATTCTTCCCAAAGAGTAGGATGATATAAAGAAAGGAAGAGTGAGATGTGTGGCAATAATTGTAAACTAGAATTGTCGTGATGAGAAAAGGGACAATAACAACTCCTCTTTCAAAAACATAATATAGGTAATAAAAAGAATGGGCAACAAGCAACCTTAGCTTCCAATCCTCCCAAGTACGAGAACTTCAAAGGAAAATGAAAATGTTGCTATAAAATTGGGCATAAGAAGAAAGATTGAAGGAAATTTAAGGCTAAACTAGAATAGATATGTAATATTTAGATGAAGATTTTCGTAGATTCCAATACTATTTATGTGCTTTCTAATACTTAGAAACTAATGCCACAATTCATGTTACCAATTCTTTACGGGAGACTGCAAATAGAAAGAAACTAACTAGTATGGAGCAATATGCAATTAAGGGTGACGATACAAGAACTAAAGTTAAATTTTGTGAAGATAGTTAAATTACAACTTACCACAAGACATCTTGGAGTTACATGAAATTGCATATATACTTTTCGTTAGGAAGAATTTAGTTTCTACATCTGTTTTTTCCTATACAATTGGTTATATTTTTCCTTATAGATTTAGAAAAGTGACTTTGTACTATAACTTTATTTTATTTAGAAATGGAATTTTATATTGATTTAATAGATATGTCTCTTCTTTCCTTCTTTCTTTCTTCTTCTATCTTTTTAAATATTGTTGCTACAAAAAAGAGGTTGAGATTGAATGAAAAATCTTTCATTTTATTGCACAAGAAAATTGTACATATGGAATGTTATAGGAACTTGAAATTTCACAAGAAAATTGGACATATGAAATGTTATAGAAACTTGAAATTTCATATTTTGATACTTACAATATAACTGTATAAAAGGGAATTTGACTACAAAGGATAAAAACACTAAAGTTGATAGGTGCACATAACTACTTGGGTTAATCTATATTGATACTTATGGATATTTACTCCTACAGTTATAGATAAATACTTCATCACTTTTATTGATAGCATTTTTCCATATGGTTTTATTGAGGTCATTTATGATAAGTCTAATTCTTTGAAAAATTTTAAAGCCTTCATAGTAAAAGTAAAAGTAAAACTTGTGATCATCAAAGTGGTTATTCTAATAGAGGTAATAAATATTACGGGAGATATAATAAGATGCAATTATCAACTTTTTGCAAGATGGAGTTATAGAAAGAAGAAATTATATATTTCTTGACATAGTACCTAGGATGAATGTTAGTAAACTATTCTTTGCTAGAGTTTCTATAAATTGGTGTTTTGATAAATTAACTTATATTTTGTCCAATAAATCTATTATCAAGACTCGTTATGAGTTGTGGTCACCAAAAAAAAATATTGTTTGTCATTTTCATATTTAGAGTTATAAAGCAAAAGTTAGACTCCAAACTTCATAACTCATGGAACTTGGTCCAACGTCCATCAACGACTACTTTGTTAGTTATTATATCGTATCAAAGGGTTTTATGTTTTATGTTTTATTATCTATCATATATCAATAGTTATTGAATCAAATTATACTAATAATTTTAAGGAAATTTGCGTTTAGAAAACATCCACTCAAATAGTTAGTCCTATGACCCACTAACCATTCAAAGAGTAGGCAAATGTATTTAGAAAACATCCACTCAAATAGTTACTCAAAGATAATCCGGAGGACAAGATCGTTAATTTAGATGTTCATATTCATTTTGAAATTTAAATGAGGATTCAATGAACATTTTTAGAAAGAAAAACAATAAAAATTCCTCCAGTCGGTATAACAGCCGCCGGGACGGTGACCGACGAAAAGACGTCAAAACCCTAAATCGGAGTGTCCCAACAATCGAGGAACCTCTGCTGTAAATACATGGCAGAAATTGGAAATCAAGACCAACCTACATTGCCCACCAAACGGAAACTCGATCCAGATTGTGTGGACAGAAGAGCAGAGGTAGAATGCGAACATGGGCACTCAAACAAAGCTCAAAAAGTTCAATCTTTAACCACCACCTACGACAAGGACAAGGACAAGGACAACGACGACAACAGCAACAACGAACATAGCTCCTGCGCAGTGGGTCAGCAGGCGAATCAAAGTGCAGAGCGTTGTACAACCAATTCTGGGTTCGACTCCTTGAAACCCCAAGTTAACATTGAAAATCCTGAGAGAGAGACAATTGGCCATGAAGAAGACGAAGAAGAGGATGAGGAGGAGGAGGAGGTGAATGGAAAAGATGCGGTGGTGGATAGGAAGGGAAAGGGAATAGTAACGGAAGATGATGAAGATGGAGATGATAGTGACGATGATGATTCGAGTGACGCCGGGAGTGAGTTTGATGGTCATGATGGAAGTGAGCTAGAGGATGATCCGCTGGCTGAGGTTGATTTGGATAATATTCTTCCTTCAAGAACCCGGCGGCGAGCAGTTCAACCTGGAGTTTACATTGCTAATGACATTATCAGCAGTGATGATGATGATGATAGTGATGAGTAATTTGAGGCAGGTTAGTTTGGAATGAAGTTAATCAGTAGCTGAATTTGGGATGGTTTTTTATTATTGGTAACTTTGAATGGCTTATGATCATGATCATGAGTATCTCTTGTTTGGTGATATAATGCAACAACGTTAATGGATCTATAATGTATCTTTGCCAAGATTCTTTCTCAACTTCTTATTGGGTGACGTTTGCATTTGAGATCTGCTATCCGTTTTAAAATAGTACTACCCTGAAGTTACAGGAGTTGTGGATATAGTCTCATTTCTCTTTTGAATTAGCTTTTGGTTTTATGAGATAAAACAGGGTCCTCATTGAAGTTATATCAATGGAGCTTGAATGCCTTCTTATTTTACTACGTAATAATGCCTATAATAGGACAATGACTTAATACTTCAACCATTATAAATCAGCTTGTTTGACGTATGTTGTAACCATAACTGAGCTCTGTTTCTTATCCAAGTTGTAGTTTAAATTTTCAAATTCTCAAAGATTGGTGCTGAAATCAAGCTGCTACCCATTAACATCTTTCATGTTCAAGTCATTAACTATTTCCAAATCTAGCAATATGGATTTTGGTTATCATTTCTTTATTTTCGGTAGGTGGTTGTGATTATTTCTTTGTGTTATAGTCATCAACATAAATCCTTCATAGCTCTTTCCCACGATAGTAATTCTTGGGAAATTCTGGGGAGCCTTGGGGTTTGAATACGTGCTACAGAGTGTGCGAGCTGGGTTAGCAAAGGACTGGCAGATGGGATGCTGAGTGTTGCAACGTTCTAGAAGCCAGCAAAAGTCAGAATTGCAAGCTTGAATTTGGGAAATAATTTGCTAGGTATATTTGGGCTACTTCTCAAACTTAGTCAATGTAAAGTTAATTTGGTTGGAGACTTTATTGTGCAAATGCCTATTTTGGTACACTATATTAGCAATTACAATGGGTTTATCACCATCTTTTTGTAATACTTGTATTTATTTTTGTCAACCAATCAGATAAACTCCATTTTTCTTTTTCGTTTCTATGATTCGTCAACTTTGATAGCATGTCTGCCCGATGGTAGCACCAGAGAATTTTCCTTTATTTTGCTAATAATATGCATAGCTTGTCATTGTCCTTAGAATTATTAAATTTCTGTTAGTTTCCCTTTATGTGGCTTAATTAACTGCGTTGAAAGAGTGGTTCCTCCTTCAGCAGTCAGTATGAACCATCATCGTGCTGTAAGACTACTTGCCTAGGACAAACAAACCAAAATTTTCTTGTTTAATGGGTATTAATTCTGCTGATATTATGTAATATTATAAGTAAAGTGCCAGTTCCAGTTTTTCTCCTCTTTGAACATCATTAGTTAGTCCATTTGTTGTTGATCTTCCCAAGAAGAATTCTGCTGCAAAAACATTAGAAGTATGCTTTTGGTAAATCTGGAACATTTTCAACTTCCTTTCTGCATTCACAATGAAAGTGCAAGCTTATGACAAGCATTGGCGTCTTCAATATTTGTTAATTCACAACCTCCTTAAATTTTTGGGGCGCGAATTTGAACCCTGAACTTGTGACCTGTAGCTTTGATGTGTAAATTGATATTTTTACTTGCATTCAATACATAATCTCAATTTCTAGGAAATGGTTGCAGTGGACTTTTAGGATTCTGACAAGCACATGGTAGGTTGAGCTAGAGAAGGTTTTGCATCAGGCAGAAATCTAATATGTATCAGGGCATGTATGCATTTCGTTATATGAGCACCCTTGGCTTGGCATTCGTTGTGGCTTAGGTTCATATGAATCCCTACCGGCTTGAGCATGAGTCTTGGTTTTATACATTGGCTAGGTGCTCAACTATTTTGACGTGGAATTGGCTTCATGCCCCTAAAATGTTATCCACTCTGGGCTGCATTCACTTGGCTTGTATTTTCTGTTTTCCTCTAGAAAGTAGTATTTCAATGATCTACAGAAAAAAAATTAAAATTTATGTTGTCTTGGTGACTTATTTTGTTTAATCAACATTCAAAAAATGAAATACTCTGGAAAATTGCATTTGCAATGGGATCACTTCATAACAAATTGTGCAGTAGCATGTAGTGAACCTTATAAAACCGAAGCTGATATTTAAATGTTTTACTTTTCACATTTTGTTACCCTTTTTGTTGATGATGATGATATCTGTATTACTTGAGCTATAAGCTATGTTATCACCTTTGTTGTTTCTCTGGTGTCAGGTATTTGGTGACATTTGACATTTTCATATTGTGATGCTCTTTGGCATGAGAGATGTAGATTTTGCTGCCCAAGTTATTCATCTGTGTACGCTCCAAACTATTATGGTATCATTCCCAAGTTGTCCGTAGGCGTGTCTGTCTTTGCAGGTTGTTAGTTTGTGTAATGCTTTAGCTTTGGCTCCAAGCAAGTCACTTGTGTTGCCACACTTCACCATCTCCATTTGCATGTTTGGGAAAACTCATTCCCATTTGGCTTTAGTTTACTGTCGTTGTTACAAGACTTATGTACCAACGTAGTAACGTCCTTGTAAGCATCGAAACTTTGCATCTTTACATGTCTTGTGGGAGTAAAATAGAGTCTTGGTTATATTGTAGCATGGGATATATCTTAACCTGTTCATGGATTGTAGATGTTGATGTTGAGACCTGTGGTCAAGGCTAGTGATGTTTCTCTTCTACCAAAGTCAAGTTGGTATTCCTAAATTTCGTGCAAACTACCCTGCCCGCCCATTTCGGTTTAGTTTGCTCAAATATGGAACGTCTAACAAAAGAGTTTCACTACGGGGAATAGTTGAGGTCAGATAGATAAAACACATGAAAATGGTTTTGCCTTTTTTTTAATAAAAAAAAACAAAGATAGGAAACTGATATCAGGAGACCAGCTCCGGGGTCCTAGCCTGTGCTTCCCTCTTAATGTTGTGATATGGCGAAGAGTAGATGACGAACCTTCTTCCTTGTTGCTCCCGGATCTATCTTGCACACAAGTTTAATTGTGATCGTGGGACACTTTAAACTTTTTGGACCATCTGATTCGGATGAAGAAAAGGGACACTAGTCCGTGTACGTCCTCACAATTATAGGAGCTATAACATATTCAAGACCAAGCAGCATTTCCTACCAATGTTGCGAATACCGTGTCATATTTAATATTGAATTAGAATTTGGTACGATACTGTATCGGTAGTAGTTAATGTTGCATATTATTTTAGATAATTTTTTAAATTTATAAAAGTCCCTGAATTTTTTTAGAAATTACAAGATAGTCCATTATCATATTGTACAATTTTATTGTGTAGTTTGTAAGTTTACATCAACTTTATTTCCAAAAATCATAATAATAAATAATAACCATAATTGTTATGAAATAACAATAATTTTCAGACAGTTTATATATAAATAATAATCACAATTAATATAAAATATCATCAAACAAATATAAAATTAAGAACAAAACAAATTATTTAAAATATTACAATTTCGTCATATAATAAATAATAATTGCATCAAAACATCCAATAAATATCTTCAATTCTCAAACTGTTATAATTTATAACAAGAGTTTATGATCAGGAACCAACCAAGTAGAAGTGAAACTTGTAACAAAAATATTTACAATTATATTATATATATAGAATTTAACATATACATCAAATATAAGTAATATTAAAAGAAGAGTAATAACAAAGATCTGGAACTTCATTCAATCATCTACGGAATGATACTTGCTATAACTACACTAACCCTGGTTATCATATGATACAAAATCTTCATCATTAAGAAGAGTCTCATCATCATCATCATTCAAATTCAATACACTAAATGACATGTCAATCATTTCCCAGCCAAGATTATCTTTCAAGTCATTCATTTCTACCAAATATGATTTCTCAAAAACTCAATCCGTCAAAATATCGATATTATCTATCAAAATTGGATCTATTGAACTACTTATGCTATTAAGACTCCTAGTAAACAATAAAATTTAATTATTAGAAAATTATAAGAGAAAACATCAAAACTAATAGTGATAATAATATTCCTTGTGCTCCAATCTATTCCTTTTCTTGGAATAGATGAATTCAAATATGTTTCAGATTTGTTTACAACATGTTGCACTCATACATTAACTTAAAATATGAATTGTAAACCTTTGCAATTTTGGAATACCACTTTCGAATTGATCCTATTAAGAACTGTAAGTCGTAAGATAACAAAAGTAGCGCTATAAATAAAATAAAGTGATAATTAATTTTCAATAAATAAGAAAAAGGAAACAAATAATATCTGGAGAAAGTTTTGCTCTTTATCGAATAGCAATCGGTAATCCAAAATCTCCAGAAGACTGTTTATAAAGCTCCATTTATGAGTTTAAGAGATCTTGCATCATTTCATGGCCAACAATTGTTATAATAGTGAATAACATTCTTCTACTAACTTCAACTTTCTTTGTAAAATTCGGTCTAAAATATACATTAGAATTTAAAAACGCCCCAACTGTAAATAACAGAGAAGAAAGTTGCTTTTCTCATCTCTCATTAATGATTGCAAGATACGGTGTATATAAAGAAGACCTATGTTTCAGATTGTCCTTGATTGCTTCCTTCGCCCTTTCTATGAAATCTAAAAAATTATTGACTTTTCTTCACTATCAGTCAATCGAAAAACCCTCACCAAAGGTTCACAAACTCTGATAACAAATTGACATTGAGACCAAAATTCTCTATCTTCCAGTATAATGCTAGAAACCTCCAATCTAGCATTAGACTTAGCATGCTGAGATTCAAACCACTAATCATTTGTAAACATTTGCTTAACTCTTTCTTTATAAAAAAATTTGAAGTGATAAGAAATTCGTTGTTAATCTTGTCATACTAGGACAACACAAATTTCTACTATTGGTAAATTCCTTTCTCTTTAAATTTAACACTCATGCATGATTATGGATGAACTTGGTCACCTTTTTAGCTTTCTGCATAGTCTCATCAATAATAGGAAAACATCTAGGACCCACTATATTCTTCAGCATTAGGTCAATGCAATGTGTAGCATAAAGAGTGAAAAAAAAGAATTATACCTATTCCATAACCTTCTTCCTGCCACTTTATAAACAGAATCATTGTTAGTAATGAACTGAACAATGTTTTCTAGCCCCACTTCATTCACAACTTCATCAAATATCTCAAATAAAGTATCGATATTTCTTATAAGGCCATATGCATCAATAGACTTCAAAAACATTTAGCCATTTGCAGAATAAACCAAAAAATTAATAATATGTTTTTGTCTCCTATTTGTCCAACCATCACATATGATTGAACACTTAAAAGTAGTCCAATTCACTCTTCTTTCAACCAAATAACTTTTAATTTCAGTAATAGAGCAACTCAAAATTTTACCTCTTAAGTCATCAATCGACGGAGCTTTGTATCCTGGACCGTAAGAGGCTATTACATCTACCATAGCATGATAACAATAATACTGAGAAGTATTGAATGATGAACCTGTATCATACCACTATCTAGCTATTGTCATATCGACATTGTGAGCCACATCTCTTGATTGCATTGCATTATAAATTGAAGGTTGGGCTTTAGGAGTTGTTCGTGGTGTAAAAAAACTACTCACTTACCTTCTTTTTTTCCTCACGTCAGGTCCATGTATAACATTCACTTCTTCCTAAGCCTGGGATGGAACACTACCAATACCACCTTCAACATTTCTACAATCACCACGAAATTACACAATTACACAATATGCAATTACATATACAATTATACAATACGCAAGTCCATCATATGTAATATAACTCATTTTGTATGATTACCTCCCTATATATATATTACTAGCTAAGGTAGGACTTGGTTTCTTGATAATGAGAGCAAAGGATTGTGGAATTTAATTGGACAAGTATTTGTGGGCATATAAGATACATTCATGTGTACGAAAGTGAAACTTGTAGCTAATAAATAAACCACACATTTGCTAATAGGACTGTACATTTATAGCTTGTAAAAGGAAATTAGTTCTATCACATATGATTGAAGTAACATGATATATTAACTTATGATTAAACTGCATGCATGGTAGGTTTAAATGTTAAGCTTCACCATACTAGACTACATTTGAACTTAGTTTTCAAAAGTTAGTTTCATGCATAACTTAAAATAATTGAACTAGTGTTCCGTGACATACAATTCAATGAAGAAATACATATCAATTTCTCATGAGAATGAATTCTCATGACAAGGAAAGAATTGATAGATGCATGATTTCAATTGATAGCATTATGTTCTGCCTAATCCCTAAACCCATGACATTGACTCAATCACTTTAATGACATCTTATAGAAGCTTAATTTTAGTATCAACAATCAGGAAAAAAAAAGATGGAGCTTGACTATATTCTAAGTTATTGAATTTATTTAGATTTGATTTTGGAAATTAATAAAGAAGTAGTGATATCTTATATAATATATACAAGTAACAAGGAGTTTCGTTTATTCAAAAATATCATATAAATTGTAAGATATCCTTTTCTAAAAGTGAAAGAATGTAACCATTATTTTATATAATTTACAATAGTCCTCCAAGGAAAAGATAAATTGATTGTCAAAACTTCAAACACTTCTTCAAGTAATGCTTTAAATTTAATATTTGAAATTGAGGAAAATTGTTATCAATTCTTTATCTTTATTCTTTATTAAAGAAGATGGAAGAAAATTTAGTTAAGTTTCATCAACATAAAAAGAAGAAGAAATTATTAAAATGTATTCATTTTAATTATATAAATATCTAATATATGGATTGGAAAGCATCATATTCATAATTACTCTTGCAATGCCTAAAAGTCATGTTTCTTTTGTATGATGATAGCTTGTGATTACTTACAAATGCAAATGGTATGCTTAAAATTCAAATCTCAATTTATGTGTAGCCATACCATAAGTGAACCAAATCATAACCAACAAGATCAAAAAAACTGTGCATCATTTATTCAACTCCAATCAAAATATCTAATTCCAAGTTTCTAACCTAACACGAATCATAAATCCACACAATTTAATTCCAACTTTCAACTTCCAACAGTCTAACTCATTCACAATCACAATGCGCAAATGCAATTAAGCAGAAAAATAATTGAAAACACAAAAAATCTCAATATATTTGGAACGGATTTTTAGGTCAGGTCGGGTATGAATCTGGATCTTTTCCAGATCTGGCGAGTGGCAACTCCAAAAGTGGTGGTGGCAGGTAGTGGTGGACAATGGACGGTGGTGGAGAGTGAAGAAACTGAGGAGGGCTTGCAGTGAAGCCTAAAAATGGTTTGGTCGTGGTGAGTGGCAATGCGTGGAGACTGGAGAGAAGGGTGTGCGGTGGTGGTGTGGAGGAACTGAGGAGTGCGTGGGATGTTGTCGCTGACCGGAGAGGAGAACGAGAAAGAGAGTATAGAGATGGAGAGTGTCTGGGAGAGAGATGAAAAATAAGAGAGAAGTAGATGGAGATGGATCGGGGGGTGCGGGTTAGGTTAAAAAATTTAAGAAATTTGCTAATTAGTTCATAAAATTTTCAAACCTTAAAGTATTGGTCATTATACGACAAATATTTTAAATACCAGCTGGTACCCGGTGAAAACCTCGGTATCGGCCAGTACCCATGGTCGGAATCATTTTAACCGATACCGTTCCGTTTTTCGGCTAATACGAAACAGTACTCATAACTTTAATTCCCATGGGATATGATGTCACCTATCATTCTGTTCAGCTTAATAAGCATTGTTTTAAAATTTTAAGTTTAATTGGTAAAAAAAGGTTCAAGATTTTAAAATTTTAATTGATATTAAACTGTCATCAAATTGATTATAGATTGAATAAAATTAAAAAATTTCACTCATCTAAGAATTTAAAACTTACACTGAAAAAAGTTACTGTTAAATAATAATTAATTGATTTGTTTTAGATTATAAAAATTTATTAGTTTATGCCAAGTCGATTGATTAATTTTTTTAACAACAAGAGTTATTAAAATAAATTAAATTGCAAATTTTGGCATCTTAAGATTTTCAAAGTGGAATGATTAATTTTGTAATTTTATGTTTGTGTAATCTTAGAGGGGACATTAATTTTACAATGATTTCATCAAAAGCGACATTTCTATTTCATTTTTTAACTTCTTGAAGATGACAAAATATATTAAACTCCCTAATTATTTTCCAATGAGATATTGAGTGACTTGACGTTATAGGTAAAAATTATTGTAGATTAATTGATTAAATGATCCTGATTAGGAAAAAAATTAATTTTAAAGATACAAAGGCATAAGTTTCAATAAGATTATGGATATGATGTAATTGAAATTACTATTGATCAGTTTTACTAAAATTTATAAGAATTACTAATGAACTTATGTTTGTAATATTATCAAATGACAAAAACTTAAAATTAAATTGAACTATAGACTACTTTCCTAAAGCATGGAATCCTAATTTGTATTTTGAGAATTAAAATCGAAACTATAGACCAAACCAAATTTAGCCTTTGAAAATTACTACGTCAAAGTGAACAGTAATGTCATATATCTCCATAACTTTATTCCTCTCTAATTGAAGCTTGATAGGGAAAATTTTGAAGCCATTCCCATGTAGATTAACTTCTATAATATACATCTAAAGCACTAGACTATGGAAGATTTAAGCTATATTTCCAGTTCTTTAAGTTGGCCTTTGTGCTTTGATACTCAAAATATAAAATGGATAGGCTCTGTTACACTAGGGTATGTGTGGAGGTGAAGAAGGGAGAGGAACTTCCAAATTTGTTTCCATCATAAATCTGGATGAATGTAGGGAATTAACTAAATAGAAACTCCACTTACCTATAACTAGAAACTTGTAATGTAAACTAGAATCTAGAAACTTGGTAGAAGAAGGTTATCCAAGGGAAAAATATAATGAGCTCATGGGATCTTGGATACTAATGTTCCTTCCAATTAGGAACAACCTCTATCTAATGCAAGCCAAAGTAATTTAAAAGGCCTTAGGAATACTAAAGGGGAGTTTTCCAATGAAGTGAGTGTAAATGAGGGTGAGTTAAACACTGCCCTTACCTCTGAGAATTCTCCTCTACTTCAATTGGGAACCAAATTATCCACTAATACTCTTGCAATAATGAAAAGGATCAAATAGATGAACCATATTGGAAAGTCCTCCCAAAAGTTAATACCTAAGAAGATGAATTTGTTTTAAACAACTTGTTGAAAGGGGAGGATCAATGCTCCAAATATATGGAATTAGTAAGAATTAAGGATCAAAGCAAATCCCTTCTAGTGTAAGGAATGAGTTCATAAAGGTTGCTTCCCCATTTAGAAGAATGTTAGGAAGGAAGAAAAGAAAAGCTAGACTTAAAGGTAATTAATCACTTGTCTTAAGTCTTATATCAATTTCGTTTGGAATATTAGAGGGATGAATAACCCTTTTAAAAAGTAGGCTGGCAAAGGTATTATTATAGAAAAAACCAATGATTTTGGGGCTATTGGAAAAAAAAATAAAAGTGGATAAACTGCACGATAACTTAAATTTTTTGGGAGATAATTAGAGGATACATTCAAATCATGCTCATCACTATAACAGTAAGATTATATTTGCTTACGATGTAACTACTATTCATATATCCAATATTTCATATTCAGATCAACTGATACATCTCATTTGTTGCTTAGATTGGTCCATAGACCCTTTTAATATTTTCATAATTTATGCAACTAACTTTGAGTTTTAAAGGAAAAAGTTATAAAAGGAGCTTAAAATTATACAAGGAATAACAAACTGATCTTGGATTATGGTGGGAGACATGAATTGTGTTTTGAATTCCACTAAAGCAATAGGCTCTAAAGTTAATTTTAAAAGAATTGATAAAGAACTAAGCTAAGTGGTTAACTAGTTAGGGGTTTTGGATTGAGCTTTATAGGCGATTTTTATATCTGGAGCACAAGAAACAAGGTGAGTGGTTCACAAGGAAAAAGCTCAATAGAGCTTTGTAAAGCATCATTGGATGAAACAATTTCCTGATTCTTAGGTTTGTTTTAGCCACCTTTATATTTTAATTACTTAAAGATTGAGATCTTTAAGCTTAATTATTACCTCATCCTAAGGCTCCATTAGGTTATTCAATTTTCTCTAGAGGATAAATAGGTTGGCAAAAGTGGTAAGGGTAGGATAGGGCACAAGGGTGATAATGTGAAAGGCTTTTCAATTGATGAGAAATTTTCAGAGAGTTAGGGATAAATTGAAAGTTTTCCATAAAGGTACTTACTTGGAAGCAACATTAAAACCTCAGTTAGCTAAGGAATCCTTGAGAAGAATCCAAGCTGAAAGCTATTCAGATCCTTCTAAACTAAGGCTAAGATAACTAAAAGCATTAAGGCCAGAGAAATATAACTTAGCTCTACAAAAGCATAATTCCTTGTTAAGGCAGAAAACTAGAGTGAATTGCTTGAAATAAGGGGACACTAACTCAAGATTTTCCATAATACCATACTAGTTTAAAAAAAGAATTAAAATTACATTCTTGTATAATGAAAATGATACTCTCACTACAAGGATAAAAGGAAAATAGAGGAGATTACTTTGAACTATTATAAGAACCTGATGGGAACTAGACTTAGTAGGGAACCTCCAGACATGGGCCTAAACATGTTCGTTAGAGATAACTTTAACTATAAGATGAAAGCCATTCTAATCAGGCCCTTCTCTGTATAAAAGATTAAGGAAGTCATTTTTATTTTGAATCCATGCGAAGCCTGAAGACTATATGAGTTTAGTGCTCATTTCTTCCAATCCACTTGGCACTTCACTAGTTGTGAAGATAGTCCCAAGAGCTCCTTTCAAATAGGAAAATTATTAGGAAACTGAATAAAACTTATATATGTTTCATTTTTTAGGAAAAAAAGTTAAGATCTATGAAATACTTTCACCCATTTCTTACTGAAATACTGTTTACAAAGTTATCTCCAAGCTATTGGTATATAGATTTAAAGATGCTTTCCAATCTCTAATAAATCACTCTTAGGAGGCCTTTATTTATAGTATCACCATTAGATATAATATTCTAATGGTTTAGGAGTTGCTAAACTATTATGATTTCAAGAGCTCAATTAAGAGTTGTGAAGTGAAGATAGACTTCTTTAAGGCTTTTGATACTCTCAATTAGGGATTTATACAAAAATATATGAAGGTATTTGGATTACTTATTTTGTTTGTTAATTGAATCTATACCTACCTCTTTATTAGAACCTTTCAATATTCTAATAAATGGCACTCCTTCTAAGATGTTCAATAGAGCCAAGGCTATTAAAAAAATGGATACTCTTTCTTCTTATATATTCTCCTTGGCAATTGAAGCCCTCACAATAGTGATTCATTATTATACTTTAGCTAATAACAAGTTTTTGGTTCACCATAAATGTAATGAAATTCAAATTAATCACTTGGTTTTTACAGATAATCTCATTTTATTATATGAAGTTGACCCTTATTCTCTAAAAATTATAATGAGAACTTTGTACTTGTTCTCTAATATGTCTAGCTTAAGAGTCAATATTCAAAAGAGCATAATGTACATATTTATTGATGTCTAGATCTTTGATAAGTTAATCTCCATTTTAGGTTTACTTTTCATACATCTAAGAGTGCTTATATCTACCAAAAAACCAAAATTTGTATATTGCGTTCTTTATTGGAAGCTATTAAAAACAAGATTAATTCTTGGCATAATAAGTTCTTATCAAATGCAGGAAGGCTATAATGATAGAATTTTATCATAATTGTAGACTAGCATAATAAACATAATTGTGTACAAACCCCAATTAATTAGATGTCAATGATAATTCTTTCTTTAATGTGTTTATGGGCCTACTATGATGGGTAGGCTTGGCCCATGTATTACAAAGCACAGGAGGCCCTACTGCTAGTTAACCTTTATATACAGTTGCTCCATTGAAAACTGTATGCGTTCTTTTGTTGATTAAGGTTTGGAATAGCAGTAGCAAATCCTCTGCGTCTCGATCACATCGTTTCCCGGAAAACTACAATGGATTCAATGTTTCTCCAATTTCCAGGTATTTATCTATCCAATTATTGAATATGGTATGTTACAATTCTATGGTTAATTATTTGTGTTGATTAATTATGCAATTAATCTGAAAATTTCGAGTTCAATTTTCTTTCACAATTTAGGGGGAGATATTCGAACCAACTTGACTCGTTGTACCAAGCTCAAAACAGTACAATTTGCATGCAGCAAGCTTGTTGGAAAAATCCCTGAAGGAATTGGTTATCTTGTGGAGCTAAAGTTTCTGAACTTCCGTCGAAACTTCTTGACAGGAAAGTTACCACATTCACTCGGCAACCTCACATTGCTCAGTTATTTTTCTGTTAGGTTTAACAAATTAACGGGGGAGATTCCTGTTGAAATAGGCAAATTATCAAGCTTAACACGCTTCAAAATTGGAGTCAATAGTATTTTTGTGACAATTCCTGAGGCCCTTTTTAATATTTCATCGCTAATGTCTTTTTAGTTCCTGTCAATCAAATTCATGGGAGTATACCGTACGACATTGGCCTCAAGCTCCCAAGTCTTTTACCCTTTCGCATTGGTGGAAATAGATTCTTTGGATCAATCCCGGAGTCACTTGGCAATGCTTCTAAATTGGAAGCAATTGACATTGGTAATAATAACTTTGTTGGACAAGTTCCAATCACCTCGGGAAATCTGAAAAATCTGCGAAGATTAAAGCTCTACGACAATGGCCTTGGAAGTAGATCAACAAATGACCTGGTTTTCTTAACATCCTTGAAGAACTGAACCAATCTGGGCATCCTGTCCCTCCCTCCATATAACTTCGGAGGTTTTTTTTACCTACCTCACTTGCCAATTTATTTTCTCAACTAAGTGAGTTAAGCCTTGGAAACAATCATTTCACTAGAAGTATTCCGACATAACAAATCAAACTAGTCAACCCAAGTATTTTAAAGATCGAACACAACCTTTTAACCTGTTCCATTCCTACTGAACTTGGAATGCTATTTAACTTACAGGCATTAAGTTTAGGAAACAACAGGTGTTGGGAAGGCAGCGGGTATAATACACGCAATGATCAATCATTAAATCTTTCCCCACTTGAATGAACCTATTAGGAGTAACAACGAGCAAATATTGTCAGCAAACTAAATGGTCACAAACTGCCTCAATAATGCACAAATCAAAAACCAGTTACAAAATACAATAATTATTTAACGAGACAAAAACTCGTTTGGTGTGAAGGATAAAAACTACGGGCACTCTCTTGGTCCAAACAAATGAAATCCACTATCATAAATATTGTCTTATACAGAGATCAACAACCACAATAATCTAGAAATCAAAGGCTCAATCTCATATAATCACAAATCAAAGTAGAGAACTACACTAAGAGAGTAATCACAACAAAGGCTTATGTTCTAACAAATTCTGGAAAAGTTCCATCCGTCCAAATCCAATCTTCACCGTTCAAAACAAAGAACAATGATTATCACCAAAATTCAACCTGATCGGACAAAGAATGATAGACCAAAATTAGAATATGGTGAAGCTCGTCACTTCTGGAAACATCTTGAGAGCAGTAAAATTTTGGAACCAAAAAACTCAACCTCTTGACCTGCAAACCAGATCTCCACTGTTCAAAATGAAGAACAATATGTTTGCAAATTGTATACCAAAAATGAGACCGATCCAACAGTAAACGACTTCCCAATTGCTGGAAGTGTAAAACGGGTCGAGTGAAAAATCTCTCCTTTTGTGAAGGTTGAAGGAAGAACAAATCTCTCTCTTCTCTCACACTTAGCAGCTGCTGAAAATTTTTGTGGTTTTATTGACAATAAAAAATTAACCTTAATGGGTTAAAAAGAAAATGGACTTTAACAAATTTATGGGTTTTACCACATAAGAGGGAACCCAAATCCAACAATTTTCCCACCTCCCGACTATGTGGAGGAAGTTGCCAAACCGGCACTTAATCGATAAACTTCAAACTTCATCCGTAGTAGAGCTTTTGTGCACATATCAGCACCATTTTCATCAGTATGAATCTTTTCAAGCTCAACAGACTTAGAATCTAAAACATCACAGATCTAATGATACCTCACATCAATATGTTTGGATCTACCATGGAAAGTAGGATTCTTACCTAGATGAATAGCACTCTGGCTATCACAAAACAGAACATACCTCTTTTGTATAAACCCGAGCTCATTCATAATCTTCTTCATCCACAACAACTCCTTACATGCTTCAATGGCTGCAATGAATTCAGCCTCTGTAGTAGACAAAGCAATATATTTTTGCAACCTAGATTACCATGTCATAGCTCCCCCTACAAAGGTAATCAAATAGCCAGAAGTAGACTTTCTTGAATCAATATCTCCAACTATATCAAAATCTGTGTAACCACAAATCATAAGTTTTTGAGTCCCATAACACAGCTTCAAACTTGATGTGCCATAGAGATATCTTAGAATCCACTTTACTGCATTCCAATGCTCCTTTCCTGGATCATAAAGAAATCTACTAACAATACCAACTGCATGAACTATATCTAGTCTAGTACAAACTATGACATACATCAAACTTCCTACTACAGATGCATAAGGAACCTTTTGCACGTATTCTTTATCTTTCTTACTGAAAGGAGATTGCTTTAAACTCAATCTAAGCTATGGAGGAAGAGGTGTACTTATAGCCTTAGCCATAGCCATATTGAACCGATGTAGTACCTTCTCAATGTACTCCTGTGAAAGCCACTTATGGTTACTAAAATTCAACGTCAGATTTTGTTAACCTAACAGTTGAATTAATTAATTCCTAGTTGCGCACTTAGAAACTAACAAATTCAATTAAAAAGAAAGATTTAAAATTATCCAATCTTCATTAACAATCACGAAAAAGATTAAAAACATCTCACCATAATAACATGGAACATGGATCCCTCAACCAAGACAAGAAAATTAGTTAATCATAATTAAATT
>JANVCL010000006.1:19963874-19974821 GCA_026546855.1 Erythroxylum incrassatum
CTCATAAATTTTTCTTAATTTCATCAAATTTTCTTAAATTCATAAATTGTCTCACCAATTTCTTTCTCATTTAATTTTATTTTAATATTTCTAATTTTCATCAAAAGTTCGGGGTCCAACACCTTCCATCCTAGTACTGATGGTCTCATCTAGCTCCCTAGTACACTCTCCCACCAATGCAGAGCATCCCCCCGCAGCAGGCTTGCAGCATAAACATCCTTCTCATCATCCTCGACATCCATCTGATCTGGTATTCTCTCGGTCTTTCTTAACTAAGTCTCGACTTCTTCTGGGTTCATGGTCCCATAGAAATCCACTGCCCCATACTTCTTGAGCTTATCAAACTGTTTCCCCTTCTTAATTGGGGTCGGAGCAGAAGATTGTGGCATCTGGCCCAAGGCCTGAGCAAATGCTTGAAACATCCTCAGATCTAATGGAGTAGGCACTTGCTCCTGCGGAAGAGAAGACTCCCACGATTGTGTCACTACTAGGCCCTATAGAAGCCTTAGCATTCCCTGGGGCTACAGATTCATCAGTACTCTCTTCTCTTATTGGAGAGTCAGGTGCAACTGATCCTTGCAATACTCCTCGTGTCCTTCTACGAGACGGCATCTTACTCCTATAGTAGAAACACTACCGATTAGCTGACTTTTTGTCTTAATCCTATTTCCTACATGTATGCATGATATGCATGTCATTTAATGCAATTCAATCAAATTAACAATGCAAACAATTAATCATATAGCACACAATTCATCCTACCATGCACTCTAACCTACGAAAAACCTAGTCGCTCTGATACCACAAGATGTTGGACCCCGTTCTCGAAGGGCAACAATCGGTCCAGAGTCATAAAGCAAGAGCGGCCTTCCCTATAAGGTTATTTAAACGAATCCTCACTTACTTTGAATCAATCTTTTCGAATTCAAAATAAAAAGCTACCAATTTTTGTGTAGAGGTATCAAAATGTGTTAGGGATCCAATGCTTCAAGAATCACTTCATTTGGAGGTCGGTCGAAGAATTTATGGCCAAAAGAAATCAACATGTTTATGCTTTCCCTCATATTGTACATGTCTTGGCGCGATTGCCATAATGTGTTCCACAGATGTTAGATTGATTTCATTTTTAGACAAGTTAAAGGAAGACTTTAACATCTACAATTTTTGTGAAGAACTCAAAGTGAGATTCGGCCTTTAAAAGGGTAAAAAATAGAACAGAAAAAGGAAGCAAAAAGGTCAAACTAAGACAAAGAAAAAGTCAAACTAAGACGAAGATGACGTCATACTAAGACAAAGATGACGTCATACTAAGACGAAGATGACATCATACTAAGACGAATCTGACATCATACTAGGATGAAGATGACGTCATACTAAAACGAAAAACTAAGACGAAGCTGACGTCATCCTAAGACGAAGATAACGTCAAACTAAGATGAAGTTGGCCAAACTAAGATGAAGTAGTAAAAAGGGCATAACTTTCTCTACAAGTATCAGATCAAGGTCATTCTTGGACCATTTTAAATAAGACTTCTAGACTTACAACTCATATGAAGACCTCAAAAACAATTTTTGCCTCTATAAGGGTTCAAATTCCCAATAAATGTAGCTATCCCAAAAGTTCACCCCATGCCGCAACACAAACTTCAAATGATCATAACTTTCCACTACAATATCCAAAACTTACAAACTTATATCGTTGGAAAGCTGGAAAGATCCTATACAACTTCCAAATAAGCTATTTCTACCAATTCTACCAAGATTGTTCCAGATTTTTTTCCTCGACATTTGAACACTAATTTTACCCCTAAAAAGACCTGAAGTATGAAATGCAATATATAACTTGAAAAAAGCAAAAGAAATCATAGTTCATGAACAACCAAACACAATTTGAGCTTAACTTTAATAACAATCAACAAGCTCATCAGTAGCTCAATGCAAATAATACAAATACAAATGAGTGTTCCATGTTTGATATGCTTATAAAGTTAACCCAATGTTACTAACTTAATCCAAAAGGCGCCTAGCTAGCTTGGAGTATCCAAAAGCCTTGCAAGGGTTACTTATCTTCTTGATGCGCAACTGAGGAGGGAATAATGGGGGTGAGCTACAAAGCATATGTATGTGTATATATATATATATGTATGCATGTATGTATATATATATATATATATAACAGTCTAATTGTATAATTAGACTGTTAAATATGAAGCATATTGGGTGTTATATGTTATAAGCACATTTATCTCAATTCATAAACTACTTATAACACATAACACCCAATATGCTTCATATTTAACAGTCTAATTATACAATGCACAACAAACGACTCGAGGGTTCCATGAAACAGAATAAGGAAACCAAAGTTTACCCCATGAACAGAATGAGTCCAATTTCGAAGCTCATATGCCACAAGTAGGCAGCCGGGAGAAGGCTCTTGTCAACGTGCACATGACGAACAGACTGGTTCCACTCTCGCTCAAACAAAAGCACACAATCATTTTCTCACATGCTCATACTTTATGCTTTATCTTCTTTTCGTTTAACAAAAAAGTCATAATCACAACACACACTTAGGCAAAATTATTGCCCAATTATACAAACTATAAATATATTACCCACCTATTAAGCTTGCAGAAATCCAAGTCAAGCTTGCCTTTCCCTTTGCTCTTGGGTAGTGTACCTTTGGTTTCCTAACAAAACCAAGGTTCCAATCAAAACAATATTCCAATACAACTTATAAACCTCAAAAATCATATAATCATAATAAATATGAGTGAAACTCAAATCTAACCTACCCATGACCCACTTAGGTTAGAAAACTCAAAACCTAACTTAAAAACCCTAAAAATCAAATGGGTTCTTTAAATCATCTTCTTCCAATCCAACACCCATTCTCTACACGAAATACTTTCTTTCTCTAGTTCTTTCTTTAACAAGGCTAGAAGAAGAAGATAGACTTACCTTGACAAGATGATTTCCCTTTTTTTTCTTCCTTTCTCTTCTTCTTCTCTCTATTTTACGTTTTTCTCTCCCTCTCTTTGGCTGCTCACGACATCTACCACTCTTCTCTACTTTCAATCCCTTTTGTTACTCCTTTTCTTCCAATTATGCCCCTTCTTAACCTTGTTCTCCCAAGTTTGCCTTTATTTTGTCTTTTATGGCTCTACCCTCTTCAATCCACTTACAGTACATTAATTCTAACTAAGTCCCAATCTTCCTTTCAAATTTTCAATATTTATTCAAGCCTACTTAATAAATGACCCAATTCTAATATTAAAAAAAATTAAACCGACAAACAAACATAAATAACTATTTAAGCGATTTACAAGAAATTTAGAAAAATTCAAGATCCAACAACGATTCTAAATGGAAATTTGTTTATTAGATGAGTGGCTTTATGAACTACTTCCCTCAAAATGCCTTATACATATTCTTCTAAAATAATAGGGCTCGTATTTATTCAAGAAAATGACTAGTTTTTGTTTTTGTTACCCTATTTTGTTATGGGGTATACACATAAGGTGACTCATAAACTATTCCTTCTTTCTAAAAGTATGGGGTAAGAACTTGATTGAAATAATCCTTGGCATTATCTATCCTAAAAAGTTCGATATTTATGTTTAAGTAACATTAAATTTATGTTTGAGTAAACATCTAGGTAACATAAGTAGAATCATCAATTAAATAAATAAACCATCTTGCCCCAGAAGTACTAGAAAAAAAAGTTGAATCCTAAACATCACTTTGTATAAGATAGAAAGGAATAGACCTCCTTTGATTTTTAATCAGAAAAGGGACACACTTGTGTTTAGCAAGCTCACATACCTCAATATAAAAATTTTCAACATAGTAATTTGTAACGTAATCTTAATAATTTGAAATGATGGATGTCATAACTGATAATGTTGAAGCAAAATTTTTTCTTTATTGGATGCAATAGAACTTGATATGAAAGAATGGGATAATATGCCTTTAGTTATGTTAAAATGACTTGGTGTTTTAAGATAGTAGAGACCATCGGGTTCTCTAATAAGTCTAATCATCTTCCCTGAATCTTTGACTTGAAATACATAATGAATATTGTAAAAAATCACATTAACACATAATTCTTAGATGATTTTATTTGTGTAGAAACAAGGTTGGCTAATAATTTAGAAACATAAATAACATTTCTTAGAGTTATTAATGGATTTATTTTGAGATTTCCTATACCAACTATAGTTTTTAAGGATCCATCAGTTGTGTCTATTTTTCTATTACTTGAACCATTTATCAAAATTTTCTCAACTTATACTTCTTCTTTTTTGGATTCGAGGAAAATCCTATAGGCGAGCTAAATGGGCACACCTCTCTGAGGGCCCAACTGACGCACCATCCCACAGGCAGGCCAAGCGGGCGCACCTCATCATTGAGGACCCAATTAGTTCTCCACCTACAGGTAAAACTCTAGCTGTCCCAGACTCTTACAAGAGGGGCTAACATAAAATCGAACCTGAAATCTAACCGAAGTCAAGTCACGCTCTCAACCATCGAGTTGTAACTCCTTAGTCCATGACCAAGGAGTTGGTAAAGTTTGTATTTCAGGCATTTAATCTAAAGAAAAATGGAAACTTACTTGAATATGCCAAATAAGAAGTACACGAAGGCTTTTCATGGTTGTTTATAAGAGATCTCACTCTTTTAATCTCTTTTTGGTTAAGACTACTCAACTTTTGTGATACTAATTTTGATATTTCCTTGAATCAAGCAATTTCTTCTGACTGTGTAGTATTGATATATCTTGCCTCCTCAACTTTAGACATTTTCCTCTTTCTACAAGGAGGCTAAACAACCTTAGACACTTCCAACAATAAAGGCTGGAATAAATGCTCTGCGCAGAATAATCAACAATAAAGACTAAGATGAAAGAGATAAAACAAGGAGGAGACAACTATAAAGGCCGAAATAGAAGGAAGAAAATAAGGTGTAGTAATGAAGGCTGAACCAAAGGACAAAAAAATAGAGATATGTTTGTAGTAATAAAGGCTAGAAAAACTTGATCCTAAGAGTCTAACTTGGCTATGATACCATGTTAAAATTTGAATAAAAATTGTATTTTTTTGCATTATCTGTAAAGTTTACAACAAGTATTACTAATATAAAAAAAATCTACTACCTATAAATGGAAATAATTTTAATACAATATCTAACTCGTATCCTATGATTTATGGGATACTCTTTAATCCCATGATTTATGAGATATTCTAATAATAATAGAAAACTTAATAAAATCAATCAATCAATCAATATCGATAATTTTTCCAGTCACCACTATTAGAAATTCTAGAATCCTACGTACCCAAAATGAAACTTGGCTTCGAAAGTAGGAGTTTGAGTTATTAATTTGGAAAAACCTTAAGAATAATTTTTTAGCTTCTTAAAATGGTATTCTGGGTAGAAGTGAAAGAGGAAATTTTATAGTAATTTTTAGTAGTCCAAATTTATTATACTAAGACGTTTAGATTAAGGAACTTTCCCACTTCCTAAATGTCGCATGGATCTTCTACTATCCAAAACCCTCCTTTTACTGTCTAGATTCCTGCAACGATCAAATTCGCAAATAATGTCAAGCTGATAGCTGGCATGCAACACACATACTTCAGGTCTAAACTATTCCATCAACGTGACTTCTTGATGAAATTAGACTATGTTCTATGTCTCTCTTCACAATTCATGTTTGGAAGCGAGATAGCTTATGCCCTAAGTTTCTCGTGAATCTTGGTGGCCCAATTCCTGGGTCATCTTTTTATACGTACTTCTTCCCTTTATCACATTCCTATCACAGATTACGTAACATACATATCGATCGTTAAGATTCTATAGGCTTGCAATTTAATTATAAACAAGGATCCTATAAAAGAACATTACAAGTCTGCACATATATCATTCATCTGATATTTGCATTAATGTCTTTTTCTCAAATTTTGTGAAATGTAGAAATTGCATCCTTCATTTTTTTCTCTAGGCTCCTCTTTTAGTTTTCCTCATTAGACATGGTAGTATACCTAATTTCTTCCATTTTTTAAAGCAATGAAGGCTTTGGAAATTTATTTAAAAGAAAATCGAATTGATTATGCTTATTATCGTTTCGATTAAGGAACTATTCATAAACTGATAATCTATCCTTTGAACTTGGTTTTATCACTTTCGCACGATCAGGAAGTTGAATAAGGGAAATGTTACGCTGAATCATTAATTTGTTGGTCTCTTTTAATTTCCAAATTTGTGATAAGCAAGTGGTTACTTCAACATTTCAGTTAATTTTAGAAACTGACCTTAAAAGCTCTGATCAAATTGTATGTTGATTCAAATGTCAAGAAGATTGCAGAAAAGCCCAAAGGTGAAGAAAATGTGAAGCAGGACATGATACAAAGAAAGGTTATCCCTTCTAGCTTTAGATTCGGTCTTGTCATTTACTTAATGCCACTTTTATCTCTTGTATCCACTTTTATCTCTTGTATCTTCACTTTTCAGAAAGGAATAGAAATGAAATGTTTTCAATTTAAAGTATAAAAGGGCATATCAAGCGGTTCTAATACATGCTTGTATAGTAGTGGAACTGAAAACTATATGTACCTAACCATTTTATATTTATTTGTTATGGTTGTTTCCTATGTTATCAGTTTTCTCTAGTTTCTTATCATTATGTAATTTGTAATAATTTTGCAAAATAACATCTCAATATTGTTGGGAACTTGAAAAAAAAGTATAGTGAATTAGGTGTTGATTTATGCCCTACAAATAATCGTTTGGTTGTAGTTTAGTGAGAATATTTAAAGGCATTCTTTATCTTGTACATATCTAAATGTATATGATAAAGTCGATAGGATAATTATACATTACAAATAAAATTATAATGTGATTATAATTATGATATTCTTATTGCATTCATGTATTTATCTCTAAATTATTCCTATTCATTGTCATATTGAGACTAGACATTAATAAAGTATAAGAATAATATCGCACATTATGTTTTTCCTTATAAAGAAAATAGTCTATTTCATAAACTAATATATAGAGATACTTAAATAAACGTCTGAATTCTTATTAGAGAACAAGTTCACTGAACTAACTTCATATGATAAATCTATTTGAAACATTACTTATATCTCTATAGAAATTTTCATTAGGAAGATTGTATAAGTGATACTTTGATTTGAGATATTTAAGGTTATCGTATATAGGATTGTTGTGTTTTTTATACTACTTATGATATGTTCGAGTCAAGGGTAACTTAGTCGATATTCAATAGATATAGCATAAACTATATAGAGGAAATTGAATGATCAATATAGGATTTATTACCTTAAATTAATTAGGAAGAATGTTTTGTTATTCTTAATTAGTATTGATTTAGGAAATCCTTGGTAAAGTGGAATAACGCTTTGTAAATAGTTTACAAATGTACAAATGTCATTAATTGAATCAATTATTGAGGATGGAGAACTAAAATGATTGGGCTCAAAATAAAGTAGACAATAATTCCGTGATCTATGTCTAATTGGAACATTGAATAATGAAAAATTAAAGTATACGAAAAATCATGCAAGAAAAGGTTAGTCAAGAACACTTTCACTTTTTAAAATATTTCGGTGGTCATGATGTATTGCTAAACGCCAATATTGAGGTTTAATTAGAAAATTTAAAATAAATTAAAGGATTTTATTTTTTAATCTTAAATATGATTTAGAGTTATAATATATATTCATTGCCATCATAGTTGGGAAGTATTTTAATCAAGTTGGATTTGTTTATAAAATTTGAGAAACTTTATAATTAAAGATAAGTTATTTAATAAATAAGGATGAATATGAGATATAGATCTTATGTAACCATAATTGGCATTTAATTATAATTATTTGTAATTCTAATTAAAGTTTAATTAAAATTAGAATTTAATTTCAATTAAATTATTAAATTGTCCAAAACCTATTATAACTAGGCATAAGCTTTAAGGGAGCTTGAACTCCTTGCCTAACTCCCTTTGTAATAGTTATAAAATTCTCTCAACTCATTATGTGGATATCCTTAGAGGTCAGCCACTTGTGCAACTATGGTAGTTGAGATTAGTCAGTTTCGAAAACTATTCGCGAGATATTACAAGAAAATGATCAAGCTTCAGACTAAGGTATAAATTAAGATTTATATGCTAATCATTTATATAATTTTAGTGATCTTAGCGTAAATATTCTACTACATATGGGATCAAATCCCGCCCTAATTTCTTAATAGTGGTATCAAAGCATACTTAATTTTGTAATATGATAAATATTTGATTGTTATTGACCAAACTTTTGGAATTAAAACTATAAACCCTAAAATCATATTTTGATATAATTAGTTTTAATATGCAAAGTTCAGATTGAAAAACTTAAACCCCTAAGTTAACTAATTTGAAAATTTCTTATCCTTTTTGCCAATACAAATACCGAAACCTTAAATCAAATTGGATTTTATTTAACACTAGAAGTTTAAAGTTTGTGGGATTGTTAAATTCCGGGTTTTGGAAACCAACAACTACCAAGGAAATGTGTAGTTGTTTTTGAGTTGGGATGGAGGAAAATGGCATGAAATCTATGAACATTTAAACTTTGGGTTTGAATTGCTCGTGACTATTATAGGGCCAAAATAAGGATTGTCTAGATATAAGTTTAAGTGTGACTTAAACGAAGAAAAATATAACTTTTTTGGATTAAAGTAATCATAAGACTAAATTAAGTTATTTTAAATAAGGAATGATGTATTCTTAATTAAACTAAGTTCCAAACATAATTTTAAAATTGTTTTAAAATCTAAATTCAATTCCCAAGATTAAAGTCATTATTTTCTTAATTTGATTAGATTAATAATTATATTGATTCCTAATTCAATTTTAGAAAAGTTATTTTTAAAATGGAACTAATTATTTTCAATTAGATTGAAAATAATTAAACTCTTTAAATTTAAGAAAAGTATTTTCTTAAGAAATTATGAAAGGTGTTTCTTAATTAAACTTATTGTTTCAATATATCAAACTTATTATTTTTAGTTAGATAATTTTTATTTATTAAAATTTGTTTCTTTATTTATGAATAATAAGTTTTTTTGAAAATTTATGAATAATAAGTTTCTTGTAAGAAAACATATTTTTCTTGATTAAAATTTGAAAATTGTTTCCATGTATTAATTAACAAAAACGAGCATTCTTTAATAATTTTGAAAATTAATTTTCTTATTTGTTAATGAAAGATTTTCTAATTAATTAAGAATTAGTCTTTAAACAAATAGTGAAAGGAATTTCTTAATTAATTAAAATTGTTTTATTCAATCTTGAAAGTAGTTTCCTTTTAATGTTAGAAAACAATTTTTTAATTAAGGAAAAGTTATTTCTAATTTGATTATAAATAGTTTTCTAATTGGATTAGAATGTCTTACTTGTTAAATTTTGAAAAAAAGTTTTTCTAAATTATAAACAACAACAACAACAACAACAACAATAACAATAACAATATTCCAGCAGAAGTCCCGTTGAACATGAGGTTTGAAAAAATCTAAAAGTATGCAGTCTTACTTCTAAATAGTCAAGAAGTTATTTCCGACGGACCTATATGAAGAAGAAAGGAATAAAAATAAAATAAAAATATATACACACTAAATAAATAAATAACTAATAAAAATATAAAATAAAATAAAAATAATAAAAGATACATATTAGAATAATAAAGTAATAATAAAATAAACATAAAAGATAAACATAAAAGGTAATACTAATAATAATAATATAATATAATTAATAAATATAGATAAATATGTACAAATCAAAATATAATATAGGTAATACAATAAATACAAAATAAGATAACGAATAAAAATAAAAGATAAAATAAGTATATAAATGCGCAAACAAGAAAGAAGATAAGTTAATAATTTAAACAAACAAGTCATTACACTATACTGTTTATATTAAGTAAGAAAATGTTTAAGCTAAAAAAAAATAAGAGGGAAGTATTACATATTAAAAGTTTAGGCTAAATACATGACATAAGACTCGAATAAAAATGTTCAAAAAATCTATGAGAAAGATAAAGACCTTTATATATAAGATTCTTTACCCATATCCTAGTATACCAAAGTTTTTTGTTGAAGGTTATATCCTCGATAAGTCCTAGTGGAGCCAAATCATTCTTAATCACCCCTAGTTATAATAAGTAAGAAGTATAATTTATTGAAAATTATCTTCAATTCAGTTAAATTTCAATTTGGAATAGGAATTTAATTTATTTAGGAATTAATGAGTTTAATCTAATTTTAATTTTTCAAATAGTTGGAAATAGTATTTTAGATTATGAAGATCAATAACTAGAATTAAGCAAAGCTTGATATTTTATGCATAAAATTTGATTATAAGTGCATAAGTTGCATACTTTATTTATATGTTTGATATATATATATTGGATGCATGTTAAATTGCATGTTTTATAAATATAATACTATTACATGTAATATTGTGTTTAATGAGACAAATAAAATTAAATCCTTTGTTAGGATATTAAATACACATTAAGAACGTGATTGTTACCTTCCATTATTTAATAATAAAAACAGAGTTCTCTTTATTGTAAGGTTTGTTGAGTAACTCAAGGCTCCTTTAACTCGAATATATTTTACCTTAAAGTAATGGGTATAACTTAAATAAATTTGTATCATTTAAATTAGTAACTCATGATCATATGAATTTAGAGGCACGGTTAAGAATAATATATAAGATATGTTTTGTTAAATTGATCGCGGCTCTATCATTCGATTTAGAAATCGACCTTGAAAATCGGTCAAAATAAAATATTTTCAAGATTGCAGCAAGCTGAACCTCGGGTCGTCTCTCTCGATGGAATCACTTGGAAATTAATCCTAAGACTAGCCTAA
>JANVCL010000006.1:19991003-20012372 GCA_026546855.1 Erythroxylum incrassatum
ATAGGGAGTTTAAGAATTCTTTTTTTAATTTTGAGGGGCTCAGTACATCACTGACTCTTAAATAACTCATCTTTATATATATATATATATTAAATATATTTTTTAAAAAAAACTTGGGAGGCCCAATGACCCCCCAAGTATGAATGTACCTCCGTTTCAGTGGGGACTGCACTCACATGCCTCGTAGCTGGGACAAAAATTTATGTCGATTTTATTTTATCCTTACCTGTTTAATGAATTCCAACCGTCTATTTATGTAAAAATTTACGTAAGATTTATATAAATAAATAACTAAAATTTATAAAATATAGCATTAACATGATAAAATAGTCAGAGTATCCTAACTCCTTGTGCTCCGTCAGTAGTACCTTGTGGCTTTAGCATTGTGTGACCCCACTTACATCATCAACATTAAACGCCAATAGTAAAACCAATAATTAATCAAATAGTTGGTCATTTTATTAGTTCTTACTTTTTGGAAATTGGTGGTGAGATATATTTAATAAAAGTTTAGAAGCTCACGCAAGATCTTACGTTAGTGAGTTTGACTTGGAAGGTTTGGATGATTTTCCATTGATTTATATGAACATAGTTAAACTATTTTGAAGTATTTTTCATAATCAAACTCGTACTTTTTAAATTTTTTAATACAACAAATCACAATAATTTGGAACTTTTTACTTCAATGTTATGAATATTGTACTAGTTCTAATATCGAATTGAATTTTGGTATGATATTGCGCCGATATTAATTAATACAGGGTACTGTTTTGGATAATTTTTAAATTTATAAAATAATCTTTAATTTTAAAAAAATTGCAAAAAATTCTATTAGTACATTGTACTATATACTTTATAATTTTACATCACCCATGTCTCCAAAAATTATAATAGTAAAATTTTAAAATAACAACAATTTATTTATATTTACTAACAATAATTTTTAGATATTTTACATATAAATAATAATCACAATTAATATGAAAAAACAACCATCATACAAATATAGAATTCAGAATAATACAATGTATTTAAAATATTATTGATGAATTGTATTGGATAAAATTGAATTACATTGGATGAAATTGAATTGTGTATGATGTAATCATACAAAATAAGTTATATTACATATGATAGACATGCATATTGTATAATTGTGTATATTGAATACTTGAATTATTAGTTTTTGACTTATTGATGAATTGTGTTGGATGAATTGAATTGTGTATGATGTAATCATACAAAATGATTTATATTATATAAGATAAACAAGCGTATTGTGTAATGAAATTATGTGTTCTTTATTTTGAGATAAGTGAAAAAAAGTTCAAGTATTCTTGAACATTTTTACTATTTTAGGAAGATACAATAATCCAATTTTGGCTCATGTTGCATTGGTCCCCTGTATCAAGGATCATCTTATTTGCTTGTTTTGTAACAAACATTTGAAAGGTGAAGGAATCACTCAATTAGGGAAGTATTTAGATGGGATTAAAGGAGATGTGGAACTTTGTAAAAAGAAAATCATGATGTAAAGTGACAAATGAAAATTTTGCTTGAAAAATATTAACTCGAGAAAGATATAAAGGAGAGATTGAATTATGAAATTGGTAGTGAAAATTCGTTTGCTAGTGTTGATGATGATAGTAAAAATGTTGAAGATGGTGGTGGTAGTAGTTGCAGTAGTGTTCTTTCTCAATAAGAAGTGAATGTTACATCTGGACATGATGTTAGGAAAATAAGAAGACAGATGACTAATTTTTTGTGCACCACGAATAACTCATAAAGCTCAACATTCAATTCGTTGTGCTTTGTAATTAAGAGATGTGACTTACAATGTAGATATGACGATGGCTAGATGGTGGTATGATACGGGTGCAACATTCAATGCTTCCTAATCTTACTATTATCAGTGTATGGTGGATGTTATAACCTCTTACAGTTTAGGATACAAAGCTTCTTCTATTGATAACTATAGAGGTAAACTTTTGAGTTGCTTAGTTTTTCAAATTAAATTTATTTAGAAGAAAAAGCATAACTTTCTACAGGTATTAACTTCTCCTTTTTTCACTTATTGAAAATGAATTATCACTTTATTTAACCCTACTTTTTTTTTGTCTTACAACTTACAGATTATTGGTGGAATCAATTCGGAACGGATGTTCTAGAATTACAAAAGTTTGCAATTCAAATTTTAAGTCCATGTGTAAGCGCAACAGTTGTGAAAAGAACTTGAGTACATTTGAATTCATCTATTCTAAAAAAATAAATAGATTGGAGTACAAGAAATTGAATAACTTAGTCTTCATTCGTTATACATTAAAGCTTTAGGAAATTAATATTATTATCATTATTAATTAATTTATAATTTCTTATAATTTTTTAATAATTAAATTTTATTATTTTCTAGGATTCTTAATAGTACAAGTGGTTTAATAGATCCAATTTGCATTGATAATATTAATCTTTTGACATATTGAGTTTCTGAGAAACCAAGTTTGGTAGGTAGGCGTGAATGATTTGAATGATAATTTTAAATAGGAAAGCATTGACATGTCATTTAGTACATTGAATTTAAATGATGATGATGATAAGGCTCCTCTTATTGATGAGGATTTTGTACCAATTGGTAATTGAGGTCAATGCAGTTACAGAGGATATCTTCCCGTAGACAATTGAATGAAGTTTCAGGTTTTTGTTTCTCCTCTTCTTTTAATTGTAATTATATTTGATTTATATTTTAAATTTTATATATGCAATGTAATTATAAATGTTTTTATATATTTCAGGTTTCACTTTTACTTGGTTGTTTCCTCATCATAAGCTCTTGTTGTAAATTATAATAGTTTCAGAGTTAAGGATATTTATTATTCTTTTGTTTGATATTTTGATGTAATTATTATTTATTATATGATGAAATTGTAATATTTTAAATACTTTATATTATTCTTAATTTTATATTTGTATGATGATTAAATGATTTTTTATATTAACTGTGATTAATTAAAATATTTGAAAATTAATGTTAAAAAATAAATTGTTGCTATTTTAAATTTTATTATTATAATTTTTAGAGATAAAATTGATATAAAATTATAAAATATACAGTGTAATATATTAATAGATTATTTTATAATTTTTAAAGTTTTAAAGATTATTTTATAAATTCAAAAGTTTGCTCGAAATGGGACATAATATTGTCTGATATCAATATAATACCGAACCAAAATTTAATCCTGTGCTAATATTGGTACAGTATTCGTTTCATTGAATTACATTCTGGCTAGAGTATAAAATTAAAATGTAAAAGATTCGCTTTCACGGGGCCGGCTGGACTTGTGGAGTAAAGGATGACGATGGCGATGATTGAGATGACTGATACGAGCGAGTACAATAGATTGCGCGTGTCCTAGCAGTAGTAGGAGTAGCTCGTAGAAAGAAACCTTATCTAAAAAGAAGGTATGGTATAGTCGTAATTTGGTTTGAATTCGACGTCTCATTGTTCTGACACTCCATTACTGGGGGTGGAGAGTGGGGCGTGGGGCGTGGCTTTGGGCCTTTGGAATTGGCAGTGAAGAGAGAGAAGAGAGACTGACGTCGAAAGAAGAGATTAGGACAAATGCATGTTAACAATCAACGAACGGTTAAGATGCTCTTCAACTTTTGTTCCTTAAACAATACTAACAACCGTACGATGAGAATCCTTAACCATATCTAGTCCAAGCTTAACCATAGTTTAGTTAAACATGTTCTCTCTCTCTTATCATTTCAGATTTTGAGACTGGGCTTTGTAGTTTGTAGAGAGGAGTGAATAGGGGGAGACAGAGAAAGATATGATTTTTGTGTGATTCTTGGGTTTGGGTTTCTTTGATTTGCTGTTAATGGTATTATTACGGGATTTTCGATATTTTTAAGATTTTCCTTTTATGGGTATCTTAGTCTCGGATTCTCTCAGGCTTAACAGATCTATTGCTTCAATTTATTGTTTTTATTCTCTCTTTGTTTTTCAGTCTCCGTAATCATCATCCTCACTTACTTGATTCCGGATAAATAGAGAAGGAACCTGAGAGCGAATCGGAACCATTGTCTCTCATAACCCATCAAGCCATTTTCCTTCACTTTCATTGATACTCTTTTTTTGTTGTTGAAAATAATCTTGCTTTGCTTTATTCTTATTGTGGTAAAAGTTCATGGATCATTAGATCTGTCCTAAAACATCTTTGTTCTAATTAAGATCTAACTGAAATTGACTAAACCATATCTGGGTTTATATTTGATGCGACTTCCTCTCGTGAAATCTTAAGATTGAATGTGGTATCTCTAACTTATGCAAGCAAAAGATGAATTATTTCCCAGACGAGGTGTTAGAACACGTTTTCGGTTTCGTGACATCGCACAAAGACAGAAACTCGGTGTCTCAAGTATGCAAATCGTGGTACAAGATTGAAAGTTACAGTAGGCAGAAGGTTTTTATAGGGAACTGTTATGCGATCAGTCCAGAGAGAGTGACTGAGAGGTTCCCAGGTCTAAAGTCGATTACTCTGAAGGGAAAGCCTCATTTTGCTGACTTCAATTTGGTTCCAGATGATTGGGGAGGCTTCCTTTACCCTTGGATTGAAGCCTTCGCTAAGAACGGGGTCCGGTTGGAGGAACTCAGGCTGAAGAGGATGGTGGTGTCCGATGAGAGCTTGGAGAAGCTTTCCATGTCTTTTTCGAATTTCAAGTCTTTAGTTCTCATCAGTTGTGAAGGGTTCACTACTGATGGCATTGCAGCTATTGCTTCTAATTGCAGGTAACAATTTTCTTTTGGGTCTGTCTTTTACTTGTTTATATGTACGTGCCTCTGCATTTCTGGCTTTCCTTTTAGTGTTTCCTATGTACTCTGCCACTTTCCTTTCTTCTATTGAACTAGAATCCTTCCGATCTGGCAAATTCTTTACTTTTGTTTTTGGATTATAAAACAAAGCTAACCTTTTCTTAACATGGCTTTTTGAATAGTTGTACATTTATTTTGATTTTTATTCAGGGAAGGAAACCTTAAGATGTTAATTAACGAATAGTTTTAACATGGTTATGCATAAATTTCTATATATGGATAAAAGTTAATACAAAAGTTTCTATTGGCATGCTTCTTGTTTGGAATGCTTTTACTTTAGGTTGCTTAGATGCAAGCAAACCTTGTATTTGTTGAAGAAATGGTGTCGGCACCTGTGGCAGTTTAAGCATTCGATTCTGACCAACTCTAGCAATTAACGTTGTAAGTTAAATGAAGAGCCAACAAAACCATGAAACCATAGACAATCTACTTTGATATTCTACTTTAGAGATGATATGTTGAACGATTTATTGATGTATCGGTTTAAAATATTGGTCTTATTGCCTTCTGAATTTCCCTTTCCCTGTATCCTTTGAGTTACGGGGGACGTGTGAATTTTCAGCTTGTCAGACTCTTGTTTCCTTGCGTTCTCCTAGAGTGTCCATCTTTATGGCTAGCACTTGTGTAATTGCTAATTTAAAACATCAATTTTTAGAGGTATAATGTTTTTCATTCATGATTGTGTTTGTGTCCTGTGATTTTCATAGAGCTTGTTCTTGATTATCATTGATCCTTTATTATGTCTTCCAATATGATTATTAACTTGGATTAGTGCAAAAACCCCAGAAATAACTGGTCTAAAACTAACTGTAATTAGCATTTTGAATATCTAAAATATTGACCAAACTATTGAAAAAATGCTACAAAAAACTTGCATCATCTGCATTCATGTCAGGTTTCTTAGGGAGCTGGACCTGCAAGAAAATGAAGTTGAAGATCAAAGAGGCCATTGGGTTAGCTGTTTCCCTGAAGGCTGCACGTCTCTGGTTTCTCTTAATTTTGCATGCCTCAAGGGGAACATCAATTCTGCAGCTCTTTTGAGACTTGTAGCAAGATCTCCAAATCTTAGATGCTTGAGGCTGAACCGTGCAGTACCAATTGATACACTTGAAAGAATATTGGCATGTGCACCTCAACTAGTAGACTTGGGTGTGGGGTCTTATGTACATGACCACCAAGATTTTCAGACCTACAACAAAATTAAAGCCGCAATTAAGAAGTGTAAATCAATTACAAGTTTGTCAGGGTTTCTTGAAGTTGCTCCTAACTGCTTATCGGCTTTTTACCCAATTTGTCCAAATTTGACATCACTGAACCTGAGCTATGCTTCAGCTATTCGTGGCTTTCAGCTTATGAAACTGATTCAACATTGCAGAAAACTCCAGCGCTTATGGGTAGGTGCCTGTTGATCTCTTTTCGCAGGATATATTTTATACTTTGATTTATCAAGGATGACATTTCTTGTTATCTTTGCAGATACTGGATTCCATTGGAGACCAGGGATTGGAAGTTGTGGCTTCTGCTTGCAAGGATCTGGAGGAGTTGAGGGTATTCCCCTCCGAACCTTATGTTGGGAATATGGGTGTGACAGAGCGAGGTCTTGTTGCCATTTCTGTTGGTTGTCCTAAGCTACAATCAATTCTGTACTTCTGTCAGCAGATGACAAATGCAGCCCTCATAACTGTAGCCAATAACTGTCAGAATTTCACTCGATTTAGATTGTGTATTCTGGACCCTACAAAAGCAGACGCTGTAACTATGCAGCCTTTGGATGAAGGTTTTGGGGAAATTGTTCGGTCATCCAAGGGTCTAACACGATTGTCACTTTCTGGACTTCTGACTGACCTAGTTTTCCTCTACATTGGAATGTATGCTGAGCAGCTTGAAATGCTCTCCATTGCATTTGCTGGGGAAAGTGACAAGGGAATGCAATATGTTTTAAATGGTTGCAAGAAACTTCGGAAGCTAGAGATTAGGGATAGCCCTTTTGGCAATGCAGCACTTCTAATGGACGTGGGGAAGTATGAAACAATGCGATCCCTTTGGATGTCGTCCTGCGAAGTTACCCTTGGAGGCTGTGAGACTCTTGCAAAGAAGATGCCTAGGCTCAATGTAGAGATAATAAATGAAAACGATCAGATGTATTGCAGCACTGATGATGGACAAAAAGTGGAGAAGATGTACTTGTATCGGACATTGACGGGCCGAAGAAAAGATGCACCAGACTTTGTGTGGACCTTGTAGACTTTTAAGGTGCTTTCATGGCAATTTAAGTTTATGTACCTTCTTTTAGGATCAGTTTGATTTATTGGGTTGTTACCATGCTGGTGTGACCTTTGCTACTCTTTAATTTGTGCATGACAAATTGGCAGTTAGTAGCATCTTACTAGTATTTGTCACTCTGATGACTACTATTATTAGGTTTCCATGGATCATGGCTGTAAAGAAGCTGAGTCTGTGAACTTTGACCTGACCAGTTGGAGTTGGAGGCAGTTTCTTCTCGAGTAAAATGAAAAGCATTAGAACTTGTGGCTTTAGCTCGTTTCTGCCTCAAGTCGCAACGAGTGCGTTGCGTTTTGATTTGTGTGTTATAATTAAAGCCCTCTGCTTAATTACAAAGGTCGTATGCATGGAAAATTATAAAGCCTATTATTTCTCCTCCATTGCCGTTTTCGGAAGCAGCAAAAAGAATCATCGAGTAGTGTTTCGACTCGTCAATTGGATCAGACTGATCTTCATAGTAGCAATTTCACTCATATTTAACAGCTAGGGTCAAAGAGTCATGCTAGGACTGCCTCTTATCTCTCACCGCCGCACACCTACGGCTACCAAGTCCAAAAACATCTCTCAGGCTCTGACCTCTCTCTATCTCGACTCTTCTTCTCTTGCCTGTTGTTGGTGCTCCATCGTCCATCTTATTACTTCTCCATCGTTTTTGATTTTCTGTTGCTGCTGGGTATCGTCTGCATCCATTGTTGTCGTTGCTTTGTGCTACCATTGTTGCTTCTTCGTGTGGCTTTCTATTGCTGCCCATCATTGTTGTTTGAGTGACACCGTCGCCTGCTTCATCTTCTTTAGCTCCTTAGCTTCCTTTGCTCTTGTGTAAATTGTCCCAGAGAAGGTTGATGAATGAGCTAATGGTGATGGTGGATTGGTGACATTTTTTCATTTATGCTTCTCTTAGTTGTGTCGTGTGCGGTACGGTGTGGGCGTGGCTTTTGATTTCTACAATCTGCATAGAGACTACTTGTAGAATGTGATACTTGATAGTTTATGTGTGGAATTGTGGATTGATAAATTTTTGGCTTGAGTTTGAAAAAGAATTGTCGTGGGTGATGCATCATTGAGAATTTGGTTGTAAAAGTTATCAATTAAAACTCTACATTTTACAAGTTTATAACTGAAATTGATAAATCAAGTTTGCATCTGTTAGGAAATATATATATTAGGGAGATATATCTATATCCCTCTTTATTATGTGATTTCATCTTTATTCTTAAGATCCTTTCCTTATGTAATTACCTCTATATAAAAGATACAAGGGTCTTTAAGTTATTTTAAAGTCCTCAGTGAAATATTCTCTGTTCTTTACATGATATTAGAGCCTGTTTTTTCAAACCTCAAATCCCTCTCTACCGTAAAACCCTAAAACCTTCTAATCCATCCAAAACACCTCCACTTACTAAAACCAAAAACCAAAGCCACAAAAGCAACTAGGTGGTACCAGCGACCACCAGAGTACTGACAGTGTCGTTGGAAAACCACCCAAGTGTCGACACATAGGCGTCACGAGTTGTCATCTGGCGAGCACCGACAACGACAGTTTGATGGGTTAGCTCGCCTCTTCATCTTGAATGGAGTTTGGTCTTGCTTCGTGTCAAAACTAACTCGAACATGGGTATTTTGACAACAATAACGTATTTTATACATTTCAGAACATCGTCAACAGTGTTATTAGTGTCCGTTTAGCCAGGAAATCCATCCAACATACCTGAGAGATGTTAGATTTCAGTAGCAAATTAGTGACAGGTGCTCCAACAATGGGTTCCTCAACTTTGCGAGTCACCAAGCAATGTTTGAATAGTAATAACTATCCGTTTGGTCAAAGAATGTAGAGTTGTTCTTTAGAGGTTAGAGAAAGATGTACCATCTTACATCTGATCCCCCAGTTGATCAAAAAATACTTGAAAATTGGCAAGGTGATGATACACAATTATTACATATTCTTTTTGAATTTGTGGAACCTAAAATTTCAGTTATATTCACTCATTTTAGCACTTGTAAGCAAGCTTGGGACTATGCTAAGCTTCTTTGCTTTAGTAATATGCTTCGCATATATGATATTTTTGTTGAGTTATTTCAGTCCAAACAGGAGGAAGTTTGATTGAATACTTTGGAAAAGTGAAACGTGCATTTGAGGAGTTGAGTTCTTTACTACTGATCACATCTAATATTAAGGAGATGTAGATTTAAAGAAAGTAGTTAATGACTCTGACGTTTTTGGCTGGATTGAAACCTAAATTTGAGCCTGTGCGATCCAAAATCTTAAGAGGGGTAAATTTTCAATCCTTAGTTAAAATATATTCCAGACTCTCTTGCTCTATGACTGCGGCAAATGCGCCAGAGAATAACTCTGATAGGTCAACACTTGCATCACATTCTTATTCACAAGTCAGAGGAAGCCATGCGAGAAGTCAAGGAAGACGCGATGGTCATGGTAGTCGTGGTGGTCGAGGAGGATGTGGCCGAGGCACTCGACTCCATTGCATACACTGTGATAGAGGCGGATATGATGAAAAGTCTTGTTGAGATAAATATCCCCATTTGCGAGTTGCTTATATTGCATATCTTGAAGAACATTCTTCGGCTACAACTTCATAAACGTTTGATACTTTATCTCACGATGAGTATACTAAGTTTTTGTAGTATAAGTCAACTTAGTAGACATCGTCTTCATCTATGGCATCTGTGGCTCATCAAGGTAACACAATTGCCTTTTATTTAGCTATCCATAAAAAAACAATCATGCATAATAAATCCTGGTGCCACTGATCATATTTCAAGTAAAATAACCGATTTTGACCATATTGTTTCTTTACTTGCCTCTCATAATGATAAACTTACTATTGTTGGTGGATCTACTGCCACCATTAAAAGTGTTGGACCCTCTGATCCTTATCCTTCTCTCACATTATCCTTTATATTATTTGTACTAAACTTTCCATTCAATCTTATGTCTGTGAGCAAATTGACTAAACAACTAAATTGTTCTGTATGTTTTTACCTTGATAATGTCAGTACTCAAGATCTGAAGACCAAGCTGACGATTGGAGAAGGGTGTGAATCGAATGGAATATACTACTTTGACAAGTTGCAATCATCCATCACATCCTCAATGTCGGTCTCTCCTATTGATATGCATAGTCGATTGGGTCATCTATCATTAGAAAATCTCAAGAAAGTGGTGCCAGAGTTAGATTATATTTCCAATTTAAATTGTGAGTCGTGTCAGGGAAGAAAATATCTTCGTACTTCATTTTTTCCTCGAGTCAATAAAAGAGTTGAAAATTCCTTTATTTTGATCCACATAGATATTTGGGGTATGAGTCGTGTCAAGTCCAAGTTGGAATTTTAGTGTTTTGTAATTTTGTTGATGATTTCTTTAAAATAATTTGATTATATCTAATGCAAGATTGTTCAGAACTATTCTTTATATTTTGTTCTTTCTATATCGAAATTCAAAATCAGTTTAATACCCGAATCAATATTCTTCGTAGTGATAATGCTAAAGAATATTTATCTGGCTCGTTCTCCAGCTACTTGAAACAACAAGGTATTCAACATCAATCTTTCTACCTATACACTCCTCAACAAAATGGGGTAACTGAGCGAAAAATCCAACATATTGTTGAAATCGCTCGTACCATGTTAATCCACATGAATGTACCCAAAAGTTTCTAGAGAGATGTTGTACTCACTATATGTTTTCTTATTAATCGAATGTCATCTTTTGTGTTAAAGGGTAAAACTCCATTCTCAATTCTCTTTCCCTATCAAGATCCTTTTTTCATTAACCCTCGAGTATTCAGATGTGTTTGTTTTGCTCATCAACTTTAGCCTAACATGGATAAATTAGATCCAAAAACTATAAAGTGTATTTTTCTCAAGTACTATCATTTGCAAAAAAGGTATAAATGTTTTAGCTCCTTATTGAATTGTTTCTTTCTGTCTGCTGATGTTACATTCTTTGACTTTTCTGATGCCTAGTTTGTCTCTACTGACACTGATGAGTGTCTACCAATTCCTTTTGTTCCTTACCAAACAACTCCCAATTATGTTGCTCCTGATACTAATCCTACTCCTTTGGAATATCTATCTCATCCTAATTTGCAAGTTTATGCTTGACGCACTCATCCTAAAGTACAACCAGACAATTCATGGTCGTCACCATTGTCTTCTTCATCTTAACTCCATCATATGATGATCTTGATTGGCCCATTGCTCTTTGTAAAGGAAGAAGGTCTTGTACATCTCACCCCATTTCAAACTTTGTTTCTTATAATTCATTATCCCCTTCATATGTTGCTTTTGTATCCACTTTGCCTTTTATACTTGTACCTAAGTTTGTTTCAGAAGCTTCAGATTATCATGGATGGAAACATGCCATGGAAGAAGAGATGTTGGCTTTGCAAGTTAATAATACATGGGACTTAGTTCCTCTTCCATATGGACAGACAACTATGGGTTATCGTTGGGTGTTCAATCTTAAAGACGATTCTAATGGCAAAAGCTCATTTGGTAGCTAAAGGTTATACACAGGTTCATGGTATAGATTATACTGAAACCTTTTTTCCTGTAGCTAAATTGACATCTGTTTGTGTTTTCATTGCATTGGCAACTAGCCATGATTGTCCTTTTCATCAACTGGATATAAAAAATGTTTTCCTTCATGGTGATCTTCAGGAGACTATTTTTATAAAGCAATCACTAGGGTTTATTGCTCAGGGGGAGACTAACCTAGTGTATCGCCTTAACAAATCTTTGTATAGTCTAAAACAGTCACCGAAAGTTTGATTTGGGTGCTTTAGTACAGTGGTTATGGAGTTTGGTTTGCATTGATGTAGTGTTGATCACTCTGTGTTTTATTGTCACTCCGAGGATGGTAAAATTCTTTCGGTTGTTTATGTTGATGATATTGTTATGATTGGAATGATAAAGTAGGAATCCAGACTTTAAAGCCATTCTTACAGACTAAATTTCAAAAAAAGGATCTTGGTTTACTAAAATATTTTCTGGTTATCGAGATATCAAGTTCGAAAATGGGGATTTGTCTATCTCAAAGAAAGTACATCCTTGATCCTCTAGAAGAAACAGGTATATTGGGAACAAAACCAGTTGATAACCCTATGGAACCAAATGTAAAACTTAATGTTGATAAAGGAGAGCAGTTGGAAGATCCAGGTAAGTATCGAAGAATTGTTGGTAAACTGAATTATTTGACTGTTACTCATCCAAATATTTCGTTTGCTACAAGTGTGGTGAGTCAATTTATGGGATCTCTGCAAACTAGTCATTGGGACGCAGATATTAGAATTATGAGATATTTGAAAGGCTCTCTAGGGCAAGATCTTCTATACCAGAATCATGGACACATTTAGATTCAAGGGCATATAGATGCAGATTGGGTAGGCTCTTATGACCGACAGTCTACTTTTGGCTATTGTGTATTTTTTTCGATGAAAACATGATATCATGGAAAAGTAAAAAACAGTCAGTTGTTGCACGTTCTAGTGCTAAGTCTGAGTACAGGGCTATAGCATATACATATGAGTTAATTTGGTTGAAGCATCTTCTTGGGGAACTTGGTTTCGAGCACTCCACTCCAATGAAGTTGATGTGTGATAATCAAGTAGCTATTCATATTGCCTCGAATTAAGTATTTCATGAGAGAACCAAACATATTGAAGTGGATTGTCACTTAAATCGTGAAAAGATTCAAGAAGGATTTATTGAGACACCATATGTTAAGTCAAAAGATCAACTTGTTGACTTACTCATCAAAGCATTAGGAGGGTCTCAGTTGAAACCTATATGTAACAAGCTCGAAGCTTATAATATGTAAGCTCCAACTTTAGGGGGAGTGTTATGAAATATCTATATTAGGTAGATATATATATCTTAGGGAGCTTATGATCTTCCTCTTTATTATGTGATTTCCTCTTTATTCCTAAGATCCTTTCCTTATATAATTACCTCTATATAAAGGATGCAGGGGTCTTAAGTTATTATAAAGGATACAATATCTTTTGTTTTTGTGTGTGTGTGTGGGTGGGGGGTTGGCATGAATGTGTGTGTGTATGTGTTAAGCCAAATACAAAAGATCCTATTATATCTATTTTATTTTTTATTTCAAATAGATATAAACTTAGTTAGGCAGACAAGATCTTAAATACCAAAATAAATAAATAACTCAAAATTTGTTCTATTGTTGTCTTAAATCCGCAATGAATTATACAGATCTATTGAATTGGTATACTCTTTTACATCCTTAGTTTTGGATCATGGGTAGAGCCAAGTATCACAACTTCTTCTACCTATGTTGTATAATGTCTTTTTTCTTTCATTCTGTGTTGGAATAGAAACTTATTAATAGACGAAATGTTTAAAAAAAGTTCTTCATATACTTAGGAATATTCCTACAAGAGAATAAATATTCTTTTCTCAATGCAAATTTGACACAACATGAAAAATATATATTCCATTTAAGTTCTAAAACTAGAAATAATGATATTTAATGAAAATTAAAATTGTAATATTGATTAAAAAGTTAGAAAGTTGTGAATTTATGGTTGAATCATGTAATCACACAAAATAGATACGGTTATGGTTATGATTGAATTATGTAATCACACTATATGAGTTATAGTCATGATTGAATTCCATAATCACATAAAATAAGTTGTAGTTAAGAGTTATCGTTGAATTATATTATTATAAAAAATGAGTTATAATTTTGAGTTTATAGTTGAATTATGTAATCACACAAAATAGGTTATAATTGTGAAAGTGCAACAATCATTTATATATGTTAGTGAAGTTCGGTTGCATTTCTATACCATATGAATTTTGAGAAGTTATTGTTGTCTATTTCTTCTTGTTATTTTATAAAAAAAATTCAATATTTTTCGTGTTATCAGTAGTTGGTAACGATGATTCTTAGATTATTGACTTTAAATATAAGATGTATGTATTCAAGTTGTGTGTATGCTTTTAGAATCTATAATGTACATTTGTATTTGTTTTTAGTTGAGTGATACACATTGTTTTGATAATAGTTGATAATAAATTTATTAATTTAATTTTGACATATATCTGTATTTATTTTACAAATAAATGAAGGAAAGTTCAAGTACTCCTAATAATTTAGTCTCTTCAGTTTTAGGAATATTTGATAATCTAGCTTGGGTTCATGTTAGATTGGTTCCTAGAATGAAGAACTATACAATTTGTTTGTATTATGACAAGCATTTGAAAGTAGGAGAATCACCAGATCAAAAAAGCATTTAGTTAAGGTTAAAGGTGATGTTGAATCTTGTAAAAAAAATGAGTAATAAGGTGAAGCAATAAATGACAACTTTTCTTAAAAAAATACCAGCATGAGAAAGATAGAAAACAAATATTGAACTATCAAATTAGTAGTTAAAGTTCTTTTGTTGGTGGTCCGAATGATAGTGGGGATGTTGAAGATTACAATACTCCTGCTCAACAAGAAGAGAATGTTGCACCTGATGTTAAGAATAAAAGAAGACTTGTATCTAATTTTTTGCACCATGAACAACTCATAGAGCTAAGTTTTCAATTTGTAGTGACTTACAATATAAAGAAACAACTTATAATTTGGAAATCACAATAGCTAGATAATGGCATGATTTAGATATAGCATTGAACATTGTCCATTCTTATTATTATCAACCTATAGTGGATGTTATTGCCTCTTACAAAGCTCCTTCAATTGATGACTAAGTAAACTTTTGAGTAGCTCTATTTATGAAATAAAAAGTTATGTGGATGAAAGAAGAATGACTTAGGCAACTTATGGGTATTCAATCATTTGTGATGATTAGACAAATAGATGATAGTAGACTATTATTAATTTTTTTTAGTTTATTCAACAGCAAGGACAATATTATTGAATTCTATTGATGCATATGACTATGTTAGGAATATCTATGCTTTGTTTTAGATAGTTAATAAAGTTGTGAATGAAGTTATATTAGAAAATATTGTTCAATTCATTACTGACAATGATTATACTTATCAAGCAGCTGAAAGAAGATTGCAAAGCAAGTATAATTATTTTTATTGGACTCTTTATGCTGCACAGTCCATTGATTTGATGTTGGAAAGTATATATGATGCTAAATATTTTCTTATTATTGATGAGATTGTGTAAAAAGAAAAAAAAAGTTACCAAGTTTACCTACAATCATATATGAATCCTAAATTTAATAAGAAAGAATTTTATCAATGGTAGAATTTATATCATTCTACTATTACAAGATTTGCAACTAATTTCTTATCACTTAAGTGTTTTATTATGATAAAGAAGGAGTTGAGACAAATGTTTAGAAGTAATAAATGATTTACATCTGAACATACTAGGTTTAATGTTGGATTGGAGGTTTTTAGAATCATACTTGAAGATGATAAATTTTAGTCTCAATGTCAATTTGTCATATAAGTTTGAGAGCTTTCGATTAGAGTACTTTGTTTAGTTAACAGTGATGAGAAGACAATAATGAGTTATTTTATGATGTTATAGAGAAGAGGAAGGAAGCAATCAAAGTTAATCTAAAAAATAATTCTTTTTTGTACATATATGATCTTGTAGTCATTAATGAGAGATGAGAAAGACAATTTTACCCCTTTTTTGTTTGCAACTGGGACATTTTTAAATCATATTATCTATTTCAGACTAAGTTTTACAAAGAAAGCTAAAGTTAATAGGAGAATACTATTAAATATTATAACAATTGTTGCCAATGGGATGCTGCAAGATCTCTTAAGCTCATAAATTGAGATTTATAAGGATACTTTTGGTGTTTTTAAAATGTCCATTACTAATCTTTAAAGAAAAAAGCTTAATTTAAGTATATTTTTTTCACTTTTGTTATTTTTTGAAAAGTAAACATCAATTTATTTTGTCTATAATGCTACTTTTGTTATCTTATAGTATTTGATGAGACCAATTCACAAGTCGTATTCCAGAAGTGCGAAAGTTTACAATTCAAGTTCTGAGTCAGTGGAACACAAAAGATTGAATGACTTGATATTTGTTTTATACAATTTAATACTTTAAGAAAAGTATACTATTATCATTATTAAGTTGAATATAATTTCTTGTAATTTCTAAATTATTTTATTTTATTTGTTTACTAGGACTTTTAATATAACAAGTAGTTCTATAGATCCAATTTATATCGACTATATTGATCTTTTGGCTAATTGAGTCTTAGAGGAACCAAATTTGATAAATGAAAATGATTTGAATATAAAAGTATCGACAATGTCATATTTAATAGAATAAAATGATAGACCTCCTCAACATAATGGTCAATCAATTCGAGCTTGGCCGTTGGATCGAGTTAATTTTGCCATCCTTTAACACAAATTTATGCATTCCATGATCGAGTATAAGAACTACTAAGCCACATGCATGGTAATGGCGAGAATACTTTGACCTTTGTCTGCAATCTCATTGAGAGCTTCAACTGCAATTGGCACTCCAGTACTCACAAAAGTCAGTGGGAGTAATTGTCATGCTTGTTAAGATGTTTTAAGCGACCTCATCAGTAAATAAAATATCTCTTCGCTGATAAAAGTTTCGCTATAAAAGCCAATTGTAGAACCCAAGATATACATATATAATATAAGAAATTCAGTGTATATAGGTTCTTTACAGTTCTGGGGAAACAGACAGATTGTTCTATTTACGTAGGAACCATAAGCAAATACCCCCTTGAACATAAGGGGAGCAATAAACAAGAATTACGAGACCCCCCAGCCATTATCTGAGCTATGATGAGGAAACTTATTGTTTTAGAAGCAGCATGCCTCCAACACGCAACAGCAACAAAGTGCAGCCAAACTGCCCATAGAAATATGTCATTACAACATCAATAGTTTCAAACACAATAGGTGCACACCTATACTTAAAACATCAATTCTCATCATTCATTTTCTTTTAATAAATTAGACATATAATTGCACAACTTTCTTGTTTAAGCAAATTCTAGATGCACATGGACCTCTAAAGACACCACTCCAACAACTTCTGGAAGTAAAAAGGCACAAGGACAGGTGCACCAGTTAGAGTAACAAAATCAGAATACAAAACCACCGTACAACTACTGTTACAAAATGCTCTAGGTTCTTCTAATTATTGGGTAGTATGCTAATCATTTGCAACCCCTCAAACAGTAATGAAACAAAAGCAGGAATAACAAAAGCTAAAATGATAAACACTTCTAACTCAAGAAAGCTCACTTTCATTTCACAGCATGGATCCCCACTACCTAAGCAGTTAAATACATCAAAAGAACCAAAAGGAGACTCGTTGCTATAAGATAAATTTATAGGACCTGCAATCATCTCGATCTAATTCTACAATTTCAATATGATCTTTTTAATGGTCTATCACTAAAAATTTATGCATCTCACTCTAGACTAGAGAAATACAGGAGGATGAAAAGAGATTAAATCATAAATAAAAACAGAAAAGCACAAATTTGGTCCTTCTACTTCAGTCTACTTAAAGTTTTGTTCTTTAAATCCTTTTGTAAACTATAACTTTTCAATGTAGTCCTTTTTCTGAATATCGGGATAGGACATCAATATAGCAAACGTGAACTTGTTAGTTGCAATTGTGGATTATACATGACCTATGTGCTACAAGTAAGTTTAGATTGTGGAAAAAAAATGTATAAAAAACAATACTAATCATGAAATTGCTACTTGAAATTATTCAGATGTAATTTTTGCGCTAAAATTCAGTTCAGTTCAGATACTCGTACCGGGTTTCAAATAACAGGTTACATTTCACATTAGTTTTTGCAAGTCCTTATGATCCAGGATCACTCTGACTACAGATCTATAATACAACAATTTGGTCTTTGGTAGAAACATTTCAAGTGTCAAATAGGAATTTTATGCTTGGTGCTATTTAAAATGTACAAAATTCTATGTGTTGACACCTGAAACAGCATTGAAACCTTATCATAAGGACTGAAAAAATTACAGGAGTACTGAAATAGGAATTGGGATCAATGAAAACTAGTGAAAGTTTGTTTGCTTTTGCATAAAAATTGAAGAGTGAGATATAAACAAAATTAATCACATCAAACCATAGAAAGTTTGATAAGAATTAAAGGATGAGATCAAGTAGGACAAATGAAAGTTTGTTAGTACTGCAAACCAGAGAAAGTTTGCATATGTTAAAGTCACACAAGGATCTACAAACTTCAGAATTCAAGTATTTGACATCAGAGACAAAGAAGTAATTTTATTCTTGAACTTCTCATCCTCCCTTAGTGTCAAACCAATATAGATCAAGCTCAAATCGTCAGCAATGAATAGGCAGCTTATCACTAGTGTTTAATATAGTTGTGAATTTTATCATTCAATAGTTGAGAGAAAAAGTTGCAAGCCCGACCAAGTCAAGACTCCCCAAAGATAAAAGATGAACACAATTAATTTCAAGTTCTGAACTTATGCATGCGATTCTCCACTGTATCATATGTTAAATGTCCCACAAAGATAGCAATGTTCATTTCAGCAAGAAGCACATCATTGGCCTAATACAAAAGTTGTGGTCTAATCTAACTTGCAGAAACTGTTCTATTTAATTGTTAATTCTTGAGAGCACCCAACAAAGTAAGAACGATATTTGAACCAGGACCAACCAAGAACAAAAAAGAATATTTTAGTTCAGTGTTAATGTTATAAAGAATATTTGGTTAAATTGTAGTGATAAATCTTAATATAACTTAGTTTTCACGACATTTAATAATTAAAAGATATTTTGGTTTAATATGGTTTGAATCGAGTAAACTTTAAAATATAAACAAAATGGTAAAATTATTTAAATTTTAACTTTCTTCCTCAATTGCCCCCACTTAACAAATGCCCAGGCTCCAGCTCTGCTTCTAAGACCACGAGCAGGTACTAAAAATTAAGCAAACATAGTCTATAGCCAGAAAACTATTCCGGACATAAGCATAAAATTACTCAACTCACACAAGGAGAAACAGAAAGAGATATAGACCATACCACCCTCGTAAGACGGAGCTACAACCGTCGGAATCGCCATGATCATGCTGATGCTGGTACTGGTGATGATGATATTGGGGCGGTGGTGGCGGCGGCGGAGGATACCCCTCAGTGAAATACCCTTGATACCCTTCATATGGCGGTGGCGGTGGCGGTCCCGGAGGCGGTGGCGGAGGTGGAAAAGGAGGGTAACCCGGCGGCGGCGGTGGGTAAGGAGGTGGTGCCGATGGAGAATATCCCGGTGGCGGGTAAGGAGGTGGTGCCGATGGAGGATATCCCGGTGGCGGGTAAGGTGGGGCATAACCTGTAAACGCAACCGAATTAATCAAAACTGAGAAAGCCACAAGATTGGGAAGAAATTTAATAGGGTAATAGCGATTACCTGGAGGAGGATATGGTTCTTGGGCCGGTATTTTCTGGTAACTCATGTTTTAGGGTTTAGAAAACAAAACCAGCGAGCTAGAAGAAGAAGAAGAGCGATGTTGGTTCGTTGTTGTTTGGCTGGTGATGTCGGATTACTTAAGCTAGCCAATGGACTCCAACAAACTCACTAACAATAACCACCGTCCGATCAAGGAGACAAACTACACGGATCTGCATCATTATGTTAGATGCTAACTTAGTTATATGTATTAGTTCTGAAGGAGCCTAACAATTATATAACCCGAGGATTTAAATGAAAATTTACTTTTTTTGTGGTTAGAAATTCATTTTGTATTTTATTTAAATATTATATTAGGATGTAGGTGGTGAGCCTTAATTTTTCAGAAATTAAATTATCAAACATATTTAAGATTAATAAACAAATATCCTTAATAAAGATATTAACATCAAGAAAGAAATTGAAATGTCATGTAAATCTAACTCTAATATCAGATATGATTTATGTCGAAATTTAAATTAAAAGATTGAAATAAAATATATATAACTTAAAAAAAAACTAATACAGGATAAACCTCAAAATTAAAATGTTTTGAGAATCCAAGGTATCGAAATTTCTTGTCAGGTAAGTTCCAACCCGCACAAAAAACATAACGATTTGGCACTGTCTAAGGTTTTCTGCGATAGAGATGTGCAGCTCATCAAGAATATACCCTTAAGCAGTAGGACGAGACCAGATTGGTGAAAATGGAGGTGGAAACGAAAAGGCCTCTACTCTGTCAAATCAGCGTACAAGATGCTCCAGGATTGTGCTTTGGTCACCGATGACGGAGGGTGTCTCCTTTGGTGACTACTATGGCAACTACAGGTGCCTTCCAAAGTGAAGCATTTCTTATGGCGTGCACTTTCCAATATCCTCCCCACCAAACTTAATCTATACAGGAAGAAGATTGTAGACGATACCTTATGTCCCCTTTGTCAAGAAGCCCCTGAATCTATAGAACATGCTCTTTTGTGGTGCACCGAGGTACGCTACTCTTGGGACCGTTTGGCACTAGTACGACCCGGTCATAGGGTCCCTCTCATGCGTTGGCTCACTGACACTGTTTTCCCACTAGGAATGGATCAACAACAACCTGTTATTTTCTGCTTGTGGTATTTGTGAAATCGCAGGAATGTTGTGGTCTGGGGACAGTGTCTATCCTTTGCTCCTGCGGTTTTGTGAGCTGTCCATACTGTGTGCTAGGAGTGAGCTGAAGCTAACAGCATCACCCGGGGTCCGGCGCCACCTGATGCAAGGGCTGGTCCTCCCCCTCGCTGGTCCCCACCTATGCCTGGCCAGTATAAATGCAACTTTGATGCAGCACTGGATGTTTCTACACGTCGTACCTCTTGTGGCAGCCTGATTCGAGATCACCAAGGTACCATTCTTCACATCTTTGCTTAGCTTTTTGACGGTCCTCCTGATCCTATTCTCGCAGAAGCAATTAATATGAAAGCAATTCTAAGCTGGTTAAAGCTCAATCATATAAATTGTACTGTTATAGAATCAGATTGCCTTCTACTTGTGGATGCTTTGAAGGATGATGTTTTTGATTTGTCTTATGTTGGAGTGATTGTTTCGGATTGTAAAGCTCTTCTACATGAGCTTCGTGACATTGATGTCTGTCATGTCAAACGATCAGCGAACAAGGCAGCCCATGCCATCGCTAGGACGACGTTGTTCCAATATGATTTTGTGTCTTGGGGAACGGTTTTTCCTCAATTTGTGACTACTATTGCTT
>JANVCL010000006.1:20030205-20043863 GCA_026546855.1 Erythroxylum incrassatum
TCATACCAAGATCACTCTTTCTATTCCTTCCACTCCTCATTTTCAATAAAAATCACATTTAATATCAATTATACCCGATAATTGGCAATGAATGCATGTACCACTTTTTATACGAAAACATCCCATATTTATATGCATATATGCTAACGTGATGTATGAGCAAGAAAATGCTGTCTTAATTTTCTTTGAGCTCACATGTACTGAAGTTTCAGATTTTAACCCTTAATATGGGGACGGGATGTTACATGGTTACCATTCATAGTGGTTAGAAAGCTCTCAAGGTTTGATACATCTTACGGATTTAAACATCTGTAAAGGTACTCCTTTTTTACTAAATAATATTTGATTGTTAACTTCCCTTACTAACTTTTGTCATTATAGATTTTATACTTTTAGATGTTGAGGGTAGAGAAGAAGGCAAGTCCACTTCTTAAAAGGAAGTTACTTAGACTCCTGTTTTCAAAAGAAAGCTTAAATGGAAGTCTTTAGCAGTTTTAAACTCTAAGAAAGCCAAGACTCTGATCCTAAAAATATTTTTTAGGAAGTCCACCCATTCTTTCACCAAGTTGCTTGAAGAAATTGAAACTATAGTGCATGTACCTGAAGATACCATCCTTATAGAAGGGACCCCTTTCATTCCTAAGAAGGTTATTGAGGACATTAGTGTTGATATCTAACTTCCTCTAACTTTTCTTACCTTTATTTTTTCTACTAATTCTTATTTTTTAAAATCTTTTTTTATATAATATGATATTGGACCTTCTAGCTCCTACCTTTCCTCTTGAACTAAAATCTAAGAAAAAAACTTTTTAAGAATAAAATATTGGATGATTTTAATTATAATTAATAGTTTAATTTTAATTAGAACTAAATTATAAAAAAGTAGAGTTCGTAGAGTTCCTTTTTTTTTTCCCTCTCTGTTGTGTAGATAGTTTGACAAGAAAAATTTACAAGATTTTAAATCAAGCACTTCTAAATTTTTTTACTTATGATTTATTAAAGGGATGATTTGGAAGTATAAAGTATTTTCGCTGTACCCAAATAAAAATCAAAGCTTAAACAAACATTGGGGTGCACAAAATCTTAAATCTGGATCCTCTCATGAACAGGAGACTCTTGTGGTATTGGGCAACGAACAGTTAGTTCAGTAAGCTAGTCCCAGTCCCCACCCTTTTCGACCAATCCTCCCTTGGAGATTATGAATGTGGATAAACAAAGCTGTGCCAAAGGATCGATAATACTAACAGGTCCAATACCGACCTAGAGGCAAAAGGATCCCACAAAATAAGGATTAATTATTTCTGGGGTCCCTTTTATCATCTTTTGCCTTATGTTTTTCGGTCTACGTTGCTTTTGGATATGAAGGAATCCTTTTTTGGGATGTCTGCAGTGTTGGCACAAATTATTTGCAGAAATTTGGAGGATAAGTAGGATATCCACTGCCCTGATACTGATACTGTGGCTATTGCAAAACCTTTAAGGCCCTTAAAACTCATTGAAAAGGCTGGGCTTAGTTTCTCAATGCGGGTTAAAGTTAAAGAGAATGGATTTCTGAAGGGATTTGGATTACGTGGAAAGATAAGATTGTTAGTCTGAAGGACATTAAGGTTTCTGACCAACACTTGGAAATGGAACTTCCAGGTGTATCTACAGTTGTTTGGACTCTTATCGTGATTTATGCTAGCCCTTTAATGAGCTTCAGAGACTAGTTGTGGGCTTGTGGCATTTTCTTAGGTCGAATTAGGATCTCTCTAACGGTCCTTCACTACTCATCGACCTTTTTAATCAGATTCTTCATCATTACGAGAAAAGGGAGGGCTCCTCAATTGTTGGACTTGGGTTTTTTAAAGAGTCCAACAATTGTTGGCTAGGGGTGGACGGTCTTGATCCACGCTTCTTTTATGGTCCTAATGTAAATATGACTACGATTAAAGATCTTCAATCGACATCTCTCGGTAATTTGGGCCTTACAATTATACCGAATGTAATTGCTAACAAAACAAAGCCTTTCTTGAATTAATTTAGTATTTCCAAGAAGTTGTTCATTCCCTGCGGAGAATGAAAGGTGAACTTGTTCTACGGTGCTGAATCAAAAGAGGTTCTAAGTTATATCGAATGCAATTGTTAACAAAACAAAGCTTTGCTTGAATTAGTTTAGTATTTCCAAGAATTATTACTAATATGTGTATTATTTTGATGAAAAACAATATTAGTACAAAATAAGCTATATAGGAAGATAGTGTATGAAGTTTATAAAGAAGAGTTTAACTTTGCAACCAATCAAATAAAGATAAAATAAGAATAAAAGAAAATCAAGACTCATTAAAGTTATTTCACATTTTGTATTAACATTTGTAAGCTCACTTTCTTAATTTGATAATCCTAAAGGCTCGTATATATAATCATTTATCTTACTTCGTTACATGAGTCTTTATATTCATTAAGATACATTAAAGTTTTTTATTTTAATACCAAAGTCTCTTGATCTTTCAAATCATCTTTGAGGAATATTTTGGGAAGTATTTAAATCATATTTTGGTTAAACAAATTTGTTATAAGCATTTAAAATTGCTAAAATCCTATTTTTGAGTAATTGGTTGACCTGTATAGGTTAACCATTGACTAATAGAGGTTAAAGTTGTTAAAATTGATGTACCATGAGTTTGTAACAATATTAATTGATGTATTGATCAATCACTATGCTATATTAGTCGAGCAATATGTGTACAATATATAGCTATTGTTACGACTAGTTCTTGGTTTCAACAGTTACTTTAGGTCCTAAAACATTATAAATAGGGAATTTTTCATTAGTTTTAGCATCAAGAAAGTTTTGGGTGTTGTAGATACACATTTCAAAGATTTTTTTTAATAATTTGAGTATCATTATGCCACATTTGTGCAAGTTAGTCATTTTAGAGTTATCAAGTGAATAAGTGAGATATTTCTAATTTGTAATACTTTGTTATGGTGTTGTATATTGTACTTAGGGCATGATCCAAGTAGTATTGAAGCTCCTCTTTACCTTAGAAGAAGATTGTTAGAAATGTTATTCTTTGCCTTGATAGAAGAATTATAGTGGAATTATAAGAAGAGTTTTAGGAGTAGATGTAGGCAAGAGTTATTTGCCGAACTACTATAAAACGATTTGATTAATTTATTACTTAATTTTTTGATTAATTTATATTAAGTAATTTTCCGATCCTTGTTTATATTGATTGTTATCAATTGAGTACAATAGTTAGAAAATTTGTTAAATTTTATAAACACCCAATTTACCCCCCTCTTAGGTGCCATTATGTACTAATAAGTGCTATCATAGTGGGTCCATTAGGCAAGTATTTCTAATGAAATTCTATAATAAAGATCATAATGATATATTTAGGAGCACCACCATCATCATCATTAAACCAAGAGGTACAAAGTATTAATAGACTACCTTTATTTGATGGAAATGATCATCTTTATTGGAAAACTAGGATTAGATTCTTTCTAGTGATAAAAAATGTAGACATACAGGAAATAGATTATAAAGGTCCCTTTATCCTTACAAAAATTGTAGATAATAAAAGGTAGCCAAATTAAAGGAAGAATGGGAACAACAAGATAGGAGATTAATATCCTTAAATAGTAGGACCATACACATCCTATTTTGTGTTTTAGGAAGAAATAGATTTAATAGGGTCTCTACGTGTGAAACGACTTATGAAATTTGACATACATTGAAAATTACTCATGAAGACATAAATCAAGTTAAGGAAGACAAAGTAAGCATGAAACACATCATATTGTTTTAAATGAAGCATGCTGAAAGCATCTCTAGCAGGTATACTAGATTCGTTAATATTATTAATGATCTCAAAGATCTTGGAAAGACCTATATTAATGTTGAATTATTAAAAAAGTTGCTTAGGTCACTTCCAAAGATGTAGCAAGCTAAAGTGATAGTTGTACAAGAAGCTAAGGATCTAATATTACTACCATTGGAGGAACTTATTGATTTTTTCCTCACATGCGAAATGAGGCTCCAAAAGACATAAGAAGATATGACACTTTCAAAGAAAAATAATTTAACGCTCAAATACTTAAAAGAGGAATGAAGCAAAGAGGAAGAGATATCAACTAGTGAAAGAAAAGAAGAATACATTAGCTTACTCAGTAGAAAATTCAAGAAGTTCTTAAAGAAGAAATTCCTTAAAAGAAAGAACTTCAAATAAGGTAAAAATGATTTAAAACATAAATTATCTAATATTACTCAACCTAAGAACAAACATCATGCTTTCATATATGGCTCACAAGCTAGTCATAGCGTTCAATACTCTCAAAGGAAGAATAGACATAATTTTATGATAATATGTTTACCCACTCACACCAATATAAAAGCATACATGATGCCTTCATTTATAGTGGGCATGATATAAATAATTATTTAGGACTTTTCGCTATCTTAAGAGACCAAGTAACATATTTAACGTCCAAAGAAAACTTCCTTACGATGCATGTACACTTAGAATTCTAAGTAATGCATTTATGCATCATCATTACTCATATAACATTGTATGTCAATTTGTTAAGTTATTGATAAATTTTGCTTTATCAAATAATGGATGTTAAGAAAACCTTTGAAAGTCTACGTTGAAAAGAAACTAAGGAACCAAGCTTATTTGGGTTCCCAAAATACATTGATTACCTTGTTTTATAAAGCTATTCAAAAAGAAAGAGCAAATGGTATGTAGTAGTAACAACGATAATAAATATTGAATTGAGAATTATTTTTATAATTTAAATCTTTTATCTTGATGAATCTAACATTTTTGCCTCAGTAAAAGGATCAATTTTGACCTTAAGTTTTACACTAATCAACAAGTTTAACCCTAACATTTTGGAGAAAACATGAAGACGTAAAGGATCTACGAAGGAAGAACTTAGCTTTGAAGGCTTCCAAGGAGGAATTAAGTGAAAAAGAAGAGTCATCAACTACTGAAAGTGATGAGGAGGACTCATCTAAAAATTCAATATGTTTTTTATGAGAAAGAATTTTTGAAAAAGAAAGGACTTCAAGGGTGGAAAGTTATATTAAAAATATAAATCAATAAAATTATTTTTTTCATATAGGGAACCTAAACACGTAAAGTCTCAATGCCCTCTTCTCGTGAAAATGGGAAATATGAGAAAATAAAAGATGGAAAAAAGAAGGAACTTAGAGCCTCCATATGCAATGACAAAAGTGATTACAAAAGTGGGCATTCGAAAGAAAAAATAGCTCATATGTGCTTCATGAATGAAGATGATGATGATGTACTCTCTAACTCTAAATATAGTGATAATGGTAATAATTTTGAATTTTCATATGAAAAACTAGTTAAGGGCCATAAAATTACAGGTATGTAAAGGAGGAAGATAACTTCTAAACTTGAAGAGGCTTAAAAGTAAATGAAAAAAATAGAGTGAATTATATAGAATCAAACAATTTAAGGCCTTCATCGACTCATTGTCCAAATTTACAAAGGGAAACGAGAAACTTGAAAGCATTTATTTTACATAAATTAAAAGAATTGCATTAACACTCCATAAGGAATGGAAAATATGGTTATGAGATCTTTAAACCAGATACATGACTTGAACAAACCATATTAAAAACAACCTAAAGGAATTCCATTTTGTGAAGTTTAAAAAGTCTCATCCTTTATTATTCAGTTAAATTACGATGGAATAATCATAGGTGAAGCTAATGCCTAAGTAATGTAATTTTAGTTTGTAATGAGAATGTCTCTTTAAAGTCTAGAACTTCACACCTTAGTATCTAAGAGGCAAGTTCTAAAATGCAACAATACATTTACTAAACCTGAAAAGTATCCTTTGCACCATTAGTTACTTCTTAATCGAACAAACTAGATCTTGAAGAACAATTCCTCTATGATTATTTTGCTTTCTAAAAATTCTCAAACTTCTTTCTATTTATATAAAATTGACAATATTTCTTAAAGATATTTTATAAACTAGTTAGTCTTTTTTGAAAACTTTGTGATTTAGTATGATGAATTAATAATATCATCCCATTTTGATGGAGGGGGATTTAAGTTACAAAGTTATAGTATTCCTTTCTTGATGTAGGAATAAATGTTGCATTTAAAGAAAAAAAAGATCAATTGATTCATAATCTTAATTCATATTGAACAAGTGGTTAGTATAACCATGAATCCTCTAATATTATCAGAAGTGATCAACCCCTCCTTTATCACAAGGCAAGGGATGAAGGCTCTAAGGCTAGCTTGTTGAAACCAAGTTAATTTGTTCCATTTAACCATTTAAATATGATTCCTTAACAATATCATAGAAGGATAGTTAGAGAAGCTACCAAATGAATTCCTATTCTATAATATAGTGCACTCCTTATCAAGGATGATAACAATATTTAGGCAATGGTTTATAAGAGGAATCCTTTATAGTAATTTAAAATATATTGGTCTATAATCGAGGAATTATTTGATTGATGCATTATCTAGGAATATGTTTTGTAAAGGATTAAGCTTTGTGATCATGCTTCAAAGACCTAAATTGGTCAAGTTATTATACCAGAACTTTATGGAGTCTCCATTACCAACCCTGTGTTTGATCTCTAGCCTTATTGACTCCCTTAATTTGAGAATATAAAGCATAGTCTGAGAGAAATTGCATCTAGGCTTTATGTACTACAAACTTAAATTACTTAGATAGTATGCATGAATCCATTTGACCTAAATTGCTTGCTTATTGGTAAGTAGCCCCTAAATTATTTTAGGCATGAGAACTTTGTTAACTTTAGGTATAACATATTTAGTAATGTCTCCTGAATAAAATAATCTTCTCAATAGCTTCTCAATTGTCTTAACTATTCTTATAATGAACATAATATAGTAGTAATAACAAACATGAAGGCTATTCAAAATAGAATTGATAAGCTAAATTCTACTCGTTAAATATGGATTTTATTGAACCACCTTATGATTCTCCTTTGTATCCTTTCAATCAAAGGACAAAAGTCATTGTATGAAGGTATCTTCAAGTAGATGGGAATGTCTAAGTAAATAAAAGGACGCTTTATAGTTTTCAAGCTTGCCAAAGTGGAATATCAATCTATATATTGTTAGGCACTTAAGGAGATAAACACCTAACCTTTATCCTTATTGATGGATAAAACTAAAAGCTTTTTAAATGTGTTCATCACAGTTATCAATGCACTTATAAAATTAACATAATCTTTTAAGGATAAGATTAGATCATCTGCAAAAGATAAAATGTAAATCTTTAGCTTCTTAAATTTTGAATGAAATTTAAGATGCCTCTCCTAATTGTTAATGAATCTAATAATTCTTGTACATACTTCCATATTTAAGGGAAAGAGGAATGGAGATATAAGATCTCCTTACATCAAAACCCTTGTAAACTTAATTACCATGGAAGGCTCCCCATTGATTAATACATTGTAAGATACTAAAAAAATATATTTCTCAATCCATCTAACAAAGATAGCTGGGAATCCAAATATTTTGAGAGTGTTAAAAATAAATTTCCAATCAATGAAATCAAAAGTTACTAGAATGTCTCCTATTATAACCCTTAAGAAGTCTTGAAGTTAATAATGTGTTATCCACTATTTGTCTCCCCTTGATAAAGGACTCTTGGGAAGAATAATTTTGAGCCTGTCAGTAATGAGATTGGATACAATTTTATAAATCACATTAAGGCATGGAATATGCTTGAATTCTTTCAGTGAGTAAGGGGAAGGAACCTTTAGTATGAGACAAATAAAATTCTTTTTTAGTTCCTTCAAAATTTTACTATGGTTGAAGAAGTCCAAAATTACTTATATCATAATTGTATTGGTGTTACTATATTTTCTTTAAATAAAAAGGCATTTAGGACATGAAGGCTTAGAGCTTTATTTAGATTGAGAGTGAATAAGGCCTCTTCAACTTCATTAACATTGAAGGGTCTAGATAAGAACTCAGCCTCTTAACTAATAATTTACTCATTAATATAGATTAAAGAATATGCACAGAAGAGGAGTTATTTATAGGAGAACCAATAGCATTATAGATATATCCATAAGCCTTTTGTAGCATATTATATTATGACTCAATTTTTACCCTAAACTCATATTTAAGAGGGACAATTCTATTATTATTCCTCCTAGAGAACATTAATTTATTAAGAAAGGAATAGTTCTTATCCCAATATTTAATATACAAAAGATTGGATATAAATATGGGAATGTATCTAATACTAAAACTACATTTATCAAGGGAAAGCACTTGCATAGTTAAGAACCATTGTCTAAGTTAAAAAATGAGCATGGAGCATCCACATCTAACCATTCATATAAATTATATGCACATGTTACATCCACTAGGGCTTAATATAAAAGCAAGCCCCATGCTTCATGTATGGCTCTTAATCTAGGCCTAAAATTCAATCTTAACGAAATAATAGGCACAATTTCTATACAAAGACACATAATAACATTCAATTTCTCTCACACTCTTTTAGGCCTTAACATTAATTTGGAAGTAAGCATCTTAATAGGCCTTATAGTAATCATAATTTCATAACATATAGTTACACTCTTTATAAGCATCAATACAATAAAAAAACATTCTTCATGTATACAATTGTACTAAATCTATTCACTACCAAAAAGAGATCTCAACTCCTTAAATATTTGAAGGAGGGATCCCCATCATTCATATGCGCATAAAAGAGAAAATAATGGGTTTAAGAACTAAAATCACAAGGTTCATTATGGTAAATACAAGCACATCAACATATTTTGTTTTAAAAATAAAGCTTAATATGTAATCCCTTATAGAAGTAGGATGAAAAGAAGAAGGTGTAAGGCCCCAACATATAACTTAGAAGTATTATAGCATATCTAGGGTGTATTAAGAAGTGAAAATACAGAATCAAGTGCATCTTAGTATAATAGTGCTTAATGTGACAGACATAGGTAAATGGGTAATTTGTTTGTTTGGGCATGGACATAAATACTTTGACATGAAATATATATGGGAATTTTGATATGTTTGCTTGTATTATACACTTGATGTGAGGGGAATTGGTAAAGGAAGTATCCCATTTGCTTATGGAATGTTTTTGGTTAAATTGGATGTGTTTTTCCGTTGCTTTTATATGATAAGATCGAAGTTAGTTGATTTGGGATGTGTACCTTGCTGGATGGATCAGTTCCATTGAATAAACTTCTATAATTTGGCCATATCTTGGCCTGTAGACCTAGAAATTGGATAATTAAAATTGGAGATTAAACTAGAGACATAACTCTAAAACTTTGATGAAGGAACCAAAATTGATTATACTTTAAAGATTTTTAATTCTGGTTTGATGTTGAGTTCTAGCTGTTGTCCTTATTTTTGAATAGTTTGTAGTTTTTTTAGGTATAACTCTTAATATAATTAACCAAATTGCATAAAATTTATGCTATTATAACATTAAGAAATAAGGGAATGAAATTAGTTGATAAAATCATAGGCAAATGTGGGAATTAAAGGAAGACGAAAGACCAATATGCAATTTTTCTAAAGTTAACACATGGACCAATTGGATTAAAGCATGCATGACCTGTAAGATTAAAGCGTGTATGTCCAATAGAATTTTAACACATGGTCCAATAGAATTGGCAAGAGGTTTACCAAAGATTAGTTTTTAACAAAGATTTCTTTTGTGAGAGTTGTCAAAAAGGAAAACAAGTTAAAATATCTTTTTTGTCTAAGAATATTGTAACTTCGTCTAGTTCTCTAGAGCTGTTACATATAAATTTGTTTGGTCTAACCAGAACGCCAAGTCTAGGTGGAAACAAGTATGATCTTGTAATTGTTGATGACTTTACTAGATTTTATTGGACATTGTTTTTAAATGTTTTAAAGTTTTGTCCAAAAAGTTACAAAATGAAAAAGGAATGTCTATTACTAGAATTAGGAGTGATCATGGTGAAGTATTTGAAAATGAAAAATTCAAAATGTTTTGTGAAGAGAATGGAAATTTTCATAATTTCTCTGCTCCTAGAACTCCTCAACAAAATGGAGTTGTAGAAAGAAAGAACAGGACGATTCAGGAAATGGCAAGGACTATACTATGTAAAATGAATATTCCTAAGTACTTCTGGGCAGAAGCTATAAATACAGCTTGTTATATTCAAAATAGAGTATTTTTGTGACCCATTTTAAATAAAACTCTATATGAATTATGGAAGGGAAGAAAGCCAAATATTTCTTACTTTCACCTTTTTGGTTGCAAATGCACTATTTTGAATACAAAAGAAAAATTAGACAAGTTTGATTCTAAGATCAATTCAGGAATTTTTCTAGGTTATTCAATTACTTCTAAAGCTTATAGAGTTTGTAATCTTGTTTCTAAATCCGTTGAAGAGTCTATTCATGTGAAATTTGATGATGACTCTCATCTAGATAGAAGAGACAATTTTGATAATGAAACTCTATCTACTCCTTTAGTTAATAACCCAAACGATTCACCATTAGACGATCTACCTAATAAGGTAGAAGATATTTATGAAAATATTAGCTTAAGGAAAGACTGGAGATATAAATCGTCTCACCCAGAAAACCAGATTATAGGAGAAACTTCAAAAGGAGTGAGAACTAGATCTAAATTTAGAAGAGAGGCAAATGTAGCATTTGTTTTATAAGAGAGGCAAATGTAGCATTTGTTTCTAAATTAGAACCTAAGAAAATTGATGAAGCTCTTTAAGACAAAGCTTGGATTTTAGCTATACAAGAAGAGTTAAATCAATTTACTAGGAATAAAGTTTGGCCTCTAGTTCCCAAACCTTTCAATAAGACTATTATAGGAACCTGATGCGTATTCAAAAATAAACTAGACGAATCAGGAAAAGTAAACCGTAACAAAGCTATATTAGTAGCTCAAGGCTATAATCAACAAGAAGGAATAAACTATAATGAAACATATGCTCCTATAGTTAAACTAGAAGCTATTAGGAATTTTCTTGCATAGCTATTTTTCATAGTATAAACTGTTTCAAATGGATGTGAAAAGTCCTTTTTGAATGGTTTTATAGATGAAGAAGTTTATGTGAAACAACCCTCAGGTTTTGAAGATATTGATAATCCAGATTATGTCTATAAACTTCATAAAGCTTTGTATGGATTGAAACAAACACCTCATGCTTGGTATGATTTGAGTTTGTTTTTGATTAAAAATAACTTTATTAGAGGTCAAATAGATAAAACATTATTTAGGAAAAGTGTTAAAAATGATTTTATCGTTGTACAAATATTTGTAGATGATATCATTTTTGGTGCAACTTTTGAAAAGTTATGTTCAAATTTTGAAAGTCTTATGAAAAGTGAATTTGAAATGAGTATGATGGGTGAATTAAAGTTCTTTCTTGGTTTACAAATTAGATAGACTGAAGAAAATATTTTTATTCATCAACAAAAGTATATCAAAGAAATTTTAGTTAAACATAAAATGGAGAATGTTAAACCAATGTCAACTCTTATGCATCCCTCAATCTTCTTATCTAAGGATAAAGTTGGTAAAAGATTGATCAAACTCTTTTCAAAGGAATTATTGGCCCTTTGCATTACCTAACTGCAAGCAGTCCTGATATAATGTTTAGTGCTTGTTTGTGTGCAAGATTTCAAACAAATCCTAGAGAATCTCATTATATTGCTGTCAAAAGAATATTGAGATACTTGGCAGAAACTACTGATCTTTGCTTAATGTATGAGAAAGGTAAGGATTTCAGGTTAATTGGCTACTATGATGCTGATTATGCTAGAGATAGGATTGATAAAAAGAGTACAAGTGGAGGCTGTCACTTTCTTGGTCATAATCTAATTTCTTAGTCAAACAAGAGGCAAAGTTCAATTACAATTATCTACTGCAGAGGTTGAATACATGTCAGCTATAAGTTGTTGTTCACAGTTGTTATAGATTAAGTATCAGTTAGAGGATTGTTCTATCCAAGAAGATCATATTCCAATCTTCTGTGATGACACAAATGCTATTAATCTCTTAAAGAATCCAATACAACACTCAAGGGCAATGTTAAGACAAATGACCATTCATCAACAATGGGTAGATATCTTCACCAAACCTTAAAGAGAGGCAAAGTTCAAATCAACAATGGGTAGATATCTTCACCAAACCTTTAAGTGAAGACAAATTCAAGGAAATCAGATGGAATCTGAATAAGGTAATGTTAAATGACCATTCATCCGAGACTCCATGATCCAGGTGATTCGTTCTGAAGAAGCTGAAAAGTCGTAAGTTTTTAGATTTTATAGTAACAGTAAATTTTCGCTCGGTAGCTTCAATTTCATGATTACCGAAGGTTCAGTTAAAAATGTTACAAATGGTAACTTTTCAAGAGTGTATATAAAAATGAAATCATCTTAGAATCTGCAATACCTTACACTCTAGAATTTTCTTTAAAGACTTCAAAACCGACTTGTTCAAATTGCTCTCAACAAAGACGATCAAACCCTCTGTTCTAAACTTCAAATCCATTTCATTTCATTTCATTTTATATCTTTCTTTCATTTTTATACTAATGTCACTTCTTTAAGAGAAATACATCTTTGTGTTTAGTGTTTATCCTTTGCAGATTAAAAATGCCGAAATCTCTTGTCTATGGTAGACTCATTAATTTTAATTCTTTGAAGAATAATCGGATGAATGTCGAACCTGAGATTGAAGCAAATGGTTGAAAGAATTTCTTTAATATCCGGGAGACGGTGTATTTGAATGAAGTATATGAGTTCTAGAAGAATGCAAAGGTGGTAGACAACACCTTGGTATCAATGGTAGATGGGTTGTCGGTAATAATCACATAAGATTATGTTGTGAAGGCTATTAGGTGTCCAAATGAAGGAGCAAAACTGTTCAACAATACAGATTGGATTGCTTAAAGTCATATAGACAAAGCCAACATCAATCAACAACTATACGGGTCTAGTAATCCAGGAGTCAAGAAGTCTTCAACCCTCATTTCGAAGGCTAGGGTTCTTCATTCAATTCTTCTACATTATATCTTACTAAAAATAGGATCAAATGATTTGGTGACAATGAATGATGAACACTGTCTATTTCATCTACTCACTCACCAACCTATTGGGACCCGATCTCGGAACCAGATCCCAACCGGAAAAACGGAATCGGAACTACAAAATCAAACGAACGGATCAGAAATCATTTAACGGAAGCACAATTATAAGCGAAATTGAAGAATCGGATTTCGAAGCGAAACTAATCGGAAGCAACAAACGGGTTTGAAAGAATGCAAAGTGAAAACATAAGCAAAATTGACGAATCAAATCGGAGGGCATAAAGCGGAAGCAGAAACGGAAAACGGAAACGAAATCGAAAGTGAAAATCGAAGAGAACGGATTTCGAAGCGAATCGAAACAAATTCAGACATCTGGTAACGAAAATGTCGCAAATCGTGTCGCGTTGGAAACCTTAGACTAAACCAATCCGAAAATCCGGTATAATTTTTTTTCTTTTTATTATTATTCACTTCATCTTTATTCAATCTTATACAAGTCAAAACAATTAATTTCCCATTTGGAAAATTCAACCATTCTAAACTCACTATCCTTTGCCATAATTTTCCATAATCT
>JANVCL010000006.1:20051306-20068278 GCA_026546855.1 Erythroxylum incrassatum
AAAGATGAGATTAAGATATGCATGATTAAGAGAAATCTAGTAAATTGAGATTATGGAAAATTATGGCAAAGGAAAGTAATATTAGAATGGATGAATTTTCAAATGGGAAATTATTTTGTTTTGATTTGTATAAGATTGAATAAAGAGAAAAGGAATGAGAAAAAAATATACCGAATTCGGATTTGCTTAGATCGAGATCGTCTTTCCGTTTCCAACGCTAATTTTTCTAAGGTGTATGTTATCGGATGTCGGAAATTTGATTCAGTTCGATCGAGCCGTTTATTTGCTTCGTTTTCGATTTGCTTTCAATTAGTTTTGCTTCGAAATCCGTTTCTTCGATTTCTGTTTTGGATTTGTGTTCCGCTTTATGATTTTCGATTCGTTTGTTTGATTCGATTCGTACGCTTTTTTGACTTGATGCGATTCGCCTTTGATCCGATTAGATTCGTATTTGATTCGTTTCCGCTTCGGATTCTTTTGTTTTTGTTTATGTTTTTTCGTTGTTTTCAGTTAGGGTCCGATTCCTAGATCGGGTCCCAACAATGGCTGGCATTTGTTTCCCTATATTAGTCTTGTAATTCTTGCTTTTGTTCCTTTTCATTCATTCAAAAAAAAAAGTATGCTTAACCTCTATTTTTATATATTCTTCGAAATGTTATTAGAATATCTTAAGTTTGGTATTCCGTAACGAAAAAACATGAATACAGAGTAAACATGAAAATGAGAATTGAAACCGAGTGTTACAATAAAAATGAAGTTACTTATGTGTCTTTTATATAAAATTAAATAAAGTTAATATTTATGCTAGTGAATTTTTAATTCATATTTAGTTAATATAAGATTTATTTTAAAAAATTAATTATAATAATTTGTTTTTAATAAGTAACTAATCAAAATTTTTGTTCAACAATTTATAAAAATATTAATTTTAAATAATTAAGAAATATTTTTATAATAAGAATAAAATTTTAATAAGATAAAATAAATAATTGTTAAAAAACTAATATAAAAGATTGATTTTGATGATAATATTAAGACGTGAATTAATATTACGACAAATTAATTAATCGTTATTAACATTGTTATTAACGGGAAATGGGGAAAACGAATCTAGAGAGAGCAAGTGGAGAAGAATAACTATTGCACAAATAAAGAGAGAGGTAATCTCCAATGGCGCCCACGGGAACTGAAGCCGAAAGAGCACCCACTCTCTAACTTCCCTTTCTATTCTAACCTTTTGCTGTGCTGAAAAAGTAAATTCCATCACAAACCCATTGCGGAAGGAAGGGCATATAGGGAGAGAAACAGATTGACAGGAAGACAAACCTTTTGCCCGCAAATCAATCGAAGAATCAAAATTGGGTTGTTGCCACATATATAGACTGCTATTATTGATTGTTTGGGGGGATTGCTATAGGATTTAAGAAGATGATGAGCTGGAGAAGAGTGTTGAAGTCCGTGCAGGCCTTAGCGGCCCACAGTCTCCTTTTCTCATTCACTCTCTTGCTTGTTCTCAAACTCGACCATGTTGTCTCATACTCTTGGTGGTCAGTTATCTCTCTATATTTTGCGAAATTTGATTTCACTTCGTAGGTTTGTTTTTATTTCTACATAAATTGGGGTTTGATTCTTTATTTTCCTCCTTTTCAATTGGAAGAGCTCCTTTTTCTTTGTTCTTTCATAGTTGGAACAGTGTTTGGAGATGGTTTAATTTCCTTGATTGGAGAGATTATGGAGGTGTTTGATTTTGGAATTGCTGACCCATTTCTGGGTTTTATGCATTTATTAATGGATTGGCTTTTTTCGTCTTGTTTATAGGAAATAATACTTGAATCGCGAAATTCATTTTCAAATCCTGCTTAATTTGTGAACTAAGTCATGCATGAGGCGTCTATTTTATGATTATTACTACAAAGATTGAGTATAATGCAGTTTGATCCTGAACAAAGGAGTTCAAAGAGAACTCCGTATGGAGACGGCAAATCAGTTTCTTCCAGAAAACTGTAATCATATTTCGACAAGTATGAGACCTTTTCGTGTTTTCAATAACTCTTGCAATATTGCTTTAGAATCTTACACTAGGAGGCTTAAAACTCATTCAGCACAGGTGTAGAGGTTTCCTGAGACTAGTATGGGTTCTGATGAAGTGACGAATTGGGAAAAAAAAGAAGAAGTAATTATTAGGTTTCTATCTAAGGCAATGCAATATTTCTTTTATTCCGGGAAGATGTTTGGGGTCATTGAACTGTTTCTTCTGAAGAGCAATCTGCCTTTATTTCTTTTGATGATGGATGATGTGGTTGGCTCCCTTGATGTCAAATTTTTTTATTTCATTTATACTGAAGAAGAAACATATTGCAAATTGGCGATGATCTAATCTTTTGAAGGGTATACGATTTTTCCCTCTTCTTTCAGCATGCAAAAGAGCTGCCTAGTCTAGAATGGGCATGCTTAGTTGTTGAGTTGGTTGAAGATTAGAATAGGTGGAGAATGAGTAAGCAAAGGTAATGAATGGAATTGATTCGGACTGGGAAATAAAATATGGAAACAAAATTCTGATCCATTTGGTAAAGATATTTTCTTTTGTCACTAGTCATCCGTTAGTCAATGGTCTTTTCTAACTTTCTGTCAATAAGTACCTTGCGTGTAACTTCCCTATCACTAAAATCATGCTTTAGATGATCCTCACTTATTTTACTATTGATATGCTAAATAAAAGGAGATCTCTGAATTAATTGCATTCTGAATGGACTCTAATTTTCAGGTTAGTTTTCTTCCCACTTTGGGTTTTCCATGGGGTTGTTGCTCGTGGACGATTTTCATTACCTGCACCATCAGTTCCACGCAATCGTCATGTATGTCACTAATTTTATTGCCATATTGAGAGATTCATAGTGATACTGATTTTTTGTTGTGATTATTTGTTGGCGTATTTATATCTTTGATAACGTGTCATGGTTTATAATGTGCACATGATATTTCAAATCTTTTACCCAATTTCATGGATTTGAATCATTGGGACTTATTATCATGAGACAGTGGGCACCGTGCCATGCAGTTGTGGCAACACCATTGCTTGTTGCGTTTGAACTGCTTCTCTGCATATATCTCGAAAGTGTTTATGGTATATATTTCCTTCCTTATAAGAACTCTTGAGAGTGTTTATTTTGTTGGTTTTTTAGATTATGCAAATTTATATGCCTTGAACATTATTTACTAATTTATCTTGTTTTATCAGTTCATGGCATTGGAGCTGTAAACTTGAAGATTGTCTTTATTCCGCTGTTCGCATTTGAAATAATTATCCTTACTGACAATTTCAGGTATTTCCTTTGCAATTTAAATTGTTGTGGTTGCTATTTAGTTTTTGTAAAACTAGATATTTCTTTCTCATGAGTGACCTGACAAGACCCCGCATTCAGCGGGACTTTTACTTGGTTGTTGTTATTGTTGCTTGACCTGACAATGTGTCGTATGAATGACTCGTCAACAAATGTCGAGAGAATTGCATAAAACTTTCTTTTATTTTGATTTTCTTAAAATCATTTCTAACTCTGTCACTGAAAGAGCATTGGAATCAAATAGTTTGATATTGTCCTGTTTTATATTCTTTATTAGTTTTCTAAAGTTCCCATAGATGATTGATTGGTAACCCACTAAGTTCAAGTCTTTCTTTGGCATTTAAAACTTTTCTTTGAGGGATGCATTGTCATTAGGCCATGAAAGTATGGTCATGATGTGCATAAGACATTCGCTTGGAAATTTCAGTGCAACACAAAAACATATTTTTAATCTTGTTTCTTGTCTATATGTCGTCTTTGATGGGCATACAGTGTTTTTAATGCAGATATCAAATGTCATGACACCTGTATTTGATGTTTGACTAACTTATTGCATTTGTGACCTCTTTTAACAATAAATTCAGTAGAATCTGAGTTTAGTCTTTCAGTGATTTTGTATGCTTATTGCTTTGCAAATCAATCAACGGTAACAACTTGAATATGCCTTCTTCCGTACTCCAGTCTGATTTTGAATAGTAATCCATTTTTGTTCATTCATTATGTTTAGTATCTGATCAATTGATCTTGCAGAATGTGTAAGGCTCTAATGCCTGGAGAAGAAGAAAGTATGAATGATGAAGCAATATGGGAGACATTACCTGTAAGTTATTCATTTTTTTTCCTTGCTGTTAAAAATTTATATAGTGCAGCTTTTTTGGGAATACTATGACTTTGATATTTAGTTTTCAATTGAGATCTATCACAATGTATATCTGTTCATTTCTGTTCTCCACATGACATGAAGGAATGGTTCCCCTAAGAGACTTCAAATGTTTGAAATGAAGACATGTTAGTCTTTCAACAGTAAAAGATCAAGGATTCTTTTGACATGTTGGAACTAAAGAAAGCATTATGTGTTGGGAGAAAGTAAATTTTTTTTTGGTTCTTCTGTTGATTATACATGTTAAATATGAAAGAAATTGTTTGAAAGACACTCATTTTGTAGGGATTCTATTCTGTTAAAGAGAGACATCAAGTCATAATGTTTAGCCGGAAAGTTGATATATAACTAAAAGCAAATGTGGATGAATTTTATCTTTTCCATTTCAGCACTTTTGGATTGCAATTTCTATGGTTTTCTTCTTGGCTGCTACTGTCTTCACACTCCTAAAGCTATGCGGTAAACTTTCTAACTTGTTTCATGATTTTCATGCATAATTAAATTCGTTGTTCTTAGCTACTGTCCTATTTTATGAGATTGGCATTGAATCAATTTGATTGATCCTCTTGCAATTGGTAAGGTGAGATCGTGACTGTAAACGTACATTTTCATTAATAGATATAAAGTAATCAGACACAATCAATCAAGATTATCTGCTATAAGTGTTTAATTGAGGTGATTTTACTCTGCAACTAGGTTTTTACCTTTCTGGGTACAAGCTGGTTTCATATCAGGTTGAGTATCCTCCACTGTTCACCCCAATTTTCCCAGTGGTAGAAATTTTGTTAGTAATAGTCTACAAAAAGAAAACATCTTGTTACGATTACGTATCATTAGCTGTCCTTTGGTATTTAAAAGGGGTTACTGCTTATTAGCATCTTATGAAGTATCATTAGATGCCCTTTAGGGTGTGATCCAGTCATTGTTTACTAGCATTATATTTACCGTAGATGGTAACTGTGAGATGGTAATTATTGTTTGTTTTTCTTGACCTCTGCTGTATATTTTGAATTTGCATTATCAGTATTTGCTCTGGGTTGTCCTCAATTGTATTTCAATTATCTATTCTGGGACTCATACAATACTAGTTTGGTCTTCCTTGGATTGCTGACTTGCCAGCTTGAAAATATTTGTAAGTTAAAGCTATGGTTAAAGTTCCTGAACTTTCATGCTTGCAAAATCTAAAAGTGAACCTCTTAATGACCTGCTGTTTTACTGTCTCTTCAACAGTGGGAATACCATGGCTGTTGGTCTGAATCACTAACTTTCTGATTAATTTGATATTACTGGATCTAAATGTATTGGTGTAGGAAAATTAGATATTCTACCCAATTCTAATAATTATGTGATTTCAGAGATCCATAAACCAAGGTCTCCTTCAGAGTGTATGTGCAATACTTTTTGTGTTTGCTCATTTTTCTGCTTTATTTCAACCTTACTAATTTGAACTAGGACACGTCATCGGTAACTCCTTTGTTTAATGCTTAATTTCAATACGACATTTTTTCACCGACAGAACTTTTCTTCAAATTTCATTGTCCCTTAGAATTCCTATATTTTTTGGGCTAGTCAACTATATTCTTGGGGTATTTATGCTTTTATTTGTGATGCTCAGTTCCCACAACTATTTTAGTGGCCCAGGATTGGTAACTGATTTCTTTGTATTCTTTCTGCACTTTTTACTGCCAGCACTTTGTCATATGATTGATTAGATCCCACCTAGATTGCAACATTTACAATCAACAAAAAAGTTCTTTTTAATTTTTTATTTAAATTTTATAGGTGATGTAGGTGCTCTTGGCTGGTGGGACTTGTTCATTAATTTTGGGTATGGCTTCTTTCATGCTATCTGCATTATTAACATTCCCATAGAGTTAGTGGAAGTTTCTAATATACCCAACTGAATAAGAAAACATGTTGTTTGTGCAGGATTGCAGAATGCTTTGCTTTTCTTGTTTGTACAAAGTGGTCCAATCCAGTGATTCACAGATATTGTCGTCCAAGAGATGCCAGTTCAACCTCCACTACCATTAGATATCTTGACTGGAACAGTGGCTTGGTAGTTTTGCCTGAGGATAACCAGCATCAAGAAAGAATGTGCGGCCTGCAAGACATTGGTGGTCATATTATGAAAGTTCCAATAATTGGTTTTCAAGTTCTCCTCTGTATGCGGTTAGAGGTGTGTAACAGATCTTTTTGTTACCTTGAATACTGATATTGGAATAGTCTTACCAACAAATGTTCAACACCTTAATTTAGGGAACACCTGTTGGAGCAAGAAATATACCACTCCCAATTCTTTTCTCTCCAATCTTCCTACTTCAAGGTGCTGGTGTGCTGTTTGCTGCATCCAAGTTGGTGGAGAAGCTTATTATTTTAATACGAAGTGAAGCTGATACAGGAAGATATTTTAGATTATCTGCAAGAGCTCATGACTGCCTAGGTTTCTTGCATCATGGTTCTAGGTAAATAGCCTTTGTTTTGCATCGGGAGTCAAACATATGTGGAGATGACCCAATATCGTACCCTTCCTGTGTTAGGCAAGTATTTGATATTTGTAACATATGCAACTAATTATTTCTTCTCTTTTCTCTATCCTTTGCCTTGGAAACTCTATTGTCAAAAAGGCTGTTGGGATGGTGGTCTATAGATGAGGGAAGCCGAGAGGAACAGGCCCGACTTTATCACGAGGGTGCATCTGGGTTAGTTTATTCTGTTTCTATTGTAATTAGTTATCTGCATTATATTTATCTTTTGCATGCTTGGGATAGTATGTGAAATAATGTCATGGTACAAATGCAATATTTAGGCATTTGAAATCTCCTCTCTAGGTTGAGCGAAGGACTGTGTTATGGAATCTTAGTTGAGAAACTAATAATTACTGTTTTATATGTCCCTGAGAGCAGATCCTATGTCTCACAGTTCTTTGATTTCTTAGTGCTATGCTTACTTTCTACTCCCTCTCACAAGGACCACATTTAACTTTGAGTCTCTAACTATTCACTTGTATTTAGGGCTTCTCTAAATAATATAGTAGAAAAGAATTCAAATGAGAATCAGTGCTAATGTTTAGATTCAATTCCTCAACCTGCAGGTATAATACTTTCTGTGGTTATCCTCCTGATATAGTGAAGAAGATGCCCAGAAAGGATCTTGCTGAGGAGGTGATCTCCTTGACTTTATATATTCTTGTTCCATTTTCTGCATGACATCATCTTGTACTAGAGGATTGCTCTCTCTCCTTTTTTCGGTTTGCATACCTGTACAGTTTATGTTCCTTGTGGTCCTGTCAGGTTTGGAGGCTTCAAGCAGCTTTGGGTGAGCAGACCGAGATCACCAAATATAGCCAACAGGAGTTTGAAAGACTGCAGAATGTAACCTTCTTATTTTTGCCTAGTATTTTGAGATTGGAAGTTGTCTTGCTGCTGAATGAAATGATGGAAGATGTCTTGCTGTTGAATGAAATGAAACTTTTGTTTTTTTGGAGACCATGAACTAGGTCTCCCTTTCAAATCATTTAGATATAAATTCTTGCTCTCTAGATTGATGTAGAAGTAAAACTACCTGCATTCTTTTGGTTAGTTTTCGATATGGTCAAGTGTAAGTCCATTCAGAAGTAAATATAATGCATTAAATAGAGTATTCAAATTATTTTTTTCCTTGGGAACTGCTCAACTTCTAAGGTTGTCACTAGATCATTTTGAAAGGCCAAAAGTTTGTCATACAGACAATAGTGACTTTCAAGAGTAAATCTTTGTAGTGATTGACAATCAAGTGCCATGTACTTGGGATGACTTGGAGGACCTTATCTTTCATTTAATTTACTCCTTAGTGTAATAGACTGAAAGTTGCAATTCTGCTGTTTCTTTTCCATGGTTTCACTATGCTTATATTCCTTTTCTGCGCAAGTGTTTAATAGTGTATAGCTTGTGTTTAAGGTTTAAGTAGGGTTTGCTTTGAGAATTGGGCAGCATTTCACTGTGATGTTTACATACCTTGTATTTAACTGCACATTTGTGTATTGGCCAGGAAAAAGTCCTATGTAGGGTTTGCTTTGAGAAAGAGATCAGTGTGGTCCTACTTCCTTGTCGGCATCGCATTCTTTGCAGGTATAATTACTGTCCTCTATTTGCAACTTCAATGTATTATTTGCTCCCCTTGAGATCCTTCTCCATGCTGTTTAATGGTTATTCTGATATGTATTGCAGCAACTGTTGTGAAAAATGCAAAAAATGCCCAATTTGCCGAGTCTCTATCGAAGAGCGCTTACCTGTGTACGATGTTTAATTCCTAACTTGTGCAGATTTTGTGTAAGATGAAGTTTTTGTGCACAAAAAGGTTATAACAACTAACAGGGCGCTGCTGTTTTACCTTTGACTGGAACTTTTGCCTCAGTCGATGTCACTGTCCAAATTGACATTACCAGCTATTAGGAGGGATGTAGAGCAGACAGATGCTGTATTTAACTTAACGTTCTGTTTAACTTGTCTTCTTTTTCCTTCTCGTAGGAAACTGTACATAAATTTAACTTTACAAGTGCAGGTTTCTGAGTTCAGGACTAATGTTTTTGACATGGTCGTACACCTAGTAGAAACAAAACTGCTTCTTTTCTCCCTTTGTATATGAGTGATAGTTGGAATGGTGACACAGATTTATAACTTATGCATACTGGACTATATGAAGCTTGAGTTGGTCTGTAGTCATCACTGGTATCTATCATGGGATGAATTTGCTTATGATTTGTTGTATCTGGAGGATAAATTCGTGTCAACTGTAGCTTCGACATTATTAAGACTGCAAAGCTATGATACTTCCTATTAAAATGTTTCTATATCATAGTCATATCTTGATTGTCTATGTGGAGAGCTCTTAGTAACCAGTTAAAAATGCGGGCACCACTGAATGGAATGATATTTTGTAAGGGTGATATTATATATCCTTGTAAGGCAATCTTTGGGATAAAAAAATCAAGAGGTCCTTGTATGACAGTTTTCGAGACCACAAAAAAAAGAAAAGAAAAAGAAGAGAAGTTTGTGTGGAAAGCACAGTTTTAGAAGTCTAAGCTCTAGTATTGTTGTCTTCCACCTCTAGTTATCATTTTCCAGTGTTTAATTTCTTAAAACAAAGTTTTAAAAGTCCAAATTTTATTCATATGTTCCAGGCTTCAGTTGTATTTTGTCGTCTAACTCTGGTCACCGTTTCCAATCTTTAGTGGCCGTGTTTCGGTGTCTAACTTTCAGTATACAAGGTGCAGTCGGTCGTCTTGAAGATGTCCAAGTTTTTAGGGGAGAGATCCTCTGTTCCATCCCCCTTGCCATCCATTATGAGCCACACATTTCATTTAGAATGGAACAGAGGATCCCATCCCAAGTTTTAGTTGTCGTCCACCCTTGAGTTTCTGTATTCTAACTCTTCCAAACCCTCCAGTGTCCGTCATGGAAAGTTAAATAAGTCCCAAATGATGGTACTTCAAACTTGGAGTAGTTGCGGTGGTTTAATTCCATATGAACATGAACTTTGTCTTTAGTTTAATTTCATTGATGATTTGACTATTGTCCTAAGTTCATCTTATTGCATCACCATTGTACATCTCTTCATCACATGCTTTATGAGTGAGAAAGCAAACAAAACGGTAACTATCCATTTTGTTAAATTTTTTTATGTATTAATATTGGATTTGTTTGATTGTCATAAATAATTAAGTGTAAACTCGTATTTATTTTAGTGTGAAGTAGTAGTATTATAAAGTAGTTTTGAATAAGATGATGGTATCTTTTATATGACATAGTAGTATTCTTTGTATAACGTGGTGGTATTTATCATTTGTTGGATTCATATATTTTATATAATGTGTGAGATATAGTTTGTCTCGGAGAAATATACTCTTTTGATGAGTTTAATTGACATAGATCAAGTAAATGTGGAGTGACATCCATTGTTGTATAAAGTAGTATTTAGTGTATAACTGAGCAATATTTTTTTGTATATTTAGTATAATATGGAGATATTTATTGTATGAGCTGGTGTTATTTTTCGTTTAACACAATTGTATGTGCAGTGTAGGTGAGTAATGACTTGCAGAACGAAAAGAGCTATTTAGATGTGTAGGCTCCACATAATCTCACAGTGAGCATTAAGATGGCAGTGGCATTAAAAATATGAATGAAGTTCGAAAATTTGGAAATCATATTCGGTTTATACCATAAGTATGCAAGGTGTAATGGATTTGCAATTGCTAAAAGGGGAGGAAGGAAAATCGAGAAAGTAGAGTTTATGAGCAGAACAAATGTTTGCCATTAAGTTCAATTGCATAAATAACAAGAGATGAATAGAATGAAACTAATATCAAGTGGAGGTATTTGGACAATAATCAAGTTTGAAGATATGCAAGACTATGATTTGATTCCAAATCATGTGAGGTTTATGATGCAACATTGGACTGTGGATAGCCATGTAAGACGTGGATTAGTATTGAATGATAACTATGGAATTAAGCCATGCATAAATGTACGTCTTGTTGTTGAGGTTATGAAAATATGACATGTTTACGAAATTGTTTTAGTCATATAAACATATTGAGGTGAGTGAGATTGGAAGGAAAGATGTTCATTAGAATGAAAGAAAGGATAGTAGATTCATCAAAATGACGAGTAAGGTTGAAGAATATATATTTTTTAAGTAGATGCAAAGAGTTAGGAAGCTTATGTTTATTTTGGTGATGTGATCACGTTTAATATCGAATATCTTATGAATAGATATTAAATACCATTTGCTCCCTTCGCTACTGTAAGCCATCAAAGACAACCTATTTTACTATGTTCTGCATTACTGGGCAATAAGATGACTAATACCTTTTATTGACCTTTTCATATATATCTTAGGTATACAACACTACAAGAAAAATATTTTTTAGCGAAGAAAATTACCGACATAAAATAAAGATATTCCGCCTGGAAACAAATTTACCAACAGAAAAAGTTGTCTGAGAAATGGCCATAGGTAAATTTTAGCAATGAAAATTTTTCATTCCGTTGGTAAAAATATAGCAACAGAAAAAATTTCCATTGGTAAAATATAATAATTTTAGTGACGTAATTTCTTATTCCGTCGGTAAAAATATAACGATGGAAAATGTTTTCTGTCAGTAAATTTACCAACCGAGAAACAAAATGCCGTTGGTATGTTTTACCGATGGAATTATGTATTCCGTTGATATATTTTTTACTGATGGAGGTACAATTATCCGTCGCTAAAATACCTATGGAATAACAAAATTTAGTCGCTAAAATTTAAGACGGAATATGTCATTCCGTTAGTAATTAGCGATGGATTATTGTAAAACTGTTGGAAAATTTAACTATTATAAATTTCACCTATCATTTTGTCTTCTTACTCGAGTTTTCTGTTAATAATGTTATTATTATTTCTTACATTTAATTTCTGTAAATAATATAACATTGATTGATAAATATAAAGTCAATATTATCCTCGTTACTAGTAATATAATAAAAATATTATAATTTATACAAATAAGTATCTTGAAAGTTACTTTATATTAAGAATTTATACAAAAACTTAAGATTAGCAAAACATCAAATGTATTCACTTATCCATCTAAGTTATGCCGGTGATGAAGGCAAATGGTCTGACTATTGCGATGAGGTCTTATCCCTCCCCTTCAACTGATCAATCTCATTACAAAGTTAGGCTATGCACTCCATCGACTGTGAGTTGCCAACCTCTCTACTGTGCTCTCAAGCTGAATGACTCTTTCATTTGATACAGATCGCCTACTAAATGCAGTTGTAGTGGATGTGGAGGATTGCGAATAACATGTGTTTGCAAATAAACTTGAGTCGAAAATCCTTCCACGACGGACCCTACCACCCACTGCATCAAGATATGCCTGACTCTCATCTATAGTTTCAGAGTTCTGAGATTGTCGTTCAATGTTTTCTTGTATTTGGTCCTATCATTATATTTGATTATGTTAATATGTGATAATTTTTAAGAATTAATATTAAAGGATAGAATTAACATACATGAAATTGTCTGCAACAGGTGTTGACAAAGGTCACATCGTCATGCTTCTTGGTGTGAGTGCAAAAGATTTGGCGTGACGTAGGTTTCGTCCAATAGACTTTTCCTTCATCAAAATAAAATATTATAAGTGTACTACAATTTACAAAAATTTCAAAATTTCCTTAAATTTTTTATATTTATCCCTGTTAGACAAAAAACATAAACTCAACAATACAACTACTAACGGTACCAGACATTTATAACATTATTATTCTCCATAATGCACATATGTCAAGTATACGTGAATTTCTTATGTTAATACTAAGTTTTGAATTCATCATATTAAAGTTGAAGTCTTTATGTTTCAAATAATCACCTACAAGTTGATTTCTAAAGTTCAATTTTAAACAAGCACTATGATACGTAGCATTGTTTACACATGTGAATCGAGAAAGGGACTTCTCGTTGTGACTCCTAGGCTCATGGAATTTTTCACTGATAATCCTCAAAAGAGCTACATCACGAGTTTCTAGCCTATATATCATCCTAGGGATTTATCATAGAAAGAATTGTTATGTCAATTATATGTGAATTTCTTATGTTAATACTAAGTTTGAATTTATCACATTAAAGTTGAAGTCTTTATGTTTCAATATCACCTACAAGTTGATTTCCAAAGTTTAATTTTAAATAAGCACTATGTGTTAAGTCAAATGACTTTACGTAAATGATTTTGATGAAGAACAAATAATAATGAAAAGAAGAAAGTAAGACAGAAGCAGAAACATATGAGATGGAAACGCAACGATGAAAATATAGATGGAATAAAAGACAGACGGAAGAAAAGACAAACGAAAGAAGACAGATGGAAGCACAAAATAAAAAGACAGACGGAAGAAAATACAGACGGAAGTGCAAAATAAAATCTCAGATGGAAGAAAAGACAGACGGAAGAAAATACAGACGGAAGGAAAGACAGACGGAAGCACAAGCAAAAAACATCTAACAGAAAGAAGTGAGACGGAAGAACCGATAACACGACGGTTTTCAATTCAACTTGAGTTAGTTACATAACTCAACTGAATAACTGATTCTTTAAAGATCAAGAAGAAGTTATCAAGATGAAAATACAAATGAAGGCGATAAATATAAGTCGGAGTCGAATACTGCAAAAGTTAGTGATCTTAAGAAATCTCATTGTGCGAAAATATAGAGCAATTATCTTCTGTAACATTAGCTCAAAAAATTCTTTCAGTGGAGAGAAAGGCAGATAGCCTGAAAAGGCTAAGAGTAAAAGAATACTTGCTATAAGAGACCTGAAGAGGCTCAGTACTAAAGAATACTTGTACCGTGTTATGAGATAGTGAAATCTCAAAAAAATCTCTGAGCACTGGACGTAGCCTATGGTTTGGGATGAACCAGGATAAATCCGCTGTGTCTACATTCTCTTAACTCTCTCTTACTTTGAAAATATTTTATTACTGTTTTCATACAAGAAGTTTTGAAAGGGGATTAGCAAAAAGAATACACAATTCAATCCCCCCTCTTGTGCATTTGTATATCGTTTATTAAGTCTTTTTTTAACGTGTGATTCACTTCAATTGGTATCAAAGCTTGGTATCCAAGGATCACTGTAACAAAGTGTGGATAAAGATTTATGGCGGAGTCACACATGTACATTGCTGAAGGTGCCTCAGTCACTAGACCTCCGGCGTTTAACGGAAAAGATTATCATTGCTGGAAAGATAGAACGCGGCTATTTATCGAATGTACTCATATTGACCTTTGGGAGATAATAGAGAATGGGCCGTACACACCGGTAGATGAAGATGGAAATCCCATTTCACGAATCAGATGATCTGTTGATTAAAAGGCGAGATTTCAACTAAACTCGAAGGCAAAGTTCTTTTTGAGTTGTGCCTTAAGTAGAAGCGAGTACGACAAAGTCCACGGATGCGATACTGCAAAGGATATGACATGAAGGTACAAATCAAGTTAAGGAGTCCAAGATAAGTATTCTTGTGCATCAGTACGAGCTTTTCAAGATGAAAGATGAAGAATCTATTGATCAAATGTTTGGAAGATTTCAAAAAATTATCAATGGACTTAAAGCTCTCAGAAGAACTTACGACAATCAAGATCATATTCGTAAGATCTTAAGGAGTCTACTAAAGAGATGGAGACCAAAAGTTATAGTTGTACAAGAAGCCAAGTATCTGAGCGTGTTACAGCTTGATAAATTACTTGGATCTCTGAAAATACATGAAGTTGAGCTCGATGCTGAAGACAAGCCCAGACGGGACAAATCAATAGCACTAAAAGCCGGACAGAAAAGTCACAAGACTCAAAAGAAGAGTAATTCATTGTCAAAAGCACTAAAGATCAAATAAGTTAAGGATGATGATTCCAGCGAATCAAATCAAGAGTTAAGTGAAGAAGATGACGAGCTATCTTTCATTTCAAGAAATATTAGAAGAATGTGGAAGAAAAAGGCCAAAGGAAATCCATCCTTCAAAAAGAATAACAAAGATGATGGGAAGATCAAGAAGACATCCATCATATGCTATGAGTGCAACAAGCCAGGACATTATAAGTCTGAATGTCCATTACTAAAGAAAAAGCCCAAGAAGAGTAGAGAAGGCAAGAAAAGCGTGATGGCAACCTAGGAAGATCTAGATTTGTCTAAATCAGATACTGGCTCAGAGACATCAGAACATGCGAACATATGCCTAGTAGCCGAAGAAGAGAGTGATGAGGAGGTTACTTCCAAATTCAGTGATTTACAAGATGCATATTCGAAACTACTAGAGGATTCTCATGCAATTCTGAAACAGTACAAACTATTGAACAAAAAGTATGTAGAGAGTCTAAAAAATACTCAAGAGTTAGAAAGAGAGAACGTCTACTTAAAAAAGCAAGTGAACGAAATTAAGAAAAAGAGAGTTGTAGACAGATCTGAAGAGATCAATCAGTTAAAGCTTAGGATTAGTAGTCTTTCAGCTGATTTAGCAACTTTTACTGAGAGTACTAAGAAAATGAATGACATGTTAGGAAAGTGTAGACACTCTAGTGATAAAACTGGATTAGGGTTTACTAAGAATAATGTTCAGCAGAAAAAAAAGTCGTTTTCTCATAAAAAGAAGAATCATAAGTTACATTTTTATTAAAAAAACTCATCAGTTGCATCATTCTCATTCTATGACATATGTTAGAACTAACCCTAAAGGACCCAAGAAAATTTGGGTACCTAAAAAGCAAATAAAATCTCCTGCAAATATCCTTCCTTGGAAGAGGCAGCAAGCACCATTGGTACTTAGACAGTGAATGCTTGCGACACATGACGGGAAGAAGGTCTATGTTCCTAGATCTTCGGTGTAAGAAGGGAGGATCGGTAACTTTTGGAGACAACTAGCAGGGCAAGATAATCGAAATCGAAAAAATCGATACCACTAATCTTTGCTTAATGTATGAGAAAGGTAGAGATTTCAGGTTGATTAGATACTGTGATGCGGACTATGCCAGAGATAGGATTGATAGGAAGAGTACAAATGGAGGATGTCACTTTCTCGGTCCAAACCTAGTTTCTTGGTCAAGCCAGAGACAAAGTTCAATCACTCTATCAACTGTTGAAGCCGAGTATATGTTTGCCGCAAGCTGCTGCTCATAAACATTATGGATCAAGTACCAATTGGAAGATTACTCAGTACGAGAGGAGGAGATCCCGATTTTTTATGACAATACGAGTGTCATCAACTTGTCGAAGAACCCAATTCAACACTCAAGAGTAAAACATATCGAAGTTAGACGCCACTTCTTACGATACTACGTTCAGAGAAAGATCGTAAGTCTTTAGTTTGTTGAGACGGATTATTAATAGGCGGACATCTTCACCAAACCATTGAGTGAAGAACGATTCAAGGAGATCAGACAGAACCTCAACATGGTTATGTTATGTGACCAACCGTCTGACACGTCGCAACCCAGATAAAAGATCGTAGAAGTTAACGACGTTAGTAACAGTGAGTTACAGCTAGTAACTTCTATCTCAGGGAGGTTTTTGGAGGGCAAATTTCTCATAGTCTTGAGAAATTCCCCTATTCTAAAACACTCCTGAATATAGACCTTTAAAGGGTCCTCAACAAAAGCTCTCACTACTCTGTTCTCTCAACCTCGGTAACTGACATTATCTTTGTAGAAGAAAACTGTGCATTCTACCTTACTAATCAGAGAAGAAATGGAGCAAGCAATGATTTACGGAAGACTGGTTGATTTTGAATCCTTGAGGAAGGACAACATGGACATTGAACCAGAGAATATTACAGCTGGGTGGAGAAATTTCTTTAAAATCAAAGAAACCATATTTCAGAATGAAGTTTACGATTTCTGGAAGAATATGATGATGGTAGACATACGATTGTTGTTAAGTCAAAATGACTTTTCGAACATAATTTTGATGAGGAACAAATAATAGTGAAAGGAAGAAAATATGAAAAGCAGACGGAAGCAAATACAAAAAGCAGACGGAAGAAAGTCAAAGCAGAAAAGCAAACGGAAAAAAACAAATGAAAAAAATCAGACGAAAGAAAGCAGACGTAAAAAACAAACGCAAAAAATCAGACGAAAGAAAGCAGACACAAAAAAGCAGATGGAAGAATCAAAAGACACATCAGTCTGAGTTAGTTACAGAACTCAACTGAATAACCGTTTCTTTAAAGAATCAAGAAGCAGT
>JANVCL010000006.1:20073862-20089553 GCA_026546855.1 Erythroxylum incrassatum
ACCCGGAAATGCCAAAGAATGCATGTACAATCATATTAGAGTGCAAAAATGTGCATGTCACAATTAATGATGCATGAGGTGCAAAATTTCCCTAATTTTCTCATAAATTCAAATAATTCACAATTCTAGCCCTAACATGGGTGACGGGATGCTACACTACGATAAGTACTTATAATCTATAGTATTTATCTAATTAATGTATAAAATCAATTAAAAATACAAAAAATATATTTTTTTCACCTTAAATTCTTGATAATAATTTTTTTTGTCTCCTGAGAGATATTCTTCCATATATAACCCTCAAGATCAATCTTCTCCTTAAATTTGAATATCATGTTTCTTGAGCACGGTCAAGACGAAATCAACCTAATATTAAAATAATTAATTTTTATATCATTTTTAAATTTAAACATATAACTTAATTATAAACATATGGTGTTTCATGTATTTTCACTTACAGATTGTTGACAATTATGTTGTAAGTTCTTTCATCAACTCCCTCATCTCTAGGCTGGAGGTCGTCTCCTTCATCCGCATCGTTTACCTCTGATATCTCTATCATTAGTATAGAGGTGGTGGATGGTGTATCAGCAAGTACGAAAGATAATGCCTCATCTGCAAGTGTAGTATCTGGAGGTACAACATCTAATTCGGTTGTAGCTGCAGAATGTGATGCTTCACCTGGACAATAGCTAACTCCAAATCGTAGTCTGAACCTTGATTGTATCATATCCTGTTTTCTCTTTGGTGGCATATTTTAACTTGAAATTCATATTTTATTGAATATTATAGAAATATAAAAATTTCAATTTAATATTTTACACAATATATTGGAATTTCAATAATTGATTTATTGGATATAATATTCTATTACAAACACAAATTAATCGCTATCAACACTTAATTGTAAATCAAAATCAAAATCATCATCGTCTTCTTTTTCTGAAGAATTAGAATCAAATTCAGGATCATCTTTAGATCTCTCGCCCTCCTCATCCTCCCCAGATACATATTCATTATTTGCATCATTGAAAGGTTCATTCTCTTCATATGTAACAGTTGCGTTTATTTCATAAACATCTTCTTGAAATGCTTTACTTTTAATTATCTGTTCTCCTTTTCCATGTGATTCAAAAACACCTTTAGTTTAACTTTGCAAACGGCTAACCAATCTGACTTATCTTGTCGTAAGCTAGAAAAAGGGACATAATACACTAGGATCGTTTACCGTGCCAACACGCAATGTTCAAATTGTCTAAATCTTCTTGGCTGGTTAATTTTAACTAGAATGTATCGACTATGCACTTTTGTACCAACATTTGGAGTTGGATCAAACTAGTCACACTTAAATATCACACTTCGTTTTATTGGCAATGCAGGGTACTCATTTTCAAGTATCTCAATAATTTTACCATAGTAATCCATCAATTCTCCCTATATACAAACTCTATTATTTACTATTGCCATACTATGACCGTGATATTTTGTATGATATTTGTATCCATTAACCAAATACACTGGATACAACTTAACAGTTTGCAAAGGTCCCTTCGTAAGATCACATATGAACTTGTTCTTTATTGGATTTTCTAAGGCCTACATAAAAGAAATTATCATATTAAACAACATAATGTCATTTGAACACTTTAATCTTATAATTCAATCATTCCGTAATTGTAAGTGAAAACTTACATATTTCTCGAACCATCAAGGAAAGTGTCTTCCAACTTCTTTATTGATATCATCCTGTGTTTTCTTAGGCATTAGTTTATGTAACCATTCCTCGTATAATCTAAAAACATTATTATATATTTCAGTTGTTAATAACAATAAATTTCAAAACCTAAATAATCAATTTCAACTTACTACACGAAAGGTTGAATCTTTTGACAGTTCAATAAAATGTAATCGTAAGCAGCCTTAATTTCTTCCTCTGTTAATATTCTTCTTGTTAAATGTCTATGTGTTCATCCAGGATTTGTGAAAATTGATAAGTTACCTTCAGCATCACTCGTTCCTTCCCCATCGTCATTACGAGGAACTTTTCTTTCTCATGTATGAACATGCGATTCAAAATAATGTGAACAAAATGTACTAGCTTCCTCCACTAAATAAGCATTACATATCGAACCTTCAACTTTAACCTTGTTTTTGAAAGTTCATTATGGTATTGAAAAATTGTCAAAAATATTTTTCAATATGCATCATATCTAGATTATGACGTATCAAATTAATTTTTCAATATGACAAATCCCAAAAGATGCTTCATTTTCTTCAACCAAAGTTTTTGCTAATGCTTGTATTAACTTCATCAGCTTCAAATTCTGTAACTTTCAACAACCCTAATTCATTAATCTCCTGCAATATCTCTTCGCCAACTTTGTGAGGGGGAGGAGGTGCTTATACTATCCTATTCTTAATGAACTTTTGTTTATTGTGTCTAAATGGATGATTTGGAGGAAGAAATTTCCTGTAGTGGTCAAACCAACATGTTTTGCCCTCGTTTCAAAGATAAAAAGCATCAGGATCATTGCCATAATAAGGACAAGAGAATTTCCTTGATGTGCTTCATTCAGAAAACATAGCATATGCTGGAAAATCACTAATGATCCACATCAAAGTTGCTCTCAACAAAAAATATTGTTTCAGAGACACATTATATATCTCAACACCATATTCCCAAAAATGCCACAATTCAGATATCAATGGTTGTAAGAATACATCAATTTTATGCTTTAGATTTGTAGGCCTTGGCACCATCGCTGTCAAGAACATATATATCTCTTTCATACACATCCATGGAGGCAAATTATAAAGAGTAATTATGATTGGCCATGATGAATATTACTGGTTGGATTAACCAAAAGGTTGGAATCCATCTGTCGATAATCCCAGCCTAACATTTTGACTTTTAGCTGCAAACTCATAATGGGTGTTATTGAAATGTTTCCATGCCAGTGCATCTGATGGATGATTCATTATTCCATCTTCCATTTTGTATTCATTATGCCGTCTCATATGAGATGCAGTAACATTAGAAACATATAGTCTTTGAAGTCTCGGAGTTAGCGGGAAATAATACGTCCATTTCTAGGGTACTAATTTCTATTTCATATAACACTTTCTAAGCTTGAACCTAAATTGAACACAAAATTTGCACTTTTGTAATTCCACATCATCTCCCGAATATAACTTACGTCCCAATTTGCAACAATCAATCTTTTCAACAGGTAAACCAAGACCCCTGATAAGTTTCTTCATATTATAAAAACTATCCACCATTGTATGATCAGGAGGCAATGATTCATTATACCATCCAAGAATTTTATCAAAACTATGATCAGAAATATACCTTTCAGACTTTATATTCAATATTCGAGTAATTAAAGACAATTGAGTCATTGTCTCACAATTTGTCCATAATTCCTAGTCAGCTAAGTATAGTAAGTCAAAAAATTGTTTTGCATATGGGTTTAGTTCTTCTTTAAGATTTTCTATATTTTCCTGAAAGGTATAACCAGCTGCATCATAAACTATTTGCATGTAAGGATTTTTAGTTGCACCTAAATTATTTGTTCTAAATCCAATCCCCCTTTAAACTCATCTACATTCATTGACAAGTGTACTTAATTACCCCTTGAGGTGCTACAAATCTATGACTCCCCATGTCCTGTCCACTCAAAATAATTTGGACCCTTTTCTCAACAAATTCCCATTCACTTCATCAATAGGAAGGAAATGAACGTGTTTTCACTTTTTACATGGACATCTGATCTTTGGGCTATGCATATATGTAGGTTGAGGATATGAATAATGAATACAAGCTTCAACTCCCTCAACAAACTCAAGATTAATGAAACCATCACGTGTTAATCGTCTATATATCCAAGATCTATCAACACTACTCATTTCTACAAAATTGTTAATTTAAAAGAGTAAATTCATTATTAGTATCCTTCTTATTCCATAAGTTTACAAAACATCTAAACTTTACACAACATCCCCTAAGTATTAGTCAATCAAATTAATTACCTACAATTGATGACAATACTATGGTACGTGACATTATTTACACCTGTGAATTAAAAAAACAAGTTCTTGCTATGACTCCTAGGCTCGTGGAATTTTCACTGGTAAGCCTCACAGGAGCTGCATCATAGGTTTCCAGCCTATATATTGTCCTAGGATTTTATTATGCAAAGAACTATCTTGTCTATTAAATGTATGAATTTCTTGTGTTAATACTAAGTTTGCATTAATCGCATTGAAGTTGAAGTATTTATCTTTGAATTAATCACCTATAAATGATTTCAATACTATGGTACATAGCATTGTTTACACATGTGAATCAAGAAAGCAAGTTCTTGTTGTGACTCCTAGGCTCGTGGAATTTTTCAATGATAAGACTCACAGGAGCTATATCATAGGTTTCCAAACTATATACCATTCTAGGGGTTTATTATGCAAAGAAATGTATTATCTAATAAACTTATGAATTTCTTGTGTTAATACTAAGTTTGCATTAATCACAATGAAGTTGAAGTATTAATCAATTGAATTAATCACCTACAGTTGATTTCAAAACTATGGTACGTGCATTGTTTACACCTGTGAATCAAGAAAGCAAGTTCTTATTGTGACTCCTAAGCTCGTGGAATTTTTCACCAATAAGCCTCGCGGGAGCTACATCACGGGTTTCTAGCCTATATACCTTCCTAGGGATTTATTTTGCAAAGAACTCTCTTGACTACCAAATATATAAATTTCTTGTGTTAATACTAAGTTTGCATTAAACACAATGAAGTTGAAGTATTAATCAATTGAATTAATCACCTACAGTTGATTTCAAAACTATAGTACGTGACATTGTTTACACCTGTGAATCAAGAAAGCAAGTTCTTGTTGTGACTCCTAGGCTCGTGGAATTTTTCACCAATAAGCCTTGCGGGAGCTACATCATGGGTTTCTAGCCTATATACCTTCCTAGGGATTTATTATGCAAAGAAATCTCTTGACTATTAAATATATAAATTTCTTGTGTTAATACTAAGTTTGCATTAATTACATTGAAGTTGAAGTATTTATCTTTGAATTAATCACCTACAATTGATTTCAATATTATGATACATGGCATTTTTTACACCTGTGAATCAAGAAAGCAAGTTTTTGTTGTGGCTCCTAGGCTCGTGAAATTTTTCACTGATAAAGCTCACAGGAGCTGCATCACGGGTTTCCAACTTATATACCATTCTAGGGGTTTATTATGCAAAGATATGTCTTGTCTATTAAACGTATGAATTTCTTATGTTAATACTAAGTTTGAATTAATCATATTAATGTTGAAGTATTAATCAATTGAATTAATCACCTACAATTGGTTTTCAAAACTATAGTACGTGGCATTGTTTAAATTTGTGAATCAAGAAAGCAAGTTCTTGTTGTAACTCCTAGGCTTACAGAATTTTTCACCGATAAGCTTTACGGGAGCTGTATCATAGGTTTCTAGCCTATATACCTTCCTAGGGTTTATTATGCAAAGAACTGTCTTGTCTATTAAATGTATGAATTTCTTGTGTTAATACTAGGTTTGCATTAATCATATTAAAGTTAAAGTATTAATCAATTGAATTAATCACCTACAATTGATTTCAAAACTATGGTACATGGCATTATTTACACTTGTGAATCAAGAAAGCAAGTTTTCGCTGTGACTCCTAGGCTCGTGGAATTTTTCACCGATAAGCCTCATGGGAGCTGCATCATGGGTTTCTAGCCTGTATACCTACCTAGGGGTTTATTATGCCTCAAATCATCCATAAGATCTCAAACTCATTCCACATACAATAAATGCTTATGTAATCATACATATCCTCATTAATGATTCAAATATAAACCAAACATAAATACTTAGACTATTAAAGACGAACATAAAAACTCATCAATGATTATAAGAATATTATAAACAACACAAAATCAAGACCTCCTTTGCATTCACATAAAACTCAAACGCATTTAATTAATATATTATTAAAGCAACACATATGGTACATATTAGTTGGACAACTTATCTGGATGGACGGCCACCTACAGACTACAAAGAAAAAGAATATTTCATATTAGTTAACTGGTGGGAATGCACCACTATTTGAAAAGGACTACAACTGGCATAAAAAGTATGCTTCATCTTTAAAAGTATGCAAGATAAAACAAAGATATTGTGAACATCAATTTAAGAATTTCGAAGTTCAAATCCATCAAGCTTTTTTTTTGCGCAAGGTTGAAAGAGAAATAGAGTTAGTTGACCAAAGTGAAAAGGAAAACCAAGGGGCATTGCCTGCATTTCCGATGGGTTGTTCCAAAAGACAGCTTTTTCTTTTTCTAATGTTCTGAAGCCCTCTTCCTATTTTTGGCCCCCATTTTCACATTTTTCACACTCGTCTCCCTCTTATTAATTCAAGTGTGCTATTTTTTCATTTTCTTTCAGTACTTTTGCTCCTTATCTCCTTCTTAATTGCAATCTAACCCACTTAGGTTTAGTAACTTTGTAGTTAGAACAGGATATACAAAACTTTCAACTTTAGGGATCTTCCTTTTATGATTTCTATGAAACAACTGACAAGGTGTGCTCTCGTTTTTCTTTAGCTTCATTAATATATGTTATGTAATTTTAATTAAGAAGTTATGTCCACTAGTCTTCTTTTATTAAAATATCTCTTCCCCCACTTGTTTTGACAATTAAACTAGAAAAAATCTAAATGTATATCTCGTGAGCTAATAGTCCATGCTAACAAAATTTTAAACTGTACAAAAATATCATACTATATTTACCATTTCAAAAAAAATTGGACATAAAGGAATTAATACATTTCCCTACATAAAAATATTTTGTGAATAGCAAAACTTCACTTTAATTTGTTCATTTCTCTATGTAATAGGCATGTGAAATAGAGTAGATGAATGAGTGCTTCATGGTAACATCAAAAAGCATATTCACTTTTGTTGGTTCATCATGGAAGCAAAGAAGTAGATGGGTGTGAGAAGAGAAGAAGTAGATGGGTGTGAGAAGAGAAGAACCTCTCAACTCCTCAGTAGGAAAATTATGACTTGAAGCAATCAAAAGTTGGGAAAGATATGAATAGTTCGTAATAATCTTACCTTATTAATCAATCCATCGTCAATAATTGAACTACTCAACTTCTTGAACAACTCGTAAAGAGATTTTTAAACATAAAAATCTTAACTACTAATTACATAATTATTCTTAATTCAACAGACAACAAACATTATCTAAAATTTCAAGACATATATTCAAAAACATGAACTAAGAGCAAACATAAGAAATGAAGATTGAAAGGTATCTAACAAAGAAGTTTAACAATCTACTTCATTCAAAAGAGACAATTTCACTATTAACAACCAACTCCACATTTACAGAACCAAACGACGTCGTCATAAACCTACACATTTACAAGACCACAATGGCGATGAGGTGTGGTGCACGAGAGACGATTATATAGTACTTGAAGTAACAACAGTAAGGACGAGTAGCAATAAGTTGTGGTGGCACGATGTGCAATGGCCTTCAGTAGTGACAGAGATGACGACGCTGGCTCACCGAAGACAGTGGCACACTGAGGACTCATGGTGGGACAACGAGGAGGCATGGTCAGACGACGAGAGGCGAGGTCGGACGACAACAAAAGAAGAGAGAAAAAATGGGGTTGCGATGGACGAGGAGAAATGGGGGGAAGGAAGCTACGGTCAATTTAGGATATATGAAAACAATGTCGTTTGGTGTTAAACTAAATGACGTCGTTTTTGTTTTTCTTAAAACACTGAACCAAAAGCAAATGACGACAATTACGACTAAAATTTACTAACGGACTACCATCAATAAACTCAAAACTTATTTTCTCCGCTAAGCATTCCCACTTTCTTTAGCGACAAACATTTCTTACTGTCACTATATTCCGTCAGAAAATTTGCCAGGTTGATTTCCCTCCACATTTACCGATGAATATTTTCCGTTGAAAATTGAAAATTTTCCCAACAATTGTACCGATGAAACATGATTTTTCATTGGTAATTTCTAGCGGTTTCATTTCCGTCGGTAATTGTCCATCGCTAATAACTAATTTGCTTGTAGGGATAGAAATCATACACAATTATACCAAAAATTATTAAATAAATACATAATTACTAACACATAGATATACCTTTATTCATCAAATTTCTTTGTGTAAACTTTTAAAATGATGAATAACTACATCTATGTCTATGCTATCTAGGTATATCATAATATAACAAACAAAATATACAATCATATGAAGATAATTATTGAAGTCATAAAAGTATTTTAGTATATACCAACTCTTGACATACCTCAACACTTCTTAAGTTAATTTTCTATTTCAAGTCTTATATAACTACTTTAGGCATTTTCTTTAGATTATAAGGCATTAACCAACTCTCACTAACATCTTTGAGAGACATTTCATCGAAGAATTCATAGGAAACCCAAATTCATCTCTAACTAATAACAAAATCACTACATTTTATCCATTATTTACCAACAAAAACACATTCAAACAACAAACGCATAATACCCACAATCCATGAAAACAAACCCACCCACGTTCATATACCCACAATCCATAAAAACTCATGTTCAACACTATCAACAAATTGTTTTGGAGACATTGGGAAACCTAATAGCAAACTTTGCTGAAAATGACGCACGATGGACCGAAACAAGCAAAAATCAACGTTGAATGCATGGGAGGAAGAGGGACCAACAACTATGAAGTAGGGAAGAAGATGATAATGAAAGAGGGAAGGAAGATGGGGGGTTTCGGGTGGCTTATGAGGCTATTCAAAACTCCATCGTTTGGTGTTAAACCAAAAAATGTCGTTTTAATTTTTGAAGAAATTGACATTTACTAATGAAACTATGGTTCTGTCGGTAATTACTGATGAAAATAAGGTTGTGTTGTTAACTTAGATGCATAATTTTCTTACCACCCATTGCCGCCTATTTTTATGATGAAATGTACTATTTTGTTGCTGTATCCCATTAGAAAAATCTTAGGAATAATTTCCCTCTACATTTACCGACGAAAATTTTGGTGGTCGCAAAAAAATATTTTCCCGATAACTTTACCAACAGAAAATTAATTTCTATCACTAATTTGCTACAAAAAATTTTTTGTCAGTAATGTGTTATTTTCTTGTAGTGCAAATGGCAAGTCACCTGACATTGCAAATAAGTGTAGAACTATAGATAATATCACCATGTTGGTATTCCTAAGTGTAAGACATATATTATGTTTCTAATATATACTTAAGAAAATACTAGAAAAATTTAGTGTCATAAGAGTTATAAAAAATTGAAAGATATTTTTATAGATATTGCCTATGATGCCAACAACATTGAATAATTCAAGAAAAAATAGAATGAAAATGTTGTTGAGTTTAAATTATGTAATAATTCATGGCTTTAGTCTTTATTTGATCAATATATAAGTTGGGTTCCAACTTATGTTATTAATCAATTTTGGGTTAGAAGTTCAAACACACAAAGAAGTGGGGGTATGAAAGCTTATTTTGGCTGCTACGTGCATGCGTGTAGTACATTGAGAATTTTTTTATAGCAATACAAAAAAGTAATTAGGAAAAATATTAAGTATGAGATGGAGTTTGATTACTTGTGTTTAGGAACTAACGTATTTTTGGTTTTGTGATTTAATATTGGGAAAGAATTTTAGAGGGAATAAGACAATATCTATATTTAATCTTATACAAAACAAGCTTACTAGTGTCATATATTGCAATGGAAAAATATGAACCAAATGGAATAACAAGGTATACGAGGTTGAGGAGATAGGTGAAGGATTCTATAATGTCAAGTTGTATACAATTACATTAACTGATTCATTCTCACAAGCAAAGTACGCCTGCGAGGTGTTCGAATTTAAGGGAATTATGTGTTGATACATATTTAAATATTTGAGTAGGGTTAACATTTAAACTTTCTAAAAAAATTGCTTATTAAAGGGTACATAAAGATCCGTTTAGATTCCATGTGAAGAGAAAGGTTCATAACATTAGAGAGGATGATGATATTTATGCTAGTAGGATAAAAAAATAATATTGACTTTCTATGAGGCCCTTGATTATGTACTAGATAGTGAACCAAACTTTGAGTACTTGTATAATTTGTTGGAAAAGGTCAACAAAAAATTTACAATTGCCACTGGAACTAAGTTAGAAGATGTTAGTTCATGAATGCATTGGTCATATAGAATCCATTCTGAGAGATGTCAGCTTGAAGAGTCTAGTATTATTGAGGCTGTATGATAAATAAAGAGTAAGAACATTTCAATCTCAATTAGAAGAGATCCAAAAGAGGAGGTATAAAAAAAAGGTTAGATATTGAATATAAATATTGCCAACACTGTTTTCCTATTTGAATGTATATTTTTTGTGTATACTATTTCAAAATGATTTGATTATAAATTTGTATTGCTTGTTTGATTATTGTTAGTTAGGACTAATAAAATTTAAGGAGATACTTTTAGATACAGATAAAGATGAAATTAAATGGAGGACTAAAATTATGAATGTTGATTGCATTTCATTAATCATCAAGTAAATATGTTGTATGATTTAGTAATTAATATATGTAGGTTGTCATGAATATTTGGCTTAGACTATTTGTAAAACTAACAATCTATTTGAGAATATATTTGTGTACAAGAGAAACCTTGTCTTCAAAATTTGAATAATTGGTAGGCTCAACTTCTAGCAATTATACTCAATTGTTGTTATCAATGAGAAGTGGCAAACAAGTTTAATAATGAAATATAGGCTGGTAGATTTAACCTTGTCACTAAAAAGTTGTAAAAAGAGGAACCAAAGGTCTAAATGAAACATAATTTCTGAATTATAGAATTTCCTTCCATTACTTATACCTATGGTATTTATTATGGAGGGATGAACATTTTTATGAAGTTACCTTCCAATGGGTGTGTATGATATGTTATTCATTATTTTTCCTGATTTATATTATATTATTTATGAATGGAATGTTTCCTATGATGTAAAATTAAAATAAAATCATCTTAATGTTGAAACACAACTGTTTGGCTCAATTCCAAATCTTAAGCTCCTTAGCCTCTAAAAATGTTACATGTTTAGAATGTGGTCATCCATCCTTTTCTTCTCTTACGTGATACAAGTCTCTAATGGATCATTTATGGTTATTTCTTACATAACAAAAGAACTTTCAACATTGGTCACATCTACAAAGAAACAAATATCATCCTTCCAAGGGAATGTCTTAAAGCTTCATATATCTTAAAGATAATATCCTCATCTCCTACCTTTAGGACTAATTTTTCATCATCCACATCTAGTATAGCCTTAAAAATTATTAGGAAAGGTTGTCTTAAAATTAAGAGAACCTCTACATCATCCACCATATCCATAATCATAAAATCAATAGGAAATATAGACTTTTTAAACTTAACATCTTCCAAAATGCCCTTAGGATATTTCGTTGAATTATCTGCTAATTGAATGCTCATGCTAGTCTGTTTAGGTTCACTTAACCTAATGTCTTAAAGATTTCATATGGAATCAAGTTAATAATAGCTCATAAGACCGTTAGTTCCCTTTCAATTAACAAACTATCAATGTTATAAAAAAATAGTAAAAATCCTTAAATATTCAATTTTCTAGGATAACTTTTTTTGCAAGATGGCATAGAACTCCTCACTTATAGTAACCACTAACAAGTCCTTAAGCCTTTTTTTGTTACAAAGGATATCTTTTAAGAATTTGCCATAATTTGGCATATGTGAAAGAGTTTCAATAAAAGGTATGATAGTATGTAATTATTTAACTAGCTCTAAAAACTTACTAAATTTATCTTTCTTTTTATTTATCTCAAGTCTACTAGGGCATGAAAATTTTAGTTGGTACTTTTTGACTATTTTCTTTTGACTCCTTATTTATTAATGAAATGTAGGTGAAGGCTCTTAACTTTACTATCCTTGATTATTCTATAAAAAGTCAAAATGGTTTCTCTACTATAGATTATAGGTATTACTATAAGGTTTACTTTGAGTTTAATTTCCTACAAATGAACCTACTTGGTTAGATGTCCCATGTTGTTATGTGTCTAACATTTATGATTAGAGTGTTCATCATTAAAAGCGTTGCGACCCATCACTTATGTCAGTTTAATTGTTGAACTCATACTATTAAGCTTCTTCTTTAAAGCTTCCAACTTTGCTTCTAATGTTGTCACCACATCAAAAATATGAATACATTTTGGTTTTATATTTAAACTTAAGTTTTGTCATTTTTAGTTGTTTATATATATAGTCTTTATAAGTTCTTACAATTCTTTAGGAGTTTTAAAGTAGGTGGTTTCACCTAAAAACGCATCAAATAATTGCTTAGATGGGTAAATCAATCTACTATGAAATGTCTACATCTATAACCTCAAATCAAGTCAATAGTGTGGACACTTCTTCAATAACTCTTTTCATCTCTCCAAAGTATTCTATACTATCTCATTCTCTAATTCTTGAAAAGAAACATATATCATTCTTGAGTTTTACTGCTCGTGCTAGAGGAAAATACGTGGGTAGAAATTTTTTAATAAGACCATTCAAGGTGGTAACAGATCTACGAGGCAAGGATGTCAACAATGATTTGGCTCTATCCTTCAAAACAAGCTCAACTAAATAACATCCTCAAAAGCCCTATTGATCCTGAAAGCATTATAGATCTTTAAAAAGTTGATGATGTGTGTATTTGGATCCTCATTTGACAAGTCTTCAAATTGCACAAGTCGTTGAAACATCTAAATCATGTTGGAATCTTTCTAAAAGTTATTGATCTCCACTTTTGGCCTATTGATGCCATATTATGTTCCCATAATCGATTATCTAGCATAATCCCTTATAATATACTATCCTCCTTATCCTGCCATTGTGTTTGGTAGCTACAACCTCAGAATTTTCCTCTCTTAAACTCCAAAATAAAATCCTTTTAATTTTGGGATCCAGATTAAATAGTACTTTGGGACTACTCCTGATGATAAACTAGAGTACCTAAATCCTAAAATTCAACAAGAAAAAGAAGATTAAGAAAGAAAGTTTTAAAATAATTAAATACAAAAAGAAAAGAAAAGAAAATGTGATTAAATTAATTTTAAAATGTAACTAATATCATAGTCCCAGACAACAATATAAAAAATTTGATTTCACACTTTTAGAATAATTCTAAAGATTACTAAGCAAGTGCATCAATTAATCTTATAGTATAATCTAAATAAATATGAATGTCAATCCTACAAAAATTACAAGTACTAGTAATAACTGTCTTTCTATTATATAATTTAACAAACAATTTATTGACTTAAAAGAAATAACTATCAAAACTAAAATTACTAATCTAAAATAATAAATAAAAGTAATTGGCGAGATTGAAATAATTGACTAATAAATAAAACCTAGTTTTAGAATCATCTTTGAACCTTACTATGCTTAAACCTATCCTGATTCAATTTTTAACCCTAATTTATTAGACCAGTAGAAATTCCAAAGTTACACTTTCTCAAGAAATATAGCCCTTACCTTGAAGTTGAAAGATTGAATCTCTATTTAATCAAAACGTCTAAGAAAGCATTAACTTATTGTATAAATTTTCTTGATAGGATTGACTCTAACAAAAAAGATTTATATGGTGCTAGTTATAGAATTTTATGTGGCTTTTATTATTCATGACATAATTTATTTATACATATGATTTTCCCAATCCTTATATATAAAATATGAAATATAATCAAGACACTTGTATGTTTTAATTTAGTCGAGACACTTTTATGTTTTAATTCAGTCATAGTAAGTCATTATAAATAATTCTCAATAAAACTGGGGTCTTTCATTAAAGCAAAGAATCAATCTCAACATATAGTTATAAGGTTCATTCCATCTAGATTTATCCCAATTTTGTTCATACTAAGATTAAAAAATACCAAATATAATTAAGAAATAATATAAAATAAAGGAACTCATTCTTATGGATCTTTAAATCTTAATGTCTTCATTTGAATCTTGATTTAAATCACTTATTTTTTTTCTCCAAACTTACTTTCTTCTTATCTAAAGATGCTCTAATTTGTCTCCCTGATGATGTGTTATTTTCTCTTTAATTTTTTCTTGCCGTCTAATTCTAAAAACTTCCTTTTATTCTCGCGAAACCCTAAAATATCTAAAGTATCTAAAGTTTTCTTAGGAACTCTAGAAAACCCTCACTCTATGTAAAAATTACCGTCAATATGGGACCAAAACATAAAACAGTGTTGTATAGCATCTAGCATGGCTTTAAGAGGGTGTCCTGTTGTTGGATCCGTATTCCTCTAAAATCATGCTAAAACTTCTTTAACTTGGATCTAATTTTTTCAAATTTATTCTTCCCTTATTAGGGAGTTAAAATAATATCTATAGACAAGATATATTGAGTACCAAATCTTGTAGAAATTATCCAAACATAAGCAAAATACTCTCAAAATCATGTTAAAAACATACTCTAAATAACATTTATCAATATTGTAGTGATACTTTTATGTAAAGTGGTGGTATTTATTATATAGTGAAATGGTATTGTTTTGTATATAGTGGTAGCTTTTATATAATGGATTGTATTTTTCTTTAATGGAATAAGAAATACAAAGTAATGGTTATTATCATGATTTAATAGTGAAAGAACATCAAAACACATTTGAATCCATGACTTTAGACTACTTTTAACTTAAAATCCACAAAATCAATATCATGCAAAATTATACTAAAAAAATAGTGCTAAAGATCCCTAAAGCTACAAATTGAAATAAAGCCACCTAAATCATTAGGTCAGCTTCCAACAAATGCATCTTTATGAGTCTTTTAATTAGACTTTATAGTCAGCTCCAAATCTTAGGCTCATTAGCCTTTAAATCTTCTACATGTTTAAATAAAGTGGGGTCGTCCATCTCCTTCTCTTCTCGTTACATTTTAAATGTCTTTAACGGATTATTTGTGATTATTTCTTGCATAACATGAGAAATAGGCCTACGATTTCTTATATAAGGCGGTGATATTTTTGTATAAAGTGGTAATGGTTTTTATTTATACGGGATTTTTTTTGTATAGAGTGACGATATTCTTTTGTATAGTATAGTAATATTTTGTATAGTGGGGTGGTATTTCTTTGTAGAATGGTGATATTTTTTGGGTACATTTAGGACTTTTTATTGTGAAGTCTTTTATTAAATTGTCTAACTTTATTGTGAACTTGGATAATTTTATCTCAAACAACATTAGGACTTAATATTCCAATTAAATATAAATTAGTGTTTGAATTCAAATTCATAAAAAGGTATAAGATCCTATAAATTATATAATTTATCTGAGACTAATCTCTACCATAATTCTTAAATTATAAAAAAGCAAGGAACAATATTTATATGCATATAGGTTCTTGTTTATGTTGTAAGAGGAAAAAATTGATATCGTAACAAGTTATATTGGCTTGACATCACTTTATTACAGAGGTGCTTTTAGATATTTATCAAATGCTTTTCACTATAAGCCATATGCGTCAAAAATAACATATTGCATGTTAAATATTTACACAATAT
>JANVCL010000006.1:20096101-20117640 GCA_026546855.1 Erythroxylum incrassatum
ACATACATACATACATACATACATACATACATACATACATACATACATACATACATACATACATACATACATACACATATTAAAATAATAAAATAGAAATATAAATAAAGGATAATAAAAATAAATACATATAAATAAAATATAAAATAAGTAATAAATTAAATAATATAATAAATATAAAACAAGGTAAAAAGTAAAAACAAAAGGAAAATAAGTAAATAAATAAACAAATAAGAAAGAATCAAGTCATAAATAAATAAAGCATGTCATTATGAGAAAATATTTAGGCTAAGTAAGAAAATGTTTAGGTTAAATAATTAAGAGAAAAGTACTACATATTAAATGCTTAGACAAAATACAAAACATAAGACTTTAAGAAAAATGCTTTAAAGACCTATGAAAACGGGAATGAACTCTTTATATGAGATCTTCTTTCTGTATCTTAGTACGTCAAAGTTTTCTAATGAGGGGTATGTATTAGTTTATGCCCTGCAACCAATCGCTTTGGTTGTAGTTTACGGACAAATTACTTAAAAGCATTCTTTATCTTATGCATGTTTAGATGTATATGATAAAGTCCATGAGATAATTGTACACCGAAAATGAAATTATAATAATATTGTAATTATGAAATTCATATTGCATTTATGTATTATTCTTAAATATTCCTAGTTATTATTCTATTAAAATTGAACATTAATAGAACATAAAAAAGCGAGCACACAATTTGTTTTTCCTTATGAAAGAAATAGTCGATCTCATAAGCTAAAGTATAGAGATACTTAAACAAACGTATGGGTACTTGTTAGAGAACAAGTTCATTGAACAGACCCAATATGAGAAATTCATTTGGAACATTACTTGTATATATATAAAATTCTCATTGTGATGGATGCCTAAGTGATCCTTTGACTTAAGGTCATCAAAGTTATCTTACATGGGGATTGTTATGTTTTGATACTATTTATGATCTATTTAATTATGAGTCGATTAAACGGTAGTCATTGGATGTAGCATGAATTACATGGAAATAATTGTGTGATCAAGATAGAATTTATCACCCTAAAGTAATTAGAGAGAATGTTCAATTGTTCTCGATTAGTATTAATTCAAAAAATCATTGGATAAGGCATAATAACATTTTGTAAATAGTTTACAAATGTCATTAATTGAATCGATAGCTAATGGTGGAAAACTAATATAATTTGACTCAAAATAGAATAGATATTAATTTTATGCTCTATATTTAATCGGAACATTATATGATGAAAGAATTAAATTATACGAAAAAATCATGCACGAAAAGGTTAGTCAAAACTACTTTGATATTTCTAAATATTTGGGTAGTCATAATACATTACTAGATACTAATATTGATTTATAATTATAAATCGTGTAATTAGAGTATTAAAGATAAATTAAAAGAAGTTTTAATTTATCTAATTCTAATTGTAAATTAGAATTATAATTTATAATCATTGTCAACATATTTAGGAACCTAATGGGTCTCACATATAGAATGGGTTGAAGAGAACAAAGTTAATTTAATCAAGTTAGACTTGATTATAAAATTTGAGAAAATTTATAATTAAATATGAGATATTTAATAAATAAGGATCAATATGAAATATTGAATCTTATTTAGGCACAATTGATATTTAATAAAAATTATTTGTAATTCTAATTAAAGTTGAATTAAAATTAGAATTTAATTTCAATTAAATTACTAAAACGTCTAAAGCTTATTATAAATAGGCTTAAGCTCAATGGATCTAGCACTTCTTGCTTAATCATCTTTGTAAGAGTTACATAGTTCTCTCAATCCATTATGTGGATGCCGTTAGAGGCCGCATATTTGTAAGGCAACGGTAGTTAAGACAAATTAGTTTCGAGGGATACGACAAGATTATAATCAAATTTTAGAATAAAGTACGAATTTAGATTCATGCATTATTATGATTATATGTTAATCATTTTATAGAATTAAGGTGATCTTCGATTTTGAAAAATCAAAACATGAAAAATTTCAAAATTATTATGCTGCAATTTCCCAACATCATGTATTCAGTAAGTTTTAGAAAAGCTATATAATTCTTGATCACCTCCTTCTAATTTTTCTTAATCTTTTTTTTCACTCTTGTAATTATTAAATATTAAATATAATATTTTTGCATCTTTTTACTAAAATGTTCGAATATCTCCTCTTAAAATTTTGAAAAATACTTAAATCGGCCTATCTACATATTTACTCATATTACATTGTAATGGCTTGTGCAAATTATTCTTTTTCCATAATGCTCCTTCAAACATCATTCGTGAATTAGCTACAAACTGGAAACGTTCCTATTCTATGAAATAAAATGAGCTCTGATTTTTATCTGGCTACTGATTCGCCTTCCGATTACTCTCCTTAATTTTAATGAATAAATTATATTTGTTAAAAAATATAAGATATGAAGAACATGGATTATTTTTATACCCGGACCTGGCACCGTACAGTTGACAATACCGCAACGAAATCTTTCAAGTCCTTGCAAGAATACTACTGAAACAGCATTAGGACAGAACATGAATCCCAGGTGACCACAGCCAGCATTTCGAATATAAAAAAGACTCAGCGAGCCGTCGTTGGTATAAGAGAATAGTAATAAGAGTATAAATTAATATAATAAAGAATGAGAATAGATATTATCATTATAATTATGATTGTTGGTTAAGAAGAAGGAATGATTACCATTACTATTGACAGTGGTTGGTTTGTAAAAATACTAATAAATAAAAATTTATTATAATTTATTATATTATAATTAATTATACTGTAATTAATTAATTACAATATAATTATTAATTAATGAATGAATTATATTTTAATTAATTATATTGTGACTAATTAATAATATTTTAATTAATAAATAATTATATTTTAATTACTTATATTGTAATTAATTAATTATATTTTAACTAAGTAATTAATTATTAATTAATTACAATATTTTAATTAATTAATTATATTTTAATTAATTATATTGTAATTAATTAATTAATTACAATTAATAATTATATTTTAATTAGTTATATTTTAATTAATTGTAACAAACACACTCTTACTTAACAATTATACTCATTCCTTTAAATTAGGAGAGAAATAGGGTATTACTAAAAAATGGGTAATCAAAATAATGACTCTATAATTATAGTCCCTTACTGAACTCAATCTTTCATTCTATACTTATTCTTTTTTTTCATACCCGCTAAACAAGCACACCCTTAAATTACAAAGAAGATGGATTGCTTGCATTTTTTTTTTATGTAACTATAAAATCCATAGCTATTACCTTTTAAATACAACAAAAATTTTGATAAAATGTGCGTTAAAGGTGAAGTGAAGATGGAAGTAATTTGCAATGTGCAGAAAAGTCGCAAATAAGTAATAAGTTAGGATTTAATATTATTGATACAAACAGAAATTAGAAGTATTTAAGTTAGGATAAAAACATATGTTCTATGGTTTTCTTGGACTTCGGGTGTATGTTTCATGTCATTCAGACTTAGTTCTTACTTCTTACATTTTTTAATTTTAAAAAGTTCAAGGACAACGTGAACAAATTACCTTCGCAGGAGATAAGTAAGTGACTGCCTTTTTCAAGTTGCATCTCTATTTCCATTTCAGGCAAAAGGTCACAGATCCTTGGAGACTTTCAACGCATGCAATCTGATGTTTTTTCCCCCCTTTCTTGTCGGAGACACGAATCAAAGTATTTCTTGTTGTTCTCTGTCAAGTAAAAGTACCATCATGATTAGAAATTTTGTAAAATTTTCAAGTTTATTTATTACTTCGTGGAGTTAATTTTGCAGTTACAGAGAGGATCCAAAGAAGACCCTGGAGGATCTCCATTTCTGTTTAACTTCTTTGATTTTCAAGAGACAGACCCATTTGCTTTAATTGAATTGGGTGCTCGTGTCTTTGGCCGATCCAGGTTTGTTCGTGCTGGAATTTCTTCTGGGTTCTTGAGTTCGGCTGTACTTAAATAGTTTTTTTTATAGATATTATTTGTAATTTTGGTTCCCGAGTCAAGTTTTCATTGGTCTGGTTGCCGAGGAAATACTGGAAATGGGAAGGATGTGCATAATTATGTGTAAGTTGGGCGAACCAATTTTTGTTTTGCTATTCGCGTTAAGCACTTCGTAAGCTATGTAAAAGTATTTGTTTGGGAAATTTGCTCTTAACCTTCGTATTATGTCTTAAATTTCTCAATAACTATACCTTCGCTATCATGATCACCCTTAAAGGAGCTGTTTTTGATTCTTAAATCTACGCATATCTCTGAATTATGTTTTGTAGACTTTGGCTTGTCACCACGGTTGTTTATGAAGAGAACGTCCCAGAGAATTTGGCTGGAAAAGTGAATTAGTCATTGAGAAGTGATACCTTTGGACTTGGAGATTATATGAAAGAGAAGAAATGCCAGTTGATGATGACCAAAGCTGGCTTTTCTGATGTGAGAAAGTGTCTTGGGCATCCTAGCAATGAGTCGATCTCCTTCATTTTCAGTTAAGCAAGAACTTAGTTTAAAGGCTGATCCAGAATCTCTGAAGAAATGGGTTATTGCCTTTTGTATCATTAGATTTGACCTTGAACAAGGCCAGCTCATCGAAGATTGTTACCCACCCGGTGTTCTCACAAATGAGGAGGAACTTGATATTGCTTTTAGTTCTTTTCCAGATTCCATTTCCCAGCACCAGAATCGATCAAGCATTCATGATTGCATATTCTTTTTTCGCATCAGGAGGAGGACTGGTTCTCAGCGAGACAATGTGACTTCATCTGAGATTACTAAAGTTGATGATAAAGAAGTATCTTCCAAATTGACGGTGGAAAAAGTGGTTAAAAGAACTAATAGTAATGGCAAAGCTTTGAAATATTTATATGGCTATGTGTTCAATAGGCAAAGACATGATGAAAGGCTAAAGAGGGGTGGGGAACAAAAATCTGTGGTGGTACTTTCTCACAATCCTTACTCTAGTGTTTTTAGGCCTTTGTTACAGATCATGGGTCCTTTATACTTTGACATAGGAAAAAAGGCTTTGGAGCATGTTGCTGCTTATGTTTCAATGTGGCCTGGCCCTGCACCTGGTAGGCTAATGGAGCTTCCTATTGGTAATGCCATGCTCAAAGTTAACCTGCCACCTGCTCATAGCTTGCCCATGGAAAACGGGATGTTAGAAGAGTCTGCTTCCTCTATGGCTCCTTTTCTTCCTACTAATCAGTCAATCCCACAGGGCCTTTTCCATGATTCAGATATTTTTGGTTCATTTCGGGGGATTCTGTTGCAGCTATGGTTGTTATGGGAGTTGATACTTATTGGGGAACCTATTCTACTAATAGGACCAACTCCTCCCCAATGTTGTGAAGCAGTTGCCAGTCTTGTTAGTTTGGTTGCACCACTGCCTTGTAGCATGGATTTTAGGCCATATTTCACTATCCATGACCCAGAATTTGTACTCTTGAACTCCCTTCAACAAGGAGAAACTTTCCCCCCTATGATTTTGGGTGTGACAAATCTGTTTTTCCTTAAAGCTCTTCGTAATATTCCCCATATTGTATCAGTCGGGAGCCCAGTTTCAAATTCCAACCGACTTTCCCTTACAAGTAGGTCTTCTACTAACAGAGTTCTAGGAAGACGAGAAGGGTTTGGTCTTCAACAGCTCTCTCTGAAGAAGTTTTCTCCTTCAAGTCTGCTAGATGCTGTTAAGTTGAGGAGAGATGGGCCTCTTTGTCTTATGACAGAACATAAGGAAGCAATATGGAGCACTTATGCTGCTACGACCAAGCCGGACACTTCTATCTTGAACAGGCTTATTGATGCTGGGCTTTCACCTAGGGTTGAGGAGTCAATGTCAGTGGTTAACAACGAGATACTGCGACGACATTTCTTAGAGCTCACCACCAACTTTTTGGCTCCTTTTGGTCCATATTTCAGGGTGACCACACCATCTGAAGGATCTTCACCATTCTTCAACCCTCCTCCTCTCCCTTCATTTAATGCTGACGAATTCCTGGTCAACTTATCAGCAAGAGGTGTGGGGAAGTTTCTATCAAAACGCATGAGATCTAATTGGCTGGACTTATACAAGTAATAAACCTTAGAATTTTGTTACTATCATTTGTCAAACTATATTTCCTCTCTCCCTCTATCTCTCTCACTTTCTTCCTTTTGCTGTTTCTTTCCATCCGATATAGTCAATTGTACCTTCCAACTGTTTATCCTTGGGATCAATATTATTTATATTGCTTTACAGGCGTTTCCTGAGAGGACCAAATTTTTTGCCATGGTTTCATAGAAGGCGTTCAGTGGCTGAACAAGAACAACATAGATTGTGGAGGCAGGCTAGAATGAAGACTGACATAGAATATTTTATGTTGAAAATGTCTGAACTGGAAATTGTAGATTCTTTCAACACTATTGAGAGGCATCTGCAAGAAGAAATTGAGGTAAATGAAAGTTTCATCAGAGACATTGTTTCCCAGAGATTTCCTCTTGCCTTTCGTTTAGTTCATTAACACTTATCGACCTATGCTTTGTGAAGAATATATTTCACTAATGTGTCTGATCTTGAGCTTTCATGTCATGTACAGTAGCACTGGTATGCAGCCAGTGAGATCTGCGATAAGTTGATTATAACTCTTCTTTGATGTTTGATTATTGATGTAAGACATAATTCTAATGGCAAGTTTTCCGGAAAAATAAATCAGAAGGGAATTGAGGTTGATTTGCCATTTTGTGTGGTAGCCAGTAGGGTGTAGCACTTCTAGTGTTAAATGTATGCCACTATGTTTTTCACAGATTTATACTCTCAGTGTCTATGTGATGGAGTTTCTGGTGTTTACAGGAGTAATTATTTATGTCCGAGACCCCCTTAAATATTGATTAGCTACTTATATTTGAGAGCAGATGGTATAAGGAAGAAGATTGGATACTTTTTTCATAGTATTATGTTGCTGTTTCATGAAGATTTCTATTTTTGAATTTCAGTGAGTAAAGGTTTCATGTACAACTGAAACCGGTTCTTTCTAATAGAACTTTCTCCGACACGTATTTTAGGATTGGAGGTTTATGCTTTGGTTTAGAAGATTTTCAGTTCCAAACAGCATATTTTGCTCAATTTGTCTGCTATTATATCTTTGTTCACTTTGTTCACATTGCTCTCATGAATATCATATTTCAACCTACAAATTGAGGCTGTTGTTGTTCTCTCGGAAGTTTAATCACTCAATGTTTTAAGACCATTTGAACAATCATTTCTGGTGTATGGTTATCAGTGGAGGGTAATTTCTGTTAGAGACCCCTGTTTTCTATTATTTCATATTTTCTGAATGCTTCTCTTGATTGTCATTCTTCAGTGTTTCCAGAGTAATTAACTAAGCTGAATAGTGAGGAAGCAATTATTTTAATGAGGTAATCACACCAGAATCATGTGGATTTAATAAGGAAAGATGAACTTTATTGAGCTAGTTTGACTATATCAAGAGCTTTAGAATGCTGTTATAAAGAACCAGCTATTGTAGACTAGCAGCAGATGTGAAATGTCCAGAAAGAAAAAATGAGCTAAAGCATTTCCTTTTGCTGTCATCTATAGCTTTTGACCTTGGCAATCACGAATGTTCGTTATGAAAAATTCAAGATAGAATTGTCGCAGTCAGAAGCCTCTGCTGCAGTGCACCATCAATCTTACGTATTTCCTGCTGTTTCTATTCCAAATTAAATTCATGCAATCATCAAAATCTGTTTATTTAGCCAAATAAATGAAATAGATGGATGATACAAAATACAGTACCAACTAGTATGTGTTAGTTTTGTTGAGTGAACAAATAGGAATTTTCTTGTTAAGTAGGACTTGGATCTAGTTTCGTATAACTGGCTTGTAGATTTTTTCATGCTTGCTTTAGGGAATTTAGATTGGATATTCTGTATTCTTGAAGTGGAACGAAGAAACCATTATTTTGTCACGGATGGTAAACTTACCATATTCCCAAGTGACCTTTTCTTGGGTGAATTTTTGTGTTATACTATTACACATCAAGAGGTCTGCTACAAGTCAGCAGCAAGAATAGGTGCTGCGGTACAGTACATCAAACGGTCTAAGTAGGCAAAATGATCCTTCAATTGAAACTTTCACTATGCATATGATATTCTTGTGTTAGGATTATATGTAGCTAAAGTTGTTAACTTCATGTCTGGTCTCTTCAACTTAACTGGTTCAAGCATTGAACTGTGGGTAGACACCAGGAAATGCCAGTTAGAATGCTTCTATGTATTGCTTATGCTGGAAGTTAGTTGTAATTTACATGTGTGTGTTCACCCAGTTGGTGTTGCTACGTACCTGCATATGTTACTTGAAAACTTAATAATTGAGGTGTTTTAGTAATACTATACCTACCATCTTCAGCTTCAGCATTTAGGAACAGCTACTGCAGATTCTGCAACAATATGTCAGAAACTGAAGAGAGATTTGCAGGCGGTGTTCAACGTTCTTCCTAAAGACATGCAGCAACTTCTGATTATGAACCCAGAAAGGGCCACTCTTTTGCAAGGGAATGCAGAGTCCATAAGACTTCCTGGACGTCCAACATTATAAGTCGGCATTGCATCTTCCACTTTGCCTATATAAGATGGAAAGCTTGGATATCTGTTCTCGTGATGCTCAAGGAAATTCTTTTAGATTATTCTTTCAGAGCTGCTGCTGTGGATATCTGTTGGTGAGAGAAAACATCCTTAGTGTTACATATCTTCCTTACCATGTCCAGTGACTAAATATGCCTTATTTTCATGGCTGACAGATGTGCAAGGATCACGAATAGTTTATAACTCAATTTTGGCCTTGACTGGCAATCGTTTTAACAAATTGGAATTTGAAAATCCTATGCAAGATTGACCTTTAAATGTTAATGATTGATAGATGAGGATTGTGATGGTCTTTGTTGTCAAAGAATTCTATTACATTGGGGCATTTCCAGATCCAAAAATGGCTGTGCAGTCCTCAACGTAGTCTTGGTTTTTTATTTAAATAAATTAGTTAAAAACAATGGAATAGGAAAACTATTGTTAGTAACATGGATTGCCAACAAGCCAAATCTTATCATGTTGAACACTTCTGATGTATGCTGATAGAATATCTCATAATTCCCATTAGAATTGCTTTGTCTCATTGGTTAAGCCGGTGATGGATCATCCATTGCTAGTGGTATATATTTCAGGATCAAAATTTGTAAGATGTAGGTGCTACAATTGGACAAGATTGGAATCTAAGCACAGCCATTCTCTTCTTTTTTAGTCATTGAATACAAGTTTTAGTTCTTTTATCAATAATTCAAAGCAGCATTTGGACGTTGAGAACTGAGAATGACTTCTTTTTTTTTTTGTTTTTGAACCATCCTGATGAACTGGTTTTAATTCATATACAACAGATTGAATAATGTAACTTCTATTTGTATTTTCCTTTTTATTGAGACTATTGTAAAATCTGCACCTATGGGATTGCATATTCGGTGACTCCTCGCTGTGGTTTTTCTTATAAAAGTACACAAAATGAAGTAGGAAGAAAATAAAACATAATGTAGTTTGATATTAAATTTAACATCCACAAATCTTTAAAATTATTATATTGCCCACGAATTAACATTTAATTTATTAAAACTTTATCTAATTATAATATAATATAAAATAATAAAAACGTTAGCAATTTGATTAACAATTTTGATTATAATATAAGTTAACAGATGAAACAGGTTATATGTACAATTTTGATTTGTTTTCTTTTTTATGTCTAAAAAGTTTTAAACTAAATATGATTGTAGATAAAAATGGCTAAAGCAATTATTACAAAATAATAAATGAATTTTGTTAAGGTATAGATAAAATTGAATTATTTTTGTTGCAACTAAATTGAAGTATGTGAAGTTAGGAGTAAATGGCGTACAAAGGGGTCACCTCATTTTTGAGAAGATATGAGAATGTAACAAGTGATTGAATTACACGTTTGTTAGATGCTCTTAAGGAGGGGTTTGTCTCTCTAAACTTTTCTCCTCTCCATCATCGCAACTGTGTGAGCCCTAAAGTTAGAAGAACAAAGTGTATATATACAATGGCATAGAGAAAAAGAACAGCACAAATCTGCCCATACAAAGTAATCCTCGTCAATTGAAAGTCAGTTAGATACCCTTTGAACTCTTTCTCACAACCATAGAGTGCCTTCCTCTTATCATAGGAACCCTTTCTCTCATCTTTCTTGACCGTTGGGAAGATGATTGTTGAAAGTCTTCAACGGTGAACAATGAATGGTCTTCAATAGTGAAAATTGTTCTTATGAAAATGTTACAAACAAAAGAGAGTATTTTTTTTCTTTCGTTTTTTTTAATGAATGGTTTTTATGAATGATTTTCAACAAGAAAACGTTGTTGTTTTTTTTGTTTCTTCTCTCTCTAGAGGATGCTTTTATTTTCCAAAGCTAGAAGAGAAAAGATAAAACAAATAAACACAGAAAACAAAACGCAGATAAGAAGAAAAGGAGACTTCTTCCTCCTCTGTAACCAAAAGGCACCTGGCCTTCTCAAAAGTTGCATTACATGCCCTTTCTCAAAAGTTGCATTCAGAAAAATGACTACTGCTTATGAAATCCAAAAGTTATGTCGTTAAACATATAACTATAAAAAGACAAAAGAGTTGTTTGTGAATTAAAAGCCACGTACTTGTGAAAGGCCACGTGCCTATGGTCTTTTATATATACACTAAAATTTTTATAAATTAATATTGTTGAAATTATGGTATTTATTATTTTATAGAAATATTAATTAACCGATAAATTAATATTTATTAATTTAAAGAGATTTTTGCAATGGATTGAAGTTAAATTTTGATTATATCAAAAAGCATTATATCTTAGAAAAATTCATATTTCATATTAATTGAATGAATCTAAAACATAGATTCAGTGTACATAATATCAATGAAAACTAATAAATAATGCTCATTGTTTCTTAATAATTAAGTATTATTCATTGTATTTTTACTAAAAACATTCAATGTTGTGCATATGTACGTATGATTGAGATAGAAAACACTTTATAAACAAGATATAAATTTTTTTGAAACCACACACAACAATGGCTCCTCATCTAAAAGGTGTCACAAAATCAACAATGACGAATCAAATACGTAATGAATTATGTGAGTACAAGAGAGATCATTCGACATGCACTCAAAAAGATTTGCAGTTGTGGTTGAAGAAAAGTTTCATTTGAAAGTTAGTCAAGGTATAATCTCAAACACACTCAAACAATTGGCTGAGTATCTTTCAGCCAACCTTGAAAAAGGAAGAGATATCAAGCGGCACAAACCAGCTAAATTTCCAAATATGGAGAAGGTTATTTATGAGTAGTTTCTCCAGTATCAAGATCGTGTGAATATGACCGGAGAGCTAATTTTGGAGAAAGCAAGAGATACAATGAAACTTCTATACTCTCAACAAGATTCTGAGCACAAATTTTTTCAAGGATGGCTTGAGAAATTCAAGCTATGACACGGTATTAAGTCATTTCGTCCTTTCGAAGAGAGTGGTTAGGTTGATATACAAGACATGGAGAAGCGATTGGAGTCTATAAGGGAAAAAATAGATAAGTTCCCTATGAAAGATGTTTTTAATACGGATGAAACTAGTTTGTTTTACAGGTTACAAGCTAATCATTCTCTTTCTACGAAGCAACTTGAAGAAAGAAAACAAGACAAAGAAAGGCTAACAATTGTTATTTGTTGCAATGACGATGGCTCTGAAAAAAATCCCTTTATGGATTATTGGAAAATATGCAAAGCCACGTTGCTTTAAGAATGTCAACATGAATAGCTTGAATTGTCACTACCATGCCAACAAAAGAGTTTGGATGACAAGTGTGCTCTTTGATGAATATATCCGTTGGTTTGATAAAAAAAATGCATGGTAGAAGAATTTTGTTTGTGGTAGATAACTGTCCAGCACATCCAAGATGTGAAGGATTACATAATGTTGAGCTATTCTTCTTGCCACCCAACATGATATCAAAAATTCAACCTTATGATGCTGGAATAATAAGAGCTTTCAAGATGCAGTATTGTAGGAGATTTTACCGTAGGATTTTAGAAGGCTATGAGTTCGGACAATCTGATCCAGGTAAGATTAATGTTTTGGATGCTATCAATCTTGCAGTCTCGGCTTGGACAGTTAATGTTCAGCAAGAGACAATAGCAAATTGTTTTCGACACTGCAAAATTCATTCAGGAGATGAAGTCTCAAGGAATTTAGATGAACCCACTTGCGAAAATGACATTTATAAACTTGAGCTCATGATTAATGACCTTAACTATCGCAATAAAATAGATATCAATAGCCTATTGGATTACCCGGATGAAAATGATACATGTTCAGAGGTCCAGAGTTTAGAAGAAATTATGACTACTATTCTTAAAAATAATATTGATGATGAAGTTGAAGATGATACAGTACCTTTAGAACTAGTTACGCATAAGGAAGAACTTATCGCGTCTAGAACTCTTCATAATTTTTTGGTGCAGTTCGAGAACACAGTACTAGAAATTTTGGATGCAATAAGAAAAGTTAGAGATGAGCTCTAACTAGACTTAAATTTTAAGAAAAAACAAACAACACTATAATCATATTTCACTAAATTGTCTTAGTTATATTTGTGTAAGTTTATATAATTATTAATTTATGATATTAATTGGACCCTATATTTACATAGGGGTATTTTCAAAATATATTATCTTATTATATTATCAAAATTTGTTAAATTTTCAACTCGTCCAAGTCAGGATCAGAGAAAAATATTATCTTAGAGATTTTATTAATTTACCGAGTATCAATTTAAAGAGATTCTACTGTATCTTGTTTACACGTAAATGATCTTGTGTTTTCAATAAAGATTCACAAAGCAGAGGAAGAGAGAAAACATGCAGAGTGAATGTAAGGAGTAAGAGTGACCAAGTGAAGAGGGTGAGCAGGTTTAGATGAAAGGTACGTTTGGTTTTTTTTCATTTTAGTCCCTGTATTTTGTCAAATTTACAAATTATGATCTTTTTTATGGACATTTGAGTATCAGTACATAATTAATTAGTATTGTATCATTTTTTATTGAAAAGATTTTGTCATATGTTATCATCTCATAAATATAAGTCAGGGGTTTATGGATATATCTATTTCATGTTAATGCAACTCTTTAATTTTGTATGTGGGACTTTTAATTACAATTAAATTGTGAAACAATTAAAATAATAAAGAGAGATCAAAAAGAGGCTTTTTCTAATTTTGCTTCTTGTGCAATGTAACAATTTAATTATTTTCTTTTTTTAATGGGAGAGATAGTTGAGTGGACTAAAGTGTCGTATTGCTAACCCGAGTTATTCAAGTATATAAGAGGGTAGTTGGTTTAAATGAGAGAATAGCAATAGAAATGGAAATGAACGTAGTAAAAAATGAGAATCGATACAATTATTATAATTATAATGATTGGTTAAAACGAATGAAAGATTATCATTACCATTGATAGTAGTTAGTTTGTTAAATTGCTAAAAGATTTTAAAAAAAGAAGAAAGGAGTGTATTGTCATGCCTGTGACAATTGTCCCCTTACTTAAGAATGATTTTCATTATGGTCATATTTGGGAGGTATCGAATATTTCCCAAGAGTTAAATATCAAAATACTACCCTTATAATAATAATATAAATCAACATCTCTTTTTCATTCCTTGCCTATTAAGAATGCAGTTAGTTCGCATGAGAGAATGGTAATAGGAATGAGAATGAATATAGTGAGAAGTGAGAATAGATATTATCATTATAATTATAATGGTTAGTTAAGAAGAATGAATGATTACCATTATTATTGATAGTGATTGATTTGTAAAAAATATTAAAAAATAAAAATTTATTATATTTTAATTAATTCAGTTAATTAATTAATTACAATAATTTAATTAAAGAATGAATTATATTTTAATTAGTTATATTGTAACTAATTAATTAATTGTGGTATAATTAATTAATTATATTGTAATTAATTAATTATAATATTTTAATTAATGAATAATTATATTTTAATTGTAATTAATTAATTATAATTTAATTAACTAATAATAATATTTTAATTTGTTATATTGTAATTAATTATATTTTAATTAATTAATTGTATTTAATTAATTAATATTTAAAATATTTAAAAATAGAGTCACTACTAAAAAATAAGTTCCATTCTTCTACTAAATTGAATATAGGAAAAATTTCTCAAAAATAGGATATTAAACTATTACTTTTATACATCAACAACTAAGTATTCACTTTTTATTCCTTATCCATTAACTCTTACCAAACTCACATCAACCCAGCCATCCTAACTCTCGAGCATCAGCCCAAATCCAAAAGGAGTAGACGTGTTTTTATCATTTACTATCATCCGTCGATGTAGTATATTGAAAATTGGATCATGTCTCAACAAACTATGACGTGTAAACACATTATCCAAAGGAAAGGCGATGTGCCTAAGTGGCAGCATTCTAGTGGAGGAAACGATTGACATTAATTTCCAAGATGAGATAATTCTCGAGAGAGAACACAGAAAAACTGTGCTCATTAATTCAAAGCCTCTCAATCTCACCGGTCATCTGTCTTTTCTTTTCTTTTTCTGCCAAATTTAGTGTCAGAACATGGCGAGCTGCAGCATGGCATCGGCTGCTTCAGGTTTTGTGTTGACACCTAATGTTGCAACGAACACAAACTCAGGTTCCAAGACCAACATGGTTCTTTTCTCTTCCAAGTTCAACGCCAGAAGTTCCAGACTTGTGGTAAAAGCCACCGATGAAGGTCCAGCACCACCTACCACAGCTGCTCCGACGGCAGAAGCTGAAGCTCCAAAACCAAAGCCACCGCCAATTGGACCCAAGAGAGGAACCAAGGTAAAGTTGCCGCCTTGTCACAGTTTCGTATTTGAAAACAAGTGCTAAGGTATAGTCGCCATGTAAGACGATCGAAAATTGGAGACTATACTTTTCCTTTCTTTCCTATCCGTGAAAGTTTTGCAACTTCGTACTCTGCTGAGTGCTAAAAAATCTTAAATTTAAGGTGATATTAGTATTCTTTGGTCTTACGTATGATACCTGAGAAGCATATAATATTCTTTGCATAACCTGTGTATTAAATATCGTCCAGTCGGTTTCCATAGTCTTCATATTTGAGTTAATAATTAAGCACATTAAGATTGATGGCAAGATAATGCTTCATACCAGTCGAGGGACAGATATAAAAGATGATGTTGGTTCTTAATGACGTTGCAGGACAATGTCACTGGGGAAGAATTTCATTTTAGTTAAGTCTTGCATAAAATTGATATGCTTGCAGTTTAAAGAGAGCTTGTGTTCCTCTTCAGGTTAAGATTCTGAGGAGGGAGTCCTACTGGTTCAATGGCATTGGATCTGTTGTAGCTGTTGATCAGGTCAGATATGTCTTATTTCTGTCATGTCCTTTTACGAGTATATTTCTTGATTCTCAACTTCTAACTTTATCGGACAGGATCCCAAGACTCGGTATCCAGTTGTTGTTCGATTCGACAAGGTTAATTATGCAAATGTATCTACGAACAACTATGCCTTGGATGAAATCGAAGAAGTTAAATGAGTGTGAATCAGTCTGTGTTTATTATAATTTTGAAGTTGATATTATTATTATTATCCCACTCTCGAAGCTTACTCCTGTCTGTGTTTATGAATGCTTATCATACTCCTTAGTGATTCTGCCTTATTTCTTCTTGTTTCCAGTAACTGCTCATTTGGAGTTTGCTCAACTAACAGTGTGATTACCTATAGGTTCAAAGAGTGCATGTCGATTCGAAAGAAAACATTCTCTGTAACTCTATAACCGAAACTGTAAGCAAAAAAGAACTGACTCCTTTCACTTAGATTTGAACCTAATATATATAGGTAGAAGTACCTCCTACCTTCAAGAAATCAATCTAAACTCCAGTAAAGGACAAGCAACATGGGTTTAGCTGCAATTTTTCCATAGCTAACAACTGTTATTCTAATTTGTGAATATTTAACCGGGTTTCATCTACAAGCATTTGGTTAAGATGAAGCCTTAACAAAGTAGAGCTTGAAAACCAAATCCAATCTTTCATCTTGGATATTTCTACCAATAAAGTATATATGTTGGAAGCAAACGTGGAATTGTTGTAGAAAGCTAAAAGAACGAAATCTATAAATGAAGGTTCAGACAGATTAATGTCGTCTCTTCATTAACAACTAACAAATGCATAAGAAGGTCATCAGTGGAAGGTTGGAGGTTCAGAACTAAATTCAGGAAGAAACTGGAGAAACAAAGCATATGCTGTAGACCACCTATTCCGATTGGCATCAATTCCATTTGCAATGAATAAGCGGACTGCGGATATGCCTTTACTCAAAAGTTCCAATTCTGAAACCCCTACCTTATGCTCAATGTTCGGCCATTTGCTTTGCTTTCAGGGCGAACAGGAATTTGTTTCCTAGCCAAAATTGACGTGGCTTACGTGATACTACTTATGTTGCAGTAAATCTAGAATCCGCCTTTGTCATCGATGTCATTCTGCTCTGCTTCATTCTCTTGTATTTAGCTGACGGAGAGATGAAGAAGAGACAAGGAAAATTAAAGAGTCTTAATACTTGTGCTTCTAAGCCTGCAAAACCAAGGCCAGTATTGCTATAAACATGAAGATAAAGTTGCTTCACTACAAGCCTTAACAAAGACCAAATTCAAAATCAACAACTACTGAGTACAGTTCTTGGTGAGATGACCATTGCTCGTGTGTATGTCCGATCGTTGAAATCATTTCTCTGTCCTATCATGATCTAAACAGAACAAGAGCAAAATTTTAGGAGGCTTTGCTGCTGATAACGCCACAAATGAAAGCTTGATACGACACCTCCAACACATTAGGAGTCCTAAAGAACAAAAGTACAAGTACCATCCAAAATCCAAGATGGAACCTAACTTCCCCTAAAGAACTCTTCCATCCATGCCATCAAGAAGACCTGACCACATTCCCTTTACTGATGGCAGTTGAGCCACAAAAGCATTCCAAGGAGGATAACCAACCCCGCTACCACGAACACGACCATCCAAACGTAGTGATAAATACCTGTAAAATAAACACCAATAAGGAAGTTTCTTAGGACAAACATCAAAATAATTTTCACAGGAGAAAATAGGAAAGGGAAATGGTCCGTAAAGATTATAGGCATGCTCCACATTCCTGTGATAGAGTAGTGATGCAGTACATTCATAAAACTCGTGGCATAGCAAGTTATGGTATTCACTAATTCACACTACATAAGAAATTGTTGCATATGTTGGTACAACGAATAATTGCACAGCAGACGGCATACACAGGGGATTCAGGGGATATGCCAGCAAGTTTCTTTTGTTCATCCAACCACCTGCCCATAGAATTGTAAAGGAAATGAGAGGGAGGGAGAGACAAAGAGAATTGAAAGAAACTAAAACAACTTTCTTTCTTACGTAGACCACTCAGTAACGTATACAGGAGCCAGCTGCCAGAGTCTCTTCCTTCTTACCGTTAGTTCCTTCATCTCCTCACTCTCATCAAACTCAAAAGTGGGCAAATTACCATCTGTAGCAAAGGGCACCACAAGCACCCCTCTCTCCAACAGACTCTGAGTGAGGGGCTCACTTCGTCTAAAAGACTCCAGAATGAATGGTGATGGACCAGCGCAGATTACAAGACGAGCAGCACCTCTCAAGGAGCCAAGTGGTACAATCCTACTTTCGGCCACCCGCAGCTTAAGCTTTGAAAGGCTTTCCTCCCTTGAAAGCTTAGCCAACTGTGCTTTCTTAGCATTATCTTCCCTATAATATAGGAATGCAAATATACATACTGCTCCAATGTCTATGCCAAGACCTTTCAATATTTCGGTAACCTCAGCTGCTATTGATGGATTATTTAGTGCAGCAATCAATTGTGTAGTTGCGATCAATCCTCCAAGAGCGCCACTTGCAATAAAAGTTAGATAAAAGAACATCCGAACAGATCGAAATGGAGAGATAACTTCACTCCTTATCTTTGCTGAGGAGCTGAAGAACAAAATAAAGAATGATTACAAGGAAGCTCCACTGGTAAAAAGAACCTGATAGGAGAAGCGTTGAGTAACACAGCAAAGTCAGAGAGGAAATAGCGAAGAATCAGAACAAGTTTTAGAAAGCTAATCACTTAAAAAGAACCTGAAAGGAGAAGCATTGAGTAACACAGCAAAGTTGAAGAGGAAATTGAGAAGAATCGGAAAAAAATTTAACAAGCTAATCACTTCCTGAAGATAGTAAATTCCATAAGCATAGTTTCTAAGAGGATTGGTCAAAATTGCACAAGCAACTAGACTAGGTAATGTATAACCTTATGCTCATAGGAGCTGAAATTGAACAGGGTAATGTATAGTACTGCATTTTAAAATATGAATTTTAAAAGCTTTTCATATCATTTCAAGCAGATACATACTTGAACATTAGGATTAGAATGATAAGACGTGATAGTTACATTTTTATAGGTGTACGAAAGTCCCTTTAATTAATGAACACAGTAATCTTTGTACCCTCCTCCAACACTCTGCATAAAACTCATTCGACGACCTACCCTCAATCCAGAGTCATAAAAAATCTTCCCTTCTGCAGAGCAAACTTTGGACAGTATTATTCAGTTGACAGGTACAAGTTATGCAAACATATGAAGAAAATTTAGAAAGAACCATGTATGATGAATAGATCTACCAGAATATGCATTTCACAATAATAAATTTTGAGGATGGTAGTTGTAACAATGATGGTGATGGACAATGTCGCAGGCCAAGGTTTGTACAGAAACAGAGTCCCCATAAAACTTTAAAGGAACTTCTATGCTAACATAATAACTAAAAAGATAAAAGTTGGATCGGTTAGCCACTTTCGTCATTCATTTCGGAGTTCAAGGTACTACTGCAGAAAATAAAGTTGCGAAAGAGGTAACTAAAATAATTGTAGCTGCACAGAATATTCTCATTGGTATTAGGAAGCATTCAAGAACCTTATTTTGGTTAAATTTCTAGCTTCAATTGTGCTCTATATTAAATCCAACAAGCATGTTAATTTGTTGTTCAATATGCAACCTGAATAAAATAGTGGAAAACAAAGTCCAGCTAACCTTTTCTTAGATGTTTAGCCTATAATTAGTAAACAGTGTGACCATTCTACTCCTTTCCTGGTATAGTTCTCCCAAATAAAGAGGTCTTTCGTATTCACATTCCCAGCGCCATATGCTTCTATAATCTGTACACAAGGTCACCTCCGAACCGCAGCACATCATTCATCTTTACTCATCGTGCCACGCAACCTCAAAATTCTCATAATTTTTCTGCTTTAATCATTTAAAGCGTGCTTTCAAAATCTGCTATCACTATTCTCAACTAAGTCTAGTCGTGGAATTATAAAACAACTACAAATGAAAGGAGAAAAACTGTCATTCAAGTTTATCCATATCCCATCTTAGTCCAAAGAAGCAAGCATTATCTGTTTTTCAGTCCTGGAAAAGCAACATCTTTCAGTAGAACCGATTTCCGTATTCTTATATGTGCAATTTTCTTATCAATTGATGCCAATCCATTTGAATTCAGGACAAAAGGAAGTCTTAAATTAGAAAGCAATAACAAGGGGAAGAAGATGACAAGACCCACCTGATCTCGGAAGAAGGAGAGGGCTTGTTAGCTGCAGAAGAGGTGATAGTGGAAGGTTTTGGCTTATTCCAATGTCTCCTACCGGTAATGCAAGTGGAAGTAATCTGGTTGTGATTGGTAACTTCTCTGCAAAAGTTGAAGTAGTTGCTGCCCGTCTTGTTATGACGGAGGTAAGGAGGCTTGAGAATGTTGAAAGAAACATGGGCCATGAAAGAAGCCATGGCTACAAAAACTGGAAAACTTTCCAAACTTGGAGGAGCTAGGAAGGCAGTTACTACTAGATTTTGATATCAGAAAATGTACGAAGCAGTTGTTTGTCTTGTTGGATGATCGTTATACTGCCACGCTTTAAACTAGGGACTAGGGCTACCCCCAAATATATTGGGCTCTACGATTCACCAAACTACCGAGTGGTTTAGGTGGGAATTAACAAATGTAGACTTTTGCTTTGTCCTTAGCAATTGCTTGCTTAATCTTTAAATCTTTTATTGGTTACTATCCAAAGAAATCCAAATTAATCTATTGAAAGAAATAGAGTACCCTTTGAATCTCCCTGAAGTCGATGCGAACGTCCTTTTGAACTGTTTAGAAAGTTAAATTAACCATGGTGATATAATGGTCACTCTCTACAACTGGGGTGGTGTCAACTGATATTGACACTCTGTTTACATGATGGGCAAAATCTGTAAATTATTTGTTTTAATTTGTAGTTTTGTACCCATTGCAAGCTTTATCGATAGGTGAGCTTGGTTAATGCTAATGTTTAGTACTGACACTTAGGCCAAACAAAAGCACTGGATACTGCTGCCACTTTGCCGAAAGACCCAGGTTCCCTAGTTTTTGTTTTTCTATCCCTTCCTACCCTATTCGATGCGACAGACACAAAATGCTAATTCAAGGTTATCAGCCTCTAAAAGAGAGAAAGGAAAAGGAGAAACAAGATATTGATTGGTATCTTTTCTGCCTTACAACTTAGTCGCTGCCAACCATTTTAAAAGAAACAACTTCAAAATAGAATTTTAATAACAACTAGCAGCTTTATAACTACTCAAAAAGAATCTAAATCAGAATTCAATAATAAGTGTCAACTTAATGAGTAATTTCGGTGTTTCTCAGTATTTAGAATACTGTACCGTACCGATCGGTACCGGCTGAAAACCGATACCGGTACGCCTTAAAAAATTTCGGTGTAAAATTTCGGTCGGTACCGGCTGGTTTCGGTCGGTACCGGCCGATACCGTCAATACCGGAATTTTAGGGACCATTTTGCAAAAAATTAAACCTTCAAGAACTAAATTGCAAATAAAAAAATTAAGACCTAATAATCTACTCGGACCCCCCTCCCCGACCCCGACCTTCTCTTCTTCTTCGGTTTCTCTCCTCCCTCCCTCTCGTCGCCGCTGGCCCGCTGCTCCTCCCTCTCGTCGTCGCTGCTCCACCGTCGTCGGATCTGCTCGTCCCTCCTCCCTCAGATCTGGTCCTCCCTCCTCCGCCTCCTTCCTCGGATCTGCTCCTCCCTCCTCGCCGCTCCTTGCCGCCTGCTCCTCCGTCCTCCTCGTCATCGACGCACCGCACGACCACCAAAGAAAGACCTGACGGCCAACCCTCACCGAAGACCCGATTGTTTTGTTGTCCGTTTTTGACTTTGTGTTTGATTTTTAATGGAAATTTATTGTTGATTGCTGCTGTGATCCTAGATTCGTAGGTGTTGTTGAGTTGTTCATTTGCTGTTGTTGATTTCTGCTGAGA
>JANVCL010000006.1:20191276-20201378 GCA_026546855.1 Erythroxylum incrassatum
ATTAATAATATTTTTATATTATTTCTCCTTACCCTAATAATAATATTTTTATATTATTAATAATAAATTGTATATAATTAATAATGAATAAATTTTTTATTAATGAAAATAGAAAATATATAAAATTATTCTTTTATTGTTTGTATATATTTCTATATAAATGAAAATATAAATAAATTATTTTTAAATATAAATCACATGTAATAGAATAAAATAAAATTTATTAAAAATTAATAATAATGTTTCTATATAATTATTAATAAATTGTATATAATTAATAATAAAATAATAAAACTTTTATTAAAATTTTTATCATTTTAAAAAGGAAAATATATAAAAAATTATTTATCACATGTATAACTTAAACTATAACTTTTTAATTGGACATAATTTTTGTTTTAAAATTATAGTGTTAAACCTTCTGTAACAGTCATTTTAATATTAAAGGTATGACAGTAATTTATTATATATTACATTCATCTTCCAAACAATATTTCACTATATTATATTATAAATTCTTCCGTCTCTCCCAAACAATTTTTCATTATATTAGATTCTATTCTATTATAAATCATTCCGTTTTGTTTAATTTCATTCCATTCAAGGCAAAAAAACAAAAACAGGCTCGACAATCAAAAAAAGGGTTGCAATAAACCGGTTACGACAAAGCTTTTTGGTAATATTATACTAACTCTTAATCTTTCCAAATCAGCAACCAGCTAGCCATACGGTCTTCTAATGATCATTTCTTATAACGTTGTAGCTATTTGTACAGAAAGAAGAAAAAAAAGGAAAAGAGAGATGATTATATCTATACATGATCAATTCCCTTTCAAGTCACTCTATAACAGGTAGCTTAATAAATAGCTTTCCCATGGTGGTAAGTACAACAAATAGCAAATAAATGGCAAGTTGACGGAGCCCCATAGATACAGAAGTGCAACGTGACATTATTAACTTAGAGTTTGAATAGAATTTTTATATATCATATATATGTATGTATCTATATAAATAATTGTGAAGAAAGAGGATGTCTGGGGATTTCTTTTCACTAGTTTTTCTTGTGTTTCCTTGTATGTCTTGTGTTATTAGGGCACGTCCGTCCCCGAACTATCCTACGTGCAATCTTACAGAGGACCACATAGTGAGGGTATGTGCATATGATCCCAAACTTCCTAATTGCTGTTATGTTTCCAAATTTTGTATCCTGTAAGTGTTGAAATCATGATAATCTTTATTCCAGCTTTTGCACCCATTCGTACATTAAGTCCTCGTCTATTTAGCACGCATATATATTTCTCATTAGGAGTTCCTCTGTATACTCGTCGATTTGTCATGGATAGTCGAAATGAATGTGTACACAAACTGTTTCATCATTACCTAAGCATTTAATTAACTGACGCGAAAAAGTTTAGAACTTCTGCGGGAGCTTTACTATGGAGCCAAACTTATATATATACACATATTACTTTGGATTGTTTCTGAAGACTTAATTATGAATACTGTTCCAATACATTACTGTACACAGGACCAGGATCTCTACCGTCAGGCTGCACAACAGATGTGGGCGTTTATTTGAACTGGTTGTCTAATCTTACATTTGATGTCAGTTGTGGTCTCAACAGTTTCGCCATTGGAGATTGTCTCGCCAAAGCACTTCTAGTATTATCCTAGCTCGTGGTTGCTTTGTCCCAACTCTTACCTATATATAGTAGTTAATATTCTCGAAATCAGAAGTAGTGAGTTAGCTAACGATAATAAGCTTTGCATATATGTATAGGAAATGTTTGGAATGAACCAAAACGATGATCATGACCAATATGGTGGAGAACGGCATTGCATTCTTGTGGCTGCCGGTAACCCTTTTGGCTCGACGGATCTGCAGAGAACAGGTTCCGGTATCGGAACCAAACGGAAGAGGACTGATGCGGAATCCATGGCTGAGTATTGTCGGAAGGTGGTATATATGCTTTTTGTAGTTATAAGCTGAAAGATAGCAATTCGTTTTACGTAATTTGTAGATGTGTATTTCGTCAACTTACGATCATATGTTTTATTCTCTATTAGCAGCTTGACGTATCCCTTTCCGTAATTTCCCCGATAGACATTCCCACATTCAAGAAGATATATTACGCGGTAAATGCAAATATTCTTTGTAGAATAATAATGCAGGTACTTCAAACTTTTACCTTTAACAACAAGTTTTACAAGTGGTTGTGTCAAATTTAAAGCTATTAGTCTGAATCTTTCTAGGTTCTTAGCTGGCATATGTACCGAAGCAATGGACATGGAGTCCATCTCTGCAAATGTTTAGTCTATTTCATAGTCATGGTTGCCTTAGTTTCATAAGCAAGGCTAAAGTCTGTTTGTATTTTGAAGGCAAATCCAAATTCACCTGTAAAGAACTTCAAAAGCAACCTGAACCCAGACTTCGTTGTTCTGTTGTCAGAAAAGTTTGTGCAGGCTCGTGATGCTCTCAAAGAGGAAGAACAATCTTTCAGGTTAGGGCGCACCAGATAGGTCAAGTTTATCATCTACCTACCTACTTCCTTCAGAGATTTCGGAATGCCACGGAAATCCTCCAAAAATTGGTTCTATATTTGTTGTCTTCTATGTTTTGTTTGTAATGCACAAAGGAAGAGTTCAAAGGTTCAAATAATATATTAGCTAATCCCCTCCATAGTTTTGTCCTTACTTTATATTTTTTTCTGAAATACCTAATGCAAAAAAATTTTTAAAATAAAACTTGCATAACCTGTCAAAGTTTCTGGGTATCCATGTTATATCGTGGAAAAAATGAGTTACTGCGTCCCATTGTCTACCTTACAATGTCTACAGAATATGATATAAATTTTGTGTCCCATGTCAAATCCTGGCTTCTTAACTTTTGCTTCTTTCTCTCATTTCTGTTCCAAAAAATATTCATTTCTCTTCATCAAAGTTGCTAATCTAAACATAAGTGCTTTAAAACACCCCGCTGACAGGTTTTATCCTTTGATCAAGTAGGGGTCTAACTGAGACTCTCTTTTTCTTATCTTTTTCCCCTTATTCTTCATCTTCCTCTGACCAACCATATTTACCATTTAACTAGTTGACGAGCTGCAGACAAGCTTTCAATTGGGCTGAACTTCACAGAAATGCCTTAGTATACTCTGATATAATTGTGGTTAGCTCATAGATAGGAGATGAGATCCAGCTGCTCGTAATAGCCTTCTACAACACATTTTCATTTGTTCATATTTCCACTTGTTTATTATTGCAGTGACAATATTTTTGTTGCTATTTTCTTATCTGTCTATCCATCAGTATTTTCCTTCTTGAGATGAAATTATTTGCTAATGTTTGTTTTATTGCTCTAGCTCATCATCAGTTGCCGTTTTTCCAGAACTAAAGACTGCCCCTCTTAACGAAATTACTGAGGATATTTTTTCAAGTAATCTGAGTGCTGCCACAGATTTCATTACAGAAGTGGATCTGGTACGACAATTGTGCATTTTATCTTATGCCTTTCCAAAGTTTTCTGTTCTTCTTTTTTGTTAGGGGATATGAGACAACCTAGGACGTTCAAAGTACTTTACCTTCTCGTCACACTTTTCTAATCCTTTTCTTTTCTTCTTTTCTTCTTTACTTCACCCACAACTTCTCCACGCTATGCTTTCCAGTTCAACATCTATAAATCTTTCTAACTTTTAGTGTAAGAGTTTAAAGTTAAAATCTTTTAATTGCTTGCAGCCTGATCTACCACCACTGTCTTATGATCCCTTCCAGTTTCTATCAACAAATATTCCATGTTCGCTAACATTTTCAGAGGACTTTATTTTTCAAGAAATGAACAGCTCTGGGAACACAGATGAGTCCTGGTTACCTGAAATGGAACCAATTGTTAGTCTTTCAGATCCTCTCGTTGTATCTCCAAGGGTTATGGTAAATCCTCATAGTAAGGCACTTCCACTGAAAGATTCCATGTGTGGAGCTCAACGCAATGTGGTGGAGTATCAAACTCAGAAAACATCTATGGAACATCAAACAGAAAATGAGACCACATTTCGACAAGTAGTTGATTCAGAACCACATTTTGCTCATGAAGTCCCACAAAAACAAAACAATAGACCACTTTCTACTTCCAATTATAGTGCCTCCGTGATGAAGATACCTTCACAGTCTTCAGCATTAATTCAAAGAAAAGGTAAGCGCAAACAAGTGAGTCATCAAAGAAAGGAGTCTACATCGCCTGTGACGCCACCAACAATGCCTTCGCAGATGTTACCAGGCAAACCAACTAGCTTGTTGAATGATTTATTTGGAAACCTAGAAAATACACGGGCTATCGGACTCCAGGAAATGCATTCAACTCATGATCGTGCGACGCCCTCTGCAGTTCACCAATCAGAGCCATCTGCGGGAAGTCTGAATACAATTTCTACTGCTTCTTCAAGCAGCAGTTCAGGTCAAACTGGTCAGTCCATTACTCCGCAACATTTTGCTAAAATTCAATGTCCAACTGGCCAAGGGAATTTTCCAGGAGCATATCCTGCGAAAGAAGGATCCAGTCATAACTGGAGCCCAATGACTAGCTTTTTTCTTTCAAAGCTGATGTCTGACATGGGTATGTCAGCTCCAATGCGTCAAATGCATCCAATTCTTCCTCGAAGAATTGAAAGTACTTCAGCTTTTGGTAAGCAAATGCCCCCAGAAGTAGATGAGACAATGAGATCCTTCTTTGCCCGTGATGGCCAGCATTTCAATCTACAAGAGCACAACAGATACGTGAAAGCATGGGAGGTTAGCCCATACAAAGCTTACGCTTTTTTCCTGAAGGAAGCTTGGTCTATTTCTTTGCTCTTTTTATGAGTCTACCTTCTTTGTAACGACTCAACGGTTTGAAGTTGGAAGGTCAGAGCTTTTATACTCTCGTGTGGATTTCATTTCGCTTTGTTTTCAGGGGTCAATTGTATCTGGATTTATGAGTGAGAAACGTGCCGTTATCACTACAGTTGTGGTAAGTTTTCTTACTCAAAATTGAAGGGACATTATAATTTATACCTCCTTCTGCCTATATCAATAAAAATACCAGAGTTGTTTCTGAACCCAAATTAATCATTTCCGTTGAACAATAAATATCAGAACCAGCGGTGAAATTAATAAGATGTCAGTCTGCAATTTAACATGCTGGTTTTAGGAAACCAAAAATTAGTAATTAACCTGCCATCCACTGAATGATTTCTCAATTCAACAACCACAATCTGAATAGGCTGCTCTTAATTCTTGGAAAAAAACAGGCTTACAGGTTGGCACCAACACCAGAGTGGTAAGTTCATCATCAATACGCTCAGAATTTTTTTATCTTTTCCTTATCATGTTCTTTTTCTCATTTTTCAACCTTACCTATTCCAATTCAAGGTATGCTTTTAAATTCCAAGGTATGTATTCAAGGAATACCACGCGCAGAAAAATGCCCATTTGTAGGATATGCGATTGTAGAAATCTAAAAGTATTATCTTTCTTTTCGACCATTCTATTCTCTTCACTGTCCAAGGTAGCTTGTTTCTTTATCTTAGCATTGCCTCCGACTGGCCAGGAGCACTGCATCTCGGACGTCTTCTATGTCAGAACTACTTTGATAATATGTAATGAATCTGAATTCCTTTTAAAACTTGTTGGTATGTATAGTCCTATATTTCATATGTATTTCTCCGTTAATCACTACCTGTTTTTTCTGACACAGCTCAAAGATAAGGACCAAAAATTACCTGGTTTTTGAAGCTTCCAATACTCACGCCATACTGGAACATCTGAAGACAAGGAAGCTTGTAAGTGACTTTCATTCGTTCATGCATATTTTATGTTGGCTTTCCAGAGTTCATAATCAGCTATCTAAGTTTTCTAGCACTGATATCTTACAAGCTCCATAAATAGTGGAATTTAATAAATTAAATGGATATGATCAGTGCTCCAATATCAAGCTGCCCTCACAGACAATGATATTTTCTCCAACAAGAAAACTGTGTTTCTTCATTGGAACAGTTTTCCCTGGGGTATGTAACCCTCATTTTCACTAGATTGTACAAGTGCACGCAATTACAATCTAGAAATAATCTGACGTCACAAAATCTTTTGGTCTCTTCTGTTGACAGGTTTATCCCATATACAGGACCAAAACACGCAATTCCAATTGCCAGCAGTCTGATGCAGTACCTGACCAAGAGCCATCAAATTGAGCAAAAAGTTACGAGTCCCCTGGGGCACAGCATTGCTCACTCCCGGAAGGCTCAGGGGAAAGAACTGTTGTTGTTATCTATTGAACATAGGTTCTTTTTAGATCAATTCCAGTGGGGAACTGATGAACTGCTCATCAAGAAAAGAAAATAAAGAAGCTAATAGAAAAGCAAAGAATAGATCCGAGAGAGATTTAGAGTATGTTGTGTAATCAGAGTTTTTGTATTGATTGTGTGTGTGTATCTTTCAACAACTGATATCACTCTTTTATACACCTTTATCAGCTAACTTTCATTAACAGAAAAAACCAACTAACTAACCAGTAGCTACATTACAAACTGAGCTAAGTTACTTCAGCTACAAGTAACTTTCACTTCGTATCTATTTTTCTGAGTCATTATTGCTTCATTCTCCTCCTTGACTCAGAGCTTTCGGTTTCACACCAATCAATTCTCTAAGATATTCAATTCTAGAGACATAAAATGCTTTAGTAAACAGATCAGCCATCTGCTCTTCTGTTTGCACATATATCTGCTTCACTTCACCATCCTGTTATACATCTCTCTAAGTAATAATATCTGAGTTTAAAGTGTTTAATCCTCCCATGAAACACTGGATTCATTGAAATGGCAATGGCTGCCTGATTGTCAACATACATCAGTGTAGGATCATTTATAGTCACCTGCAAATCTAGGAGTAATTTCCTCACCCAGACGACTTGCTTTGTTGTAGAAGTAGCTGAACTAGCTCAGCTTTTGCAGTAGACAAAGCCACCACTTCTTGCTTCTTCGAACTCCATGAAAAACAAGCTGATCTAAGAGTGAAACAAAATCCAAAAGTGCTCTTCATGTCTTCCCAAGAACCGCCCCAATCACTATTCACATAGCACTTCAGATCATATGCTCTAGTCTTCTCATATAGCAAACCATAATTCAAAGTACCTCTAAGATATCTCAAAACTCTCTTTATAGCAATCAAGTGTGATTTCCCTAGATTGCTCATGAATCGAGAAAGCACACTCACAGCAAATTGCACATTAGGTCTAGTAGTAGTTATGTACATGAGACATCCAATCATACTTCTAAACCTTCTGCTATCAATCTCCTCACTCTCAACTTTATGCACACATAGGAGTTGAAACTGGTTTAGACTAATTCATTTGAAACCATTTAAGCATGTCACGTATGTACTTCTTCTGGCTTACAAAGATTTGCCCCTTCCTTTGCATCATCTCCATGCCCAGAAAATACTTCATTAGGCCAAGATCTGTCATTTCGAATGTATTATTGAACTGAAGCTTCAAGTCTCTAATTTGAGCATTTGAACTTCCAGTTAAAAGCAAGTCATCTACATAAATGGAAACCACAGATACATGACCTTTTTCAACTCTAACATAGAGTGTGGGTTCACTGCTACTTCTTTGAAAACATATTTGTAGTAGGAAGCTGTCCATCTTCGAGTACCAACATCTCAGTGCTTGCTTTAATCCGTATAAGCTTTGTTCAGCTTATACACTTTATCTTCTTGTCCCTTAATCATGAAACCTTCTGGTTGATCTATATAAATCTCCTCTTATAGTTCTTTATTCAAGAAAGCAAACTTAACATCCATTTAATGTACCTCCCATTTCTTTTCTACAGCTATAGCCAAGATCAATCTTATTGTCTCAAGCTTTGCCACTGGTGCAAAGGTTTCACTGAAATCTACACCTTGAATTTTTGCATACCCCTTCACCACTAGTCGAGCTTTATATCTACTGATAGAACCATCTGGATTCAGTTTAAGTTTGAACACCCACCTAAGACCAATTACTTTCCTTTTGGTTGGTCTCTCAACAAGTGCCCAGGTTTTGTTCTTATGGATCATTTCCAACTCCTCCTGCATCGCATTTTTCCACTTCTCATCATTTAAAGCCTCCTGTATATGAGAGGGCTCATATACTACAACATTGCTCCTCTCATAAATATCTGCCAAGCTTCTTATTCCTCTCACAGAAACATGATCAATATCCTCTTCATGGAGCTCAAAACCATTCTCATGTTCAGGGGCTTCATCATCAAACATAAAGGAATCAATGAGATCTATACCTCTATAGTACTTAACAAGTTGCTCACTATCCTTTGCAATTGGCTCTTGTTCTTTCCTATGCCAGTTCCATTGTTCGTTCTCAAGGAAATGAACATCCCTGCTCACTTTGACTTTATTCAGGTCAGGAAAGAAAAGTCTATATCCTTTTGTAACTTCTGAATATCCTACGAAGATAGCAGGCTCACTCTTATTGTCTAACTTGCCTTTTCTGATTTGTGGTACATGGGAATAGCAGAGACTTCCAAAGATCTTGAGGTTCTTGAGCTTAGGTTTCGCACCACACCACATCTCATAAGGTGTCTTCCCATCAAGAGCCCTGGTGTACAATCTATTTAGCAGAAAACAAACTGTTCATGTTGCTTCTGCCCAAAACTTCTTGAGAAGTACCTTCTCCTCGAGCATGCATCTCACCACCTCCATGACTATTTTGTTCCTTTCCTCCACCACTCCATTTTGTTAAGGGGTGTAAGAAGTTGTCAACTAGTGCTTAATACTTGCTTCTCTGCATAAAAGCTCAAACTTCTCTACAGTAAACTCACCTCCATTGTTAGTTCTTACTAACTTGATTTTCTTGCTGGATTGATTTTCTACAAGTCTCTTAAAGTGCTTGAAAATATCAGCTACTTCCCCCTTGCTTTTAAAACTATAAAGCCATGAGTATCTAGAATAATCATCAATCATAAATAGAAAATACCTGCTGTCACTCAAGGACTCTTCAGGCATTGGGCCACACACATCCATGTGGACCAGTTGTAGTGGTTCACTAGCTCTCCAGGATGATTTTGGAAATGGAAGTCGGGCTTGTTTCCTTTTAAAGCAGGTAGTACACTGAGATCCATCACTTAGCTCTGCAAGAAGATCATCAACCATCTTCTTTCTTACCATTTCTTCAAGACCTCTCATGTTGGATCCCGCTTCCGAAGCTCAATCCTTTTGCAAAACATAAAACCGTGAGCGTGGTTATAACCCCGAATGGTTCATTCACTGAACCCTTATTGGACAATGATCAATTCTTATTCGTTACTATATATATGTATATATTTTTTTCATATCATCCCAAAATTTGCTCACCACTTACTCAAAGGTGTGATCATACATCACAGTCACTATGTTGGATCTCAATTCCTCTGTTTGCGAATAGAAGATGGGATCATTTAAATTAAAACTTCCATTTGACTCCTTCATATAAATCATAGTCCTAAGTCTCTTGTTCAATTTGGGGCAAGAATCGCTTCAATCGGAGTTCTATAACTCAAGATATCATCAAAACACCAAAAGGTGCTCATTCCCCAAACATATTCTCTCACCCGACCTCTTAATTGCTCTAACGCAAACTTTTCCCAATTTAACTCCAATGGCATAGCCTTTCATGTAGAGATAGATATGTGTCTTAGAAATCTAATGGTTTGAGAATTACCTCATTCGGAGGTCGGACGAACGAGATATGACCTAGTAAGTACCACGAGTTCATAACTAGATTTCCTATTGAACATACTTTAGTAAAAATGCCATAACGTTTTCTAAAAATATCCAAATGCCTTCGTTCTTGTGCCATTTTAAAGATAACATCCATACCTACAAGTCGTATTAGAGGCCTCAAAGTGAGATTCGCACTCTAAGCTGGTCAAAATCGTGATTTGATATTGTTGACCCGAGGCTGTACGTTAAACGGACACACCTATCCGCTTAACGGATAGGGACTGGCCAGACACTCCAATTTGACCCGAAGCTATTCGTTAAACGGACACACCTGTCCGTTTAACGGACAAGGGTTCTCCAAACCCTCCTTTACCTTTTA
>JANVCL010000006.1:20221553-20232677 GCA_026546855.1 Erythroxylum incrassatum
TGGTCTGTGGCACCCGAGTCTATTATCCAAGAATTGGTATGAAGATTTTCTGAGGCATTCATGCAAATAGGGAGTAAAGGTTTACCTAAAAGAGCCAAAGAGCAAGTCTTAAAAGGTTTTTCAATAGTCCCTAACAAGCTTCTCAACTTCTCAATTTCTTCACTGTTTAATTCCATTGTTCCTAAATTTTCCTCAACTTTTGGCTGATCTACCATATGTGCTTGGGACCTCTGTTGTCCCCCACGGTTTCCCCATTCTCAACTTGGCGGTTTACCATGTATTTTCCAACATGTCTCCTTTGTGTGCCTTGGTTTCTTACAGTGGGTGCACCAGAGGTTGTCCTTATTCTCCTTCCCCTAGTTTTCTCTACCAACATGCTTAGATAGATCACTTTTTCCTTTGTCCTGATGATCAGTTTTTGCTAATAAGGTTGACTCGTCCATGGTTTATGGTTCAAGCATAACACTCCTTCGACTTTCTTTTGCTCGAATCAATGAGATTGTCTCTTCTAGAGACGGAGTGTCCTCTTTTCCAAGGATTTGGATCCTGACCTGATCAAATTCAACATTCAGACCAGCCAAAAAATCATACACATGGTCTTCTTCAATGAAGTTCTTCAAGATGACAGCATCCTCAAGGCATTTCATCTCAAAAACTCGATAATGATTGAGTTCTTGCCACGATTCTGCAGCAAGTTTGCATATTATCTCTTTTGTTAGCAAGCTGCAGTTTTGATCTTGATCTCGTACAATTGAGCAACATCACGAGCCTTCGAGTATGTGTGACGAATGTAGTCCCAGATCTCCTTTGCAGTGACAAAAAAATGCATGTGTCACTTCGTGGGACCCATACAATCCCATAGCTAGGACATTATCATGGAATCCTCCTTATCCCATGCTTCAAACATTGGGTTATCCTTAGTCCGTCCTGTTCCAAAAAGATGACTAAGTCTCCCTTTGCCCTTGAGGTATGTACAGACAAATTGAGACCATTTGAGATAGTTCTTCCCATTAAGCCTATAGGAAGCCCAAATATTTTTTGTAAATCTCCAATTTTCTGAATGGTGCTGAATTCTTCTGGAGGGTTAGATCTGGCGAAGACAGAGGTTTGAGAGGTTGACATGATTAAGAAGAAGATACTGCAGTGAAGAAGAAGATACCGTAGCAATTAAGGCTACCCTAATGAGAATCACACAAGAGAGGTAAGGAGGAATGCAGCGATGAAGGCTGGAACACACAAGAGAAGAACCAAAATAATAGGGTTTCAAATTTTGATAGTGCAGCAATGAAGGTTGCTCAAAGGAAAAGAAGCCCTGTGGCTCTGATACCATATGTGAAAGAATTATCATATATTCTCATATATTGAATAGGAAGTACACAGCCATATATAGGACATTTCAAGTAGGAATTTAAATCTGAAAAGTTATCTAAAGCTATCTAATGTAATCCCTTAATTTAAGGGATTTCAAACTTATTCTATCTTATCTATTTATAGCCTATCTATATCTTAGTATAATCTATTTACAGCTGTTTGGTATCTGAACAGACTACATAAAGTTAAAAAGGATGTGAGAGAATTATTAAGTGACTGAGGGGGAGAGCTAAAATCTACTCCACAAAAATGACATAAATGTAGCTAAATTGTACTAAAAAACAACTTGATAAAACAAAAAAAATGTATCAATTTAAACAAGGTATGGAACCAAATTCCTTCAGTCCCGTGAATATAGATCATCTCTGAAAGAGAACAAACAAAAGAATCCTTTTGTTAAGAACAAAAAATAGAACTTAATAAGTAAAAAGGATGAAGAAACTACCTATCAACCATAGATAATGGATTATTTGTTTCTTTGTTGACATCAAAAACTTGAGCAGGTCGACAATTTCTTTGTCCAGACAACTCCTTTTTTTCATATAGCAGGACATTTAACTGCAAACAAGAGAGGCTGAGCCTCAGCCCGGAACATAACATACCTAATTTTTCTATGACAAGCGTATCTTAAAATGTCATCTATCTATAATTCCACAATGTAAAAGAAAGATTAACAAAGTAGAAACAATGAAAATGCTCTTTACCTCAGATGAAGACAGGAAATTATATATTGCACTCTGTCACCAAGTAGCAGAGATATCAGATCATGCCATTCCAAGAAGTCCTCCAATCAAACTTAAATGAAAAGAATTTAATTAAGAAAGAAAAAAATATTAGATATGATACCTGAGGTGTGCTATTGAAATCACCAGTCAGAACAACAGGAATGTTACCCCACTTCTTTGAAAGGATCTGTGCCCTTGACAAGAGAAATCGAATCTGCAAGTCAATAAATCAATGTTGAGAAATAAATCAATATTGAGACACTCGATGATGCAAAAGAGCTTAAAGTCTATAGAAGATATAAAAGGGACAGAATTAGTCAACCACAAGTCTTCCTTTGGTGGGATGGAGAATGAGAATTGAGTTGACAACAAGATAATAAGGTAATTGTATTATGATTCCTTATTAGATAGGAAGTAGTAGTGAGATAAACATATTATTCTAGTTTTGGATATGTATCCTATTTGTTTAGGGCTTAAACTTACGGAATTTTGTTGACATAATTGAATAGGAAAACCCAAACTAAAGTTTTGTACTTTTATTCTTTGGCCGATGCATCTTAAATAGAAAAAATATAGTCAGTATAGAATTAGTATCATAACTACTTATCTCTACTAATCTACAGTGCCCTAACTACTTAGGTGTTGATTTATAGAATCAGTATCGTAACTACTTATCTCCACTAATCTGTAGCACCCTAACTACTTTGTACTTTTATTCTTTGGCCGATGCATCTTAAATAGAAAAAATAGAGTCAGTATAGAATTAGTATCATAACTACTTATCTCTACTAATATACAACGCCCTAACTACTTAGGTGTTGATTTATATAATCAGTATCCTAACTACTTATCTCCACTAATCTGCAGCACCCTAACTACTTAGGTGGTGATTTATTGTATCCTAAATTTAGGATAAGATATTCCAATTTTTTAGAGTCATTATCTCCTAGATATCAGTTTTCCTATCAACACTCCCCCTCAAGTTACTGCAAAAATGTCTTTCATGCCCAACTTACTAACTTGAAGTTTGAATGATTGTCTTAACAATCCTTTAGTAAATATGTCTGCAACTTGTTGTGTGGTTGGAGTGAATGGAGATTATTCCTGCTTTAATTTTTTCCTTAATGAAGGCTTATCAATTTCAACGTGTTTTGTTCTATCATGAAGGACTAGGTTATAGGAAATTCTTATAGCTGTCTTATTATCACAATACAATCTCATAGGAATGCTCACTGGACTTTGAAGATCTTCTAGAACTCTTTGTGGCCATAGAATCCCATATACACCTTGAACCATTGATCTAAATTCTGCTTCAGTGCTGCTTTTAGCAATTACACTCTATTTCTTACATCTCCGTGTGACTAATTTGCCCAAAAGGAATTTACAATATCTAGAAGTCGATATTCTATCAATAATTGATCCTGTCCAGTATACATCAGTATAAACCTACACTCCTCTACTTTCATTTTTTTTAATAAAAAAAGGCCCTTTCTTGGAGTGCCCTTTAAATATCGAAGGATCCTATACATAGCTTCTAGATGCCATCTTGGTTGACTCTACCGAACCCCTTGCACCTGAAGCCATCTTGGATTTACCCAACTTTCTCAAACGAATCTAATTCCCATCATACAAACACCATGTTATTATAATATGTTGTTACATTCCACTCACCTTGCTACATTTTCCACATTCTGGTATTTAATTCAAATAATTTTGCGCAGTTCTCCAGATCTGAATATGTTTCCCTACCTGCTTCCCAAACATCACGAGCTGTTGCCATGAACATGAAGGGCTTCCCAATAGCTGGTTGCATAGAATTGATTAACCATGCAGTAACTATTGAGTTTTTTGAACGCCTAGGAAATCCAAAATTGAGGTTCTGTACTTTTATTCTTTGACTGATGCATCTTAAATAGAAAAAAGGACAGCCAGTATAGAATCAGTACTCCAACTACCTATCTCTACTAATCTGCAGCACCCAACTACATAGGTGCTGATGTATAGAATCAGTATCCTAACTACTTATCTCCACTAATCTGCAACACCTTAACTACTTAGGTGCTGATTTAACTTATCCTGAATCTAAGATAAGATTTTCCTATTTTATTGAAATCATTACCTACTAGATATCAATTTTTCTAATTTTACCAACAAATTTTTATTAAAACAAAATTTAAATTTGTTAGGAACCCTTTCCTACTAGAAGCTTGTTTGGTTGAACGGAATAGCTATTCTATTCCTAACATATTCCTATTTCATTCCTTAAACCTGTGTTTGGTTAGAAACAAACACAGAATAACTAATCATCAAGAATATGTATTTTGTAAGTTTGAGGAATAGCTAATACCAATCCCTACCTATATTTATCTATTCCAAGAAAACCTATTCTTATCCAAGACAACTTTATCCTTCGACGTATTAATAATAAAATAGAAGAAGAAGAAAATTAATAATAAGAAGAAATTTAATAATAAAAATAAGAATAAAATTAAGAATAAGAAAAAGCAAAAGAGAGGAAAAGAGTGCAGACAAACAATAGAAGAAAAACCAAAGAAAGTTGCACTTAAACCATATGCCCAACTCATATTGACAACTAAGTTATCCATTTAAATAGTGTATTTATCATATAAGTGATCATGTAGATGGCCAATATCAATGCAATGGATACTTACTTGACCCAACTTAATATCTCCTCGACTTGGATTGTAAAGCACATGAATGTTACCAACCAAAAGTCTTTTTGATTCAACATTGCAGATCTGCCTGTATGGAATTTGTTAGACATAAAAAGGACATACACTAAGTCAACACATAGTACGTAGATGGCTAACACATGATAGGATTGAAAGAGAAAGAGGAACAAAAGACAAACTTATAATTCAACGCAATGCAATTAGAAATAAGAAAAAGTAAGAAAGCAATGATTTGAGACAATTAATAGCTTAATTTTCAACTAATAAATAGAGGTTCCATTGGCAATTTGTGATCAAATGACTGATAAACTACATGCATATCTATGAGTTACATTAGAACCTCTCAATATCTGGATGAAACCATGAGAGGTTTAGTCTTGGCATTCAACTAAATAACCAATTCTTTATCTACACTAGGGTTCAACTGACTTCAACATCTTTAGTTATCTAATTACTAGGGATTTTCCACATGTAAAAAGCTAGTGAACTAGAAGGAAAGTAACACAACATTTGGTTACTTCAACTGAGAATTTAATATAAAAACTATTCAATCATGGACTAAGGTAAAGCTCTAGGACAAATGTTTCAATTAAAATTATTGCAACCTAGTTCAAAATTCATGATAGCAACTACTCAATCACAGACCAGGATAAGCTCTAGGGAGCTTATCCAAATGTTTCAGCTAAAATTTTGCAGGCCAGAAATATCGAAACCATGTTTATAATTCAGAGTACAACCTCCAAGTTATAACTACCATAAAAACAACAAACAGATAAAAAAATTCCAAATAGACATAGTATACATGTTTTCAAAGTCAATACCTCAAAAATGGAAAGTTGCGCAACATTATCTCGGAGACCATGTCTCTTAAATTCAATGTTTTCTCTATCTAGCAACCGAAACCTAGCATGATAGAAAATTATTTTATATAGACAACAATAAAAATACAAGCAAATAAGTAAATTTCAAAAGAATGAATCAACAGAGGCCAATTATCTACGAATGACAATATCATGGGAATCATTATTTGCCTTACATATCAGATTTCCACAACATAGCACACCCATCAACATGGTCTCCAGTTCGCCGCTGCTATTACAAATAATTTATTAGATATTCTAAGAAAATAACTTCAAAAGAATGACAACCTTGTAACAACCACCATAGCCTGCTTTCTTGAAGACATTGAACAAATCGAAGTACCTATCTACCTCCTATCATAACAACATTCAAGCAAAATTATCAGCTAATACTTCAGAAATAAGATGGGAAACGAAAATGAAACCAAAGCTTGGAATGAAGGCTCACTTGCAAACATATTATATCAGGGTCCCATCCAATTATCTCATCACAAATGATCCTTTTGCGATAGCACCATTTTAGGTAAGACGAAGGCACATTTTGGTACAAATCCCGGTGCTTCAAAGCGTTTCTGTTTCCCAGTATATTATAGGAAACAACCTTAAATCTCTCTAGTAAATAGTACCAAGAAGATAATTCAAAGTTAGATGAAGAGTTCAAGACACATCATTTCCAAACAAGCCCAAAAAGGGTATCATAATTGTAAAGCAATAGAAGTCTATCAGGTTACATCAGTAAGAATTGCAATGACATATACATTTACCAATTATCAGCAGTACTTAATAAGGCAAGTTGAAGTAAGTAGTAAATGTGATATATACCATGGGAAGCGAGGGGTTGATAAGCATCGACCCAACGGCGGACAATTTGGGAAGAATTGTAGCATCGTCGATTGTAGAAGTCAGACGATAATGACGATGATGAATTGTAAGTGAAGGAGAAGACAGTAGCGTTTGCACTGGTCTTAGAACGGGAAGAGTTGGATAACAAGACAAGGGATGGCCGGAGATTTAGAGAAGAAGGCTTGACGGCGATGGCGGCAGGGAAGATCCGAAACGAACCACTGCCAGAGCAGCAGTCCATAGTAAGAATGGGGACGAGGAGGATTTCTAGGGAGGATGGTCTGGATTACGTTTCAGTGGCTGAACTGCACTCTATGATCGTGAAATAAAAAGAAAAGCCATTTGTCTGTTGTTAATTTTATTTTTAAATTAATAAATTATATTTAAATTTTAAAATATTTAAAAAAGACATAAATTTTAAAAAATTAAAGTGACTCGGTTTAATCTTTTTTTTTTGCTTTTGTTAAAAAATCAAAAAAATCTAATAAAATACCAAAATTGCAACTAAAAAAAATAGAATGAAAAGGTCTAAATAGAATTTTGGTGCAGCTTTAAATGTTAACAATAAACCTTGTATCATTTTTTTCAAGTTTTTATTTAATCCAAAATGTATTAAAAAGAAATTCTCTTTAATTTGGGTTTTTATTTCTAGTTTTAAAACAGTGGTGTTATCATATCTATCTATTTTATTTATTTTTACTTAAAAATGTAATATTAAATTTATTAATTTTTAATAAAAGATTGTTTTTAAAATTATAGGGATGTTTGAAAAGCAAGGAATTGAATTCAATTAATTCACTTGTTTGGAACACTCTTTTATGCATGAATTCAACCCATGTGTTAGTTGAAACCCATCAGTCTATGTAAATTGAATTCATGTCACTGAATTCATGCCACAAAACACGTGAATCGAAATCTCATAGCAGTTGGTTTCGTCTTCTCCCAGCAGCAGCCGACTCTCTTCTCCTCTTCTCCGACGCACCAACAGACTTGCTTCAAAGCCACTGAAAAAGGCTGAAAGATCACCAGAAGGAGACAGCTTTTCTGATGAGAAGAAGCCCCTTGTAGTGTCCACTGTCAAAAATTCTGTATCCCCCAAATCGCATTCTGTCACTGTTCCTTCAGTTCTTCGTCGCCACGAGCAGTTGTTGCACTCAAATTTATCACTAAATGCTTCATGTTCATCAGATGCCTCCACAGACTCGTTCCATAGCCGAGCATCAACTGGGAGATTGACTCGTTCATATAGTTTGGGTAGTCGAAGAAAGCAGTATGCCTCAAAGCCGAGAAGTGTGGTTTCTGATGGAGGTTTAGAATCTCCACCCTCTTCTGATGGTTCACAGTCCAAGAAGAGCTGTGCTTGGGTGACACCAAATACTGGTTCGATTCATGGTCCTTCAATCTATTTGGATTATGTCAAAATATTTGGGACTATATGATAAGTAGTAGAAGTCACGCTTAGTTTCATAAATCTTTACCATATACTTGTCTTTAAATTTTGATGGAACCATTACTGAGAACTAATCTAACTTGTGTGGTCTAGGACTCTTAACAGTTCATCTTTGAATTAAGTGCTATTGGCTGTTCCAATCTAGCACCAAGACTTCAAAATGCAAAAACTGAACTGATTGCTTGCACATGCTATGTACAGTATATTTCAGCGATATTATCTAACAAGATGGCCAGCGGCGCAATATTTGATCGATATCCCTTACTCGGCAGAGATTTCATGATTTTGATTCTTTAGTTTGGTAAACTGGTAATTGGTATTCATCCCACGGTTCAGATATATCTGAATTTGGGAAAGTAAAGTTTGTAAGGGATTTAATTGTTCATACATTGTTCTGTCTGTAATGAGTATATCTATTTGAAATGACAAGCAAATGTTTTTAGTTTTTCTCCAAGAACTGAATATCCTGGATGAATTACCCTTTCGTTATGTACAACATCTTACTTACACTCGCACACGCATGCACACTCAATACTTGAAGATGTTCAGTTTGCTTTTCTGTTAATTTTCATTTCCTTGGTGCAAAAATGGAATGTAGAAGTCTGCTAGGGCATTGAATTTGAATATTTGCAAATCTATTTGGAGTGGAGGTCAATTATGAGAACACTAGGGGTTTGTTACTAAAGCAGACACTTTATATGTGTTGTTCCAATACTTACGCTTATTTCAGGACTTGATATTTCCAATGTTGAAACCAGATCCTTGTTATGTTGCATTCCATGATGAAGAATGGGGAGTGCCGGTGCACGACGACAAGTACGTGCCTGCAACATTGTATTTATGTCCTATCTTTAAAAGACAGAACTTTCTTGATATGGCTCTCTACGTTGTTTTTGGTATTCATGACTACGTGCAGGAAGTTGTTTGAGCTTCTTGTCCTTTCAGGCGCTTTGGCTGAACTTAGTTGGCCTGTCATTCTTAGCAAAAGGCAAATCTTCAGGTTTATTGACAGACTGCATAGAATCCCTTAACTCCTTTTGTTCGTCAATTCCCAATGTAGTATTCATTAGAGGTTTCTTTTTCTACACCAACAGGGAAGCTTTTATGGATTTTGATCCAGTTGCTGTCTCAAAACTTAATGAGAAGAAAGTAACAGCACCCGGAAGCTCCGCAAGCTCTCTATTATCTGAACCAAAGTTACGAGCTATTATTGAGAATGCACGACAAATATGTAAGGTATATATGTATTCCCTTCTGATGTATTCACCTTTAAAAGTTGAAACATGTTTAGGACTAAACCGAAAACTTTTACTAATCGTATGTGGATACGAGTTACTGTAATCTGAAGATTCTGAACATCTTCGTATCGACCTTAATTTACATGGTCGTTGCTATGTCTCGAAACCTTTTATGGAGATCTCTTAAAATTTCTCTTTGACAGTTGGGGTTACTGATGCAGATACCTTAATTGGATTAATGCACTAATTTTTTGGGACCACTTATGATGATGTCTTCTATGTGGTAGCTTTTTGAAAAATAATAATTAGTGCTTAATGATCATTTGATTTGGAATGTTAGGTAAAAAGTGGTTAATTGTGGTCCTGATTTCTCTGCAATTTCTGGGAGCAATCATACTAATTCAAGATACGGCTTAACCTTCATATGATTATCTTGTCTGAATGATTATTCTTTTCTGTAAAGATGCCAGCTTGCTTAGTTTGTGACTAGGTATTCCTTTGTGTGAAATGATGACCTTCCATTATGGAACCATTAAGCTTGACTACAAACCTAACCTATATTCATACGAACAATATTGCATCTAACAAGTTGCAGGTTTTACTGATGTTAGGTCATAGACGAGTTCGGATCATTCAACAATTATGTTTGGAGTTTCGTGAATTACAAACCCATACTTAGCCGGTTTCGATACCCTCGTCAAGTTCCCGTGAAAACTCCAAAAGCCGATGCAATAAGCAAAGATCTCGTAAGGAGGGGTTTCCGGAGTGTAGGTCCCACTGTCATCTACTCCTTCATGCAGGTGGCTGGGATAACAAACGATCATCTCATCAGTTGTTTCAAATTCCAGGAGTGCATAAACCCAGCGGAAGGGAAGGAAGAAAACGGACCGAAGGCTGAAGAGCAGAAAAGTGACGGTATCGTGGAATCTGATATATGCATGACTATCAATGAATTAAGCTTCTCCTTGGAATGACACAAACCGAAATGTACACTCATACACCAGGTTCAATCATCAGCTTATCCCAGTAACTGTTCCCTGCTACCAGGATAGCAATGGCGGTTCCTTTCTGTATAAAATTTGATGAATTCGTATGCATAATGAATTCCTAGATTGTTGAGTACTAAAAGTTTAAATCAACTGATGATTGTGCTACAAAGTGCCTGTTTGACTGAGCAAGCCGATGGAATATATCAGTGTAAAGTTTTTTGTACAGTCAAATGGATTAAGTGTCTCTCTACTTAAAAGTTATTCTTCCGAGTTAATGGAATGTTAGGGGTTAGAGCCAACTACAGGCAACTAAAACACAAAGCAGACTGGGGCCATTTACTGAAAAAGCATTAGAAGCTGTCTCCATCTAGCTGCTGCCTGTGAATTATGACTCCTGCCTATGTCGGGTGCGTTGGTAAACAGCTAAAGCTTTCTGACAATCCGTTTAGCTCTAAACAGTGACACTAATAAAGGATGCCACAACTCTCCTATCTTGTCCCCTTTCAATATGAAGGAAGGACGGAAGGACTCCCCGTTTTGAAGACATTATTTCAGAGTGTACCCTTTTCCTGATCCATGTTGGATCTTCACCATAGTTGATGAACAGGAAAGAATGAAAAACAGAGAGGTCATGACTAAGTTCTTGACTTCTAAAAATTTGTAATACAACCTCTAGATTAGGCCTAAGCTCTTCCATGGTCTCAATTCATCAAGCTGCAACCTGTACATGTTTACCAACGGATTAACAGACAAAATTCTTGTAATATCCAAATGATTTACTAAATATGCATATGAGAGGTAACTGATGGTAGAACTAGGACAACTCCGCAATGAATTTACATATATAGTAAATATATATATATATATACACGTATATGATGATTAGTTGCGGAAGGGGGCTGACAACCGAATGATTGGTTGCCAGCTAACCGAAGCTGTTATTCCTAACAGATTC
>JANVCL010000006.1:20232777-20244004 GCA_026546855.1 Erythroxylum incrassatum
ATAAAAATAAATAAATAAATAAAGAAATTAATTTCGTTTAATAATAATAATAAATAAATAAATTATAAACAACAAATAATAATAATAATAATAACAACTAATAATAATATAAATATAACAAATAATAATAATAATAACAATAATGATAATAATAAGGTTAATAACAATAATAATAATAACAAATAATAATAATAATAACAACAATAATAATAATAAGTAAGTGTAAATGTTTATTAGTTAATATTATTTTTAGTCAGGGGTAAATGTGTCATATGAAATAATTGAATTTAATTATAATCTTATTGGATTTGTTCCAAACAATGTAATTGAATTCAATTCTAATATTTCTAGATTTGTTCCAAACAGTATAAATTAAATTCAATTCCAATTTCATTAATGTAATTGAATCCAATTCATTAATGAATTCAATTCACTGTATTCCAAACAGCCCATATGTTTCACCAGATGTTAGAGATCCTAAACAGTTTAACTGAACGGTTGGGTTCACTTTGCCGTCTATACCTTTCAAATATTTAGGAGTCCTACTAACAAATTATAAGCCTAAATTATCTAACTTCCGTCCTTTGATTGAAAAGCTGAAAGTTAAAATTCATGCATGACAAAACAAGTCCTTAACTATAGCAGCCCGATTGACTTTAATCATCTCAGTGTTGAATAGTATGCATCTTCACTGGTCTGCACACGTAGTTCTACCTAAGAAGGTCATCAAGGAAACGGATAGGATCTTAAAAGCTTTTTTGTGGTCTAGTAAAACTAAGAATGGTAAGCAGTCCAAGGTGAAATGGTGTGATATTACTATCCCCAAGAAGCTAGGAAGTCTTAGGATCATTCTCATTGCTCAGATACGTAAAGTAATGCCCTTTAAGAGGATTTGGTGATTATTCGCTAACAAAAAAGCCTTGTGGATTAAATGGGTTAATGAATGTCATCTTCCAAATCAGAATTTCTAGCAACTCCAACAATCTAGGGGCTTCTCATGGATCTTTAATCATATGCTTAGCATGGGTAAAATGATTTATCCTTATATCAAACATAGGTTGGGTGACGGAGAGGATATTTGGCTATGGTATGATAATTGGACCAACTATAGTCCTCTTATTCAACGAATTGAGCGTTCTAGTATCAGAAACCGAGTCCCTACTGATGCTAGAGTATCCATGCTTCTTCGTAATGGTGAATGTGTTGGTAACTTTAAAGGCTTTCATTTAATGGCAGATTATCTACCTAACATTTCTGTAGGATAGAGGAAGGACAGCATCATATGGACTCCCCATTCCAGTGGAGTTTTCAACAACAAATCATGTCACAAGCTACTGATTCATAATCTGGAAGACGTTCCTTAGGCTAATATCACTTAGAAATAAGTTTTAAACCACAAAGCTATTGCCTTCACTTGGTTAGTGCTAAAGAATTGATTAAAAACCAAGGGCAGATAGTTTGGGTGTTTTGAACTCATTTGCATCCTTTGTAAACAGTTGAATGAGAGCAGAAACCATCTCTTTTTTTTAATGTACCTATACTACAACAATTTGGAGCAGGCTTTTGGTGATGCTACAACTGCCTAGATAAACTTTTGAGTGGATGAAGGCTTTGAATCTAATTATAAGGTGTACGAAGCATGGTTAGAGGAATGGTATGATTATTAAAAATGTTTTCCATACTGCCATTTACTCAATTTGGAGAGAACAAAATAGGAGAATCTATAAGGGCTTGGCAGTAAGTAATCAAGAGCAAATTGTGAATTGGGTCCGAGCAACCATTATCTCTAGTGACAAACAAAGTTTAGTTAGCCAAGAACTTAAAGTGAATTGTTCGATAAAATGCTACCTATTGTAGTTAAGTGTTGTGAATTTGTTAGTTTAATTTTGTTGTAGATAATATGATTCTCTGTACGGATTTTTGTAATAGCTTTTGCTAAGGTAATACAATATTTCTTTAACTTTCAAAAAAATTAATAAAATATAAGAAAGAACTTATATAATAATTAAGCAACACTATAAAAAGTAAATAATAATTATAAAATGTAATAATTAAAATAAAAAGAAAAGCAAATTACAAGGGTCCAATAAAATTAATTTATATTAAATATTTCATAAAAATATAAAATTCATATAAAACTTTATTCAACATTCAATCACAACTTAAATTAATATATCAAATTTAAATTAATGCGAATTTATAAGATAAATTTAAAACTTTTTAGTTTAACTCTTTTCATAAAGTTTTTCTAAACTTTTAAATTATTGGAAAACTATTTGTAATTCTAATTATTTCATAAAATCTTTTTATGAGACTTATAAAAAATAAAAATATAAATATGAATCAATTAAAAAATTTTAACGTGACTAATTTGTCACCACTCAAATTAATACAAGGATCAATTATAAATTTGGGTTTGTCTACATGTATTTTAGCTTGTCATTTGTACTTCATTCGTTAACATTTTAAACAAAAGTTTTACAAAAGAAGTTTCATGAAAAATCTCAAAATAAAAAAGCAATAATTTTAAAATATAGTAAATCATAAGGAAATTTTGTATTTTTAACCTTACGAAATTATTACAAACTCATATCAAACTTTTACTTATACAAAATTATCAAAAACTTATATCATAAATCTTAAAGAAAAAGATCAGAGAACATCCTCATACTAGTGTTGGAAAATTTAGTGTAAGATTATTAATAACTAGTTTTTTTATTAAACAATAACTTACTAATCCAATTTAAGTTAAATGAAGGTAAGCTTCCTTTCTAGTCTATCCTTTGAATAAGATCTTATCGTTACGGAATGATTGGCATGCTAGAAAAACTAAAAAGTCAATCCCAAGTGTTCTATACTAAAAACAATTTACCGTTTTGATTCCATTAGTATTGAGAATTCGAAATATCACACATTAATCAATTAATGATAAGATGTTTGGGGGGAAGTTATTGTCTATTATTGGCCTCTATGGTAGAATTAGTCGGCGGCCAAGAGGGGATGGTTTATGTTGTCACTAATTTCTATTGATTTTGATATCTTCTATATTTTGATTTTAGTTACAAATTGTTGTGTTTTAATCCAAAGTTGAATGAAATGAGGGTCTGGGGAGTATTTTGTGAATGTTATAGGAAAATAAGAAAAATTGGGTAACCATTATCATGGGCGTGCCAAAGGGCTCACGTCTATGACAACCATTGTCATGGGCATGACAATGGCTCCACGAGAGTGACAAATTTGTCACGGCCGGCCACATTCTCTTTACTGAAATTAATATCACATGTGTCAAGCATGCAGGTGGCGACAGACTAAAGCAAAGACCTAAACATAGACTCTCTTTATAAATAGAGAAGTTTATATAGAGAAAAGAGAGGCTGGAACGAGGCCAAAAACTGGAGGTAGAGAAAAGAAGAGAAAACAAAAAGTAGTCGGTTGAGGAAGAGAGAAAAACAACAGAGAGGTGGGACTTATTTTGTTTTTATTTCATCTTTTGTTGCTGTTGTTGAACTCATTTATCTTCTATCTATTGAACTTATTTCCTTTATTGTTGCTTTGTTAGTCCATCTTTAGTTTATTTACTCTGTTCATCGTTTTTTCATTTCTCTGCTTACTATTAACATGAGATTGAAGTGTATGAAGATGATGAATTGTTTTTATTCCATGATGGGCCAATTGCTTACTCTTGAGAATTAATGGATCTAAGTTTATCAATTATGCATGATTAAGTCTTTTATTTGTCTTGTTACTTTTTGATTTATAAACTGAATTAATGTAATGGTTTGGTCAAACTTTTATATTACTTTGATATTAAATGAAGCATCGACAGAAGAAGTTTAATATTAGAATAAGAAATCATAAACTCTTTAAGTTATGAATTGGAAATATATTAACTTAAGTGGGTAATTAGCAGTTGGGTTTAATTGATTGATCTAGATAATAGACTTGTCGAATACGAAAGTTAGATCTTGTGTTATTATCTGATTTGATTTTAAAACTTGATTGTTAATTTATAGCAAGATAATTATTCAATCAATCTGCCTTAGTCATGTATAAGAGATTAAATTAATGAAGTTAATTTCTCAAGATCTCTCCACATTGATTAATCAAATCATTATTTGCTTCCAATTAAATTAGTTTACTTTTCAGTTCAATTGCTTTATTTTCTTTACAACCTTTTACTCAACAAATTGGGATAGAGTGTTTAAGACCGCATTTTTTTTATTTAAAGTTAATTTGAGTGAATCAATTTTGCCTCCTTGAGAAGACAACCCTGAGTATTTGACTACAATTATCTAGCATACTTGGGAGTAGGATAGCCTAGGTTTTTAGAACTTATTGTGGAACAACAATTTACCCTGTGGTGGATGTCAGTAGTTTGAGTTTGCTTTTCGAACAACACATATAAAGAGACTCATCAATAATCAAGTAATTAATGAATCTATGAGAAATATTTTGAATTCTTTCTTTTCTTATATCTAGTTTCTTTAGTTATTCACTAAAACAACTATGATTTCGAAGTCGATCCGAGGCAAGTGTTCAAATCTATTATGACATAACTATGGGGCGCTCAACAAACCTTTTTGGACTTTGACTAGATGCCAAAAAAAAATTGTGCAACCTAATGTATGGCTATCTTAATTAAAAGTTCTTAGATAAGGTTCCTTTTTGTTTTACTTTTACATAGAACATATTACTCTTACTTTTTACTCTATTCCAAATTTATGGCCCAAATCGGGTGAGAAAGTCATTAATATGAGTCGAAGCAAAAACAAGAATATTTCTAGTGGAACATTTTTCACAATCCCTTGAGAAATAATTCACCAATAGACCGAGGGATAAATAATTCAACTCATTTACATCCAGATAATAAATGTTTGGAATCCATATTATGCAAGGAGACATTGCTTTTACTAATTTGAATTGAAGGGTGATATAAAATCGTTTTATTTTCAACATCATATCCATAGTTATCACATCTTTATAATTTTTTTATATATACAACTACAATTACAATCACATATAAAAACAATCAAATATAAAAAGGTCATTTTTTCTTGTTCTTGATTTGTTCTGGAGAGACTGAACCACTTTAATTTTAATTCATAATTGTAAGTTCTTACCAAATAATATTAAAAAGAAAAAATTCAATAATAATATTAATAATATAATCGTTTACCTTTGGAAAAAAGGGGGTGGGGAGAAATAATAAAATAAAATTTTCTTTTAGAATATTTTCTAATCTTTTTTTAATTGACATAAACCCAAGACTTTTACTAACTTATTAAAATGTAAATTATTCAAATAAAGAAGGCGATACATCAGAAATGGTCGAGATAGCTCAGTTGATAGAGTAGAGAATTGAAAATCCTTGTGTCACCAGTTTAAATCTAGTTCCTAATATATGATTAATTGGTTTAGGAGTATCTATTTTATTCTACAACTTGATTAAATGATATAGATCAACTTACAGATTCTGTTATAGGAAATAGTAGAGATCAAAATCCATATTTGTCCATTTCAGTGTTTGAAAACATAACTTTTTATTTTATTAGTTTTTATTAGTAAAGAATATATCTTATAAAGTATGTAATTGAAAAAAATAGATTCTATTTCCTCTTCTTTTTTATTTGTTCACAATCTATCTCTTCTCGATCAAATAGAATATTAATACTTCATATAAATTTGAAAGGTTCAATTAATTGGTCAAAAGACTTAAAAGTCTAGTTTGGAGAAGTTGCAGGGCATAGAAATATCCAAAATTTATCTTAGATACAGTAAAAATAGAATATGATCCTCCATTTCTTTGTAGTTTATTATATATTGTTCTATTTCTTTATTCTCTCCTATTCTTTACTCTCTTATGTGATTTTATATAGATCATCTATGAGTTGTAAATTGTACAAAGTTCATGCTACAAAACTTGTAAAACTCATTTAGTTAATCCTATTATATTATTCTATTATACTACAAGAAAATTGGGGTTTAGCGATGGAAATTACCAATAGAATGTGAAGGTTTATTGTTGGCAAGCTAGGTTGGCGATGGAATTTACAGACAGAATGAGTCATCGGAGAAATGATCATAGGTAATAATTGGCGACGGATTACAAATTTTTCGTTGCCAAGTTACCAACAAACATTTTCTATTATGTCGTTATATTTATCGATGATAATTTTTATGTTATCGGTAAATTTAGTGACGGAAGGTTTGTTTCGGTCAGTAAATGTAGCGACTTTCCGCCGCATGTACCACTATTGACAAATTTCCCAAATCCATCGATATATTCACGACTAATTTTACCGATGGATCTTAGTTGTCCGTTGGTAAATTCAGCATTTTACTGACAAATTTTGGCCATTTGTCGATAAATTCACTACATTTTATCGACAATTTTTGTTTTTGTTTTTTCCGATAAATTTACTAATATTATTTTTAATACTTTCCCTGTATTTAATTTTATTTGATAATCTTATGATTAATGTATAATTTATAAAGTTATCAGTTATCTATTGATAATATTTTGATTTGTTTCTACATTTAATTTGTTAAAACAGAAAGTTGACTGATGATAATAAAGTAAAAATTTTCTTAATTGATAATAAAAAATTATTATCTACAACAACAAGTATTTAATTCATACAAAATGACTATAGCTACGCTATTCATTTAGTGACCGCTAATGCTCTGATTGCTGCGATGAGGTGCTACGCCTCCCCTTCAACTCATCCATCTCATTACGGAGCTGGGCTATGTACTTTATCGACTGTTGCAACTGAGTTGTCAATGCCTATACTATGCTACAAAGCTTATGGACTTCATTGGATGCGAATCGCCTACTAGATGTTGCTATACTAGATGTGGAGGATTATGAATAATATATGTTCGCAAATGAACCTAAGTCGAAGATCCTTCCACGGCAGTCCCTACCACCCACTGCATGAAGATATGTTTAACTCTTATCAATATCTTTAGATTGTTGAGCTTATCGTTGAATGCTTTCTTATATTTGGTCCTATCAGAAAGCAAGGTTTATGTTACTAAGTGATAATTATTAAGCATTAATATTAAAGCATAAATTTCACATACATTTAGTTCTCTACATCTAGTGTCGACGAAGGTCCCATCGTCATGTTTTTTAGTGTGAATGTGTAAAGAAAGCTAACAGGGTGTAGGCTTCCTGCCAATAGACTTTTCCTGCATAAAAAAGGTTATAAGTGAACTACAATTTACAAAAATTTTGCCATAATTTCCTTTATTTTATGATATTTACCCCCTGTAGAACAAAAAAAGTAACTCAACAACACATCCATATATGGCACCAAACATTTATAATATTATCATTATCCATAATACAAATATTTTCGTTCCAAAACTCACACATCAAATTAAATTGAAATACATCAAAGTAAAAAAATCAGAATATAAGTGTAAAGTATAGATACTTACAAGTTTTTCTGTATGCTTTTGGTGGGTAATAGATCCTCCAGTGTATACGGAAGGACTCTCTCCCCCCGGTCCTCCACGTTTGTTGATAGAATTACACTCTAAAATGGACATTGCCTCAGGTGATGTCTATTACTGCTGCCAACGACTTCATATTTCTTCAGAAATATAAGGAGGTCGTACACCAGTCTTGTGTATCGCACTCACAAAGTCTCTATATCGTGTACAAGCTCATCTCTCTCATACTTTATAAATAATCGTGTACAAGCTCATCTCTCTCATACTTTATAAATAATTGCGCCAAATTAATAATCTCAAAAAATTCTTTCTGAAAATAAGAAAAACATACGATAAGTACTTATAACCTACAATATTTATCTAATTATTGCATAAAAATTAATTAAAAATGCAAAATTATATTTTTTACACCTTAAACTCCTGTTGATAAAAATCCTTTGTCACCTAAGAGATGTTCTTCCATATATAACCCTCAAGATCAATCTTCTCATTAAACTTTGATGTTATGATTCTTAAGCACGGTCTAGACAGAATCAACCTAATATAAAAATAGTTTTATATCCATTAGAAGCAGTTTCCCCACTACACTAGCTATTCTACCCAATCCCTCATTATTTTAGTATTCATATGGGATATTATGGAATCTAGTTCATACTGGGGCATGTCTAATTTCTTCCTGTTCACCAGCATTCAAACTCCACTTTCTTAAGAATAAAGGTTTCCTTTGAATGTGCCAAGGGCCTTCTCCAATACCGAATTCATAACTTCTTTTGAATTAAATTTAAACAGGAATTTACTTGAGCTCGTAATTAGTGTATCAGTTAATCCAAAACCTAGCCATGTTCTTGATAAAGCTCTCTGAACTACAGGGTATGCTAGACTTACCAATGAAGAAGCCAATTAGTGCATTTCAGAGTTGGGTTACTCCTCTCTTCACTAGCTTCGGCGGAGGGATGATAAATATCTGATCATCCTTAATCTCTGGAGGGTAGTAGGCTAAAGCCTTAGCATCCTTGGACTCCCCCACCAAACTAGATACTATAGATTTCCATGTTTTGGGTGGGAGAGTTTTCCTTGATGTTTTTGAACATTCAGGTTCTTGAAGGATTAAGGAAGGTTCCGTCGATTGGGTAATCAAAGGGATTGTTGAGGAGGGTAGTGGAGATTGCTTTTAGTTACTAGCCATGGTTATTATTATCGGGATCTTTGAAGAGGAGGAGGAGTGTTGAAGTTTTGGGTCTGTATTTTGGGTGAGGTTAGGGTTAATGGAATGGGGAAAATGGGAAGGTCAGGGACGGGGACGGAGATGAGGGCTAGAGACACTTGAGATGGAGAATAAGAAGAAGTAGAGGCCATGGAAGAAGAAGAAGCAAGGCCACAACGATCGAGCAAGTTATTTTTAAGGAAATCCAGATAGAGTATAAGTGGAGACCTGAAAATCATATGCAAAAGCAGGAATGGAAGCTTACAAGTCGAATTTTTGAGAGTGGGTTCCAAAAGGAGTTGGATATGAAGAAGGTTTCATAATAAAGTAGGGCTAATCAATAAAGGGAGCTTGGATAGGAGCAGATCTATGAGGAAATACAGCTCAATCCAAATGAGAGCAAACCTTCAAAGGCTGTAACTAATCAAAAAGGTGATAAAAAAGCTCATAGGAGTCAAGATGATCTAGAGGCATGCCTTGCAGATGTTGACCCCCTACTGTAAGAACATCAGGTAATTCCCTAACTTTTCCTAATTCTGATTTGGTTCCTAATAACCCTGTTGAAGTTCAGAGTCTGAGTCTTAATGATGATATAGAGGAGGTGTTTACTATTAGGAAGAGTAGGAAAATTAGGAGAAAACAAAAGTTGTAAGTCATGGTCTATATGGATTTAGTGTTTTGGAATGTTAGGGGTCTCAATAATCTGAAAAACAATTAGTTGTGAAATCTTTCCTTACGTTGTTGTCTGGTTCTTTTGTTTTCTTGATTGAATGTAGAATAAAGTCTCTCTCTTTTGAACAATGTGTGCTCTTCTTTATTTCTTAGATGGCTTAGTTATAGCAATTTAGCTCAGACTTCAAATGCTAGATTAGTGTTAGCCTGGAATCCGGATTGTTACATGTGTTCTCCTATTATCTCTACTGATCAACTGATTCACATGGAGGTCACTCCCCTTAATAGTGATTTGGTTTTTTTGTGTCACTTGTGTGTATGGCTCTAATAACTATAATCACAGAAATTCTCTCTAGTATGATCTTTCTAATATCAAGTTGAGTGTGGGTAGTAAATCATGGGTAGTTACTGGGGATTTCAACGCAATTCTATCTTCCCAAGAGGCTAAATCTTTTAGTACTTTGTCTCTTACTGGTATGAAGGATTTTAGGAAGTATGTTGAGGATTGTGTGCTGTATGACCTAAATTCTAGTGGACCAAGTTTTGCTTGGTCCAATAAACAATCAAGGGAGCTTTTCATAGCTAGAAAACTAGATAGAGCCCTTGTCAATTTGGATTGGATTCTTGCATTCCTAGATCCTATGTAGTTATTCAAAATCCAAACATCTCAAACCACTCCCCCATAGTGATTAGGGCCTTAGGAAACCGGCAGAGAAGACATTCTCCTTTCAGCTTCTAAAACTTCTTAGTCTCTCAGGAGAATTTTCTTCATATAGGAGAAGATGCTTGGTCTTCTCAAGTTTGGGGAACTTCTATGTTTTGTGTAGTCTCTAAGCTCAAATTAGTTAAAAAAATCTCTCAAATCTCTAAATTCTTCCCATATTAAATGGCTTAAAGAGGGAGATAGGAATGCCAAATTTTTTCATAACTCTCTCTTGTCGAATAGGAATAGGAATAATGTCCACTCCTTATTGTTGGATACGGGGCATAGGATTGTTGAGTTTGAAGAGATCCAACAACAATTCATAGGTTTTTTCATAGCACTATTGGGAACAAGAAAAACCTTTCATTATCTAGAGAGTAAGTGATAAATCTTTTTTTTCTCCTATTCCTGCAAATCTTAAAAACAACCTCCTTTCGGATGTCACAATGCAAGAGATTAAGAATGTTGTTAACTCCTTTAACCCCAATAAGGCTCCAGGTTCGGATGGTCTCAATGGTTTCTTCTTTAAGAAAACTTGGCATATTGTTAGGGGTGAGATTACTAGAGCCATACAAGAATTTTTCCATCATGGAAAGCTTCTCAAAGAGCTTAACTCTACTTTTATTTCTCTGTTTTTTAAGACTGATCATCCTTCCACAGTGCATAACTATAGACCAATCTTCTGCTATAACTTTATTTATAAGGTGATCTCTAAAATGATGGCTATTAGGCTTAAAGACTTACTTCCTTTCATCATCAACCCTAGTCAAAGTACCTTCATTAAAGATCGCAGAATAGGGGACAATATCCTCCTAGCTCAAGAAATCTTTAAGAATTACCACTTGTCGAATAAGCATAAGCGTTGTGCCTTCAAAGTAGGCCTGAGAAAAGCTTATGATTCCATTCATTGGTATTTCCTCCTGAATGTTCTCTTAGTAGTAGGTTTGCCTCCTATTTTTGTTAAGTGGATTAACAGTGTATAACCCCCCCTTCGTATTCGATTTTAATCAACAGATCACCTTTAAAAAAATTTCGAGGTAAATTTGGTTTAAGACAAGGGGATCCCTTATCCTTGTATCTTTTCATTATATATATGGAGGTTCTCTTGAGGAGTTTGGATGCTTCTCTAGCTTGTAATAGCTCCTTTAACTAACACTGGAGGTGTAAAGCTCTAAAACTTTCCCATC
>JANVCL010000006.1:20275250-20288656 GCA_026546855.1 Erythroxylum incrassatum
GAATTGAGAGAGTTTGCATTAGAACAAGTGAGAGGTCAGTTGAGAGAGCATGTTTGAAGTATGAGCACATTTTGGTATTTTGATGATATCTTGAGTTGTAGAACTCCAATTGAGGTGATTCTTGCGTCGAATCAAACTAGAGACTTAGAGCTATGATTCTCATGAAGAAGTCGAATTGAAATTAAGGTATTAAGTTTTCCAAATTCTGATCGCAAGTAGGAGAGTTGAGTTTAGGCATAGTGACTGATTGGTATGAGCACACCATCAAACAATTTGTAAGTAAATTTTTGGGATGTTATGAGCATGGAGATGAATTGATAATGTCTAATAAAGGTTCATTGAGAAGAAAAAAATTATATCCACAAGAGGTTAGGCTTTGGAATCAAGCGGGGTCCAACAGACGAATGAGTAAGCAAGAAAGAGTTGGATTCCAGAAACGAGATCCAACATCTTCTAAATCAATTTTTTGCTCTATTCCTAGAGTTGCTCTATTTTTCCTACGTAAACCTTGTAATTTCCTTTTGATCCAGGGATCAAATTGTATAGGGTCTTGATGAGAGATCATGTCAATACCATGCATAAACAATAACAAACATTAAAACAATCAAGAAATAACTGTAAAAACCAATTATAAACAAATATATAGACAAAGTCACTAATTGATATCAAAAACAAAATCTCAATCACATTATTCCACAACAACAACGTCAAAATTCTTGATTTACGTTGAACTCATCAGAAATCAAAATTCTTGATTTACGTTGAACTCATCAGAAATACTGCCTAACTCTGCATAACTAAATTTAGAGTAGTAGTCAGCAAGGATTGTATCCATAGAGAGCGTATTTTGGGATAAGATAGCTCAGATTCTAGGGCAAAAATAGAGAGATTGAAGACAAGTTTGAAAGTTCTCCTTTTACCTTTAAATTTTTTAAAACTTATTTAATTATCATATTAGTAACATTTGATTAATTTTTATATAATAATTATATTGTGTTAATGTTATTTTTAATGGAAATAAAAATAATTTTATAAAATTTCCATAAATTTTAAAAAATAATCTTTTAAAGTTACTAAGGGACTGTTTATTTCCTTTTTTCGATTTTTTGTTCATGATTTTGTAAAAAGAGAAACAAGTAAATAAAACGTGTTTGTTTAACTATGTTGCAATTTCTTGTTTCTGCAAATTTAAAAACCATAATAGTTTTACATAAACCAAAAACAACGTTTCTGTTAATTTTTACGATAGGTTTTCTTTTATAAAAAAAAACAACATATCTCTATTTCTCTATTACTCATCTTTTTTACATGCATTTTTTTTACAAACACACACAAGGTCAGTTCACCGAGAACTTTCTTTTGGAATTTCTTTGATGAGAAGTTTGTTTAAGCCATATGTTACTGTTCTCAAAGCCACCATTTTGATGGAGCACGATGCTTTGGACAAGTTTCTATCTACTTACGAGGGACTCAAGGCTTATACTGCCACTGTTGATTGTGTGGAGATGGTAACTAGTGGCGGTGTTCTCCTTATGCTTCATTCGACTTCTGAGATGAGACTTCGTTGTAGCTTTGATTGGTAAACAAAATACTTCCTGCTGTTGATTTGCATGTGAAAAAAACGACAAGAAAGGGATCTTCTGGGTTTTCAAGGTTGTTCGCTTAGGATACTCTAGAGCACTAATTTGTGTGGTTTTGAGATCTAATATTCAGAATCAGCAACAAAGTAAACACTTTATTGTCTCTTTATCCTCTGCTTGCTAATAATATCATGATTTCGTCATTTCTTGTTCTCTGTCTTCTCGGTTTTCAAGGTTTTTCGCTTGGGATATCTTCTTGAGTACTAATATGTGAGCTTTTGAGATCTAATGTTCACAATTAACAAAAAAAAAAGGATATAAAGAGTAGATTTTGTAATCTTTTAAGTCTAGACAAGGATTCAATCATGATCGCATGATTCCAAAAATTATTTTATCAAGATTGGTGGATCATTATTATAAGAGATGGAATATATTAAAGAATTGATTGGTTTAACCGGAGAGGGTTGAATGGGGAATAACTATTATGGGAGGATGTTTTATACGTTTTGGAAGTGAAACTAAGATGAACAATAGAACCAAAAGTAGATGTAAGGCTAGCTCTTACTTTATTAGTTGAAAGATACACAAATTAGGAGTTCAATTCAATAGTAAATGAGTATCCCTTAGGGATTTTTTATAGGTTAAGATCGACAGCTTGAAGGGTAAGAAAATTGGGTTGTATTTCTTAGCATTTTGGGGTGGTCAGTGTCGAAAGTTTACCCTTGCTTTGGGGGAAGTCTATAGTGAACTTGCTTCAAAAGCGGACTTGGATATTGTTTTTGTTACAACTGATGAGGATGATGAATCGTTTAATACATATTTCTTAAAGATGCCATGGCTTGCAATTCCATTGTAATTAATTGTAAGACATAATATATTTTATTAAAAATTATTAATATAAAAGTATAATTATAAAAATAAAAATAAGAGGATAAAATTAAATATGTCTTTATTTTCAATTTTTATTACAAATTTCAACTAAATAGATTTTCTTTTAAATTTTTATATTACTTTTTCAATTAAAACAAAAAACAAAAATTAAAATGCCTAACCAAAAAACCAAACTGAAACCGCCATAAGTAGGCAAGGTACGTCTAACATCCTAATGTATGTTTCTCTAATCTATGCTCTACCTTAGTCGTAACGAAAGCACATTAAACGCAATCTCAGAAACAAAGATCCAAATCATTGGACGGCAAATGGAGGCTCCGCAAGGAGGATCCGAGAGGGACAAATCGAACCTCACCTCCTCTCATCTTCATCTCGTCTCCAATTTCTGGAAAGGTACGCAAGTTCTCGTCCAATTTAGAATTCATTTCAGTTGAAGTGGATGCGTTTACGACAATTGTTCCAATAGATCAGTTTGGTTGTGCTTTCTGCATGAAAATAAGTGCATTTTAACCTTCACTTTTGTACCTATTTGGCTTTTTAGAGTGTAATTTGAACCTCCAAGTAGCTTGTTTATGGACTCTCATTCCTTAGGTTAGACGAATTTATCAATAACCATTGCTACTCGGTGTAGTAATCAGATTTTATTGTCCGTTAATGTCTCGGTTCGCAGTAACCATTGACTTTTCATTGATGTATTCTTTTGAGGAATGATTTCGGTCTATGTATCTCGAAAATTATTTGTATCAAGTGTGGCCATTTGGAGAATTTAAACGCTGAGCAGCTTGTATTTTTTCAAGCGAAGCTACAAGGGTTACAGGAGGAAGCTCTTTAAGATTTGTTATGGTTATCTCAATTAATTCATTGAAACTGCCTAAGGCATTGTAAAGTGAGTATGTTCTGCTGGAATTCTAGCTTTTTTAAGGATGATCAGATGAGACTGTAGTGCATGTGCTAGGATTCTGTATAATTTCAGTTTGTACTTGACGGAGATCAATCTTATTGGCACCCCATTTGTTTATTGATTCCTTTTTCTATTTTAGTGCTTCTGGTCTGCCGTAGTATTGATATGGAAAGATGGTTTTGAAAATACTATGAACAGTTACAGTGGAGGCAATTTCTTTTTCATTTTTCTTTCTCTATATCGTCTAGGAATTTGTGATCAATTACTTTCACTTTCTAATATATAGATATGTGAATATGCATGCAAGAATATATTTGAAATTTCATATAATCGATCAGCATAAATGTGTACATATACATATTCTCATATTGTATATTCTTGACAAATAATTTAATCAAAGTTATCTTTCAAATTTTCTTTCCCTTTTCTGACAGATTTTCATTTGGAGGAGGAGAAGAGTGTGTTAGATGAACAAGGGATAAAGATTGGTGAAAGTCAGGAAAACAGCCAGAAAAATCGACGGAGGCTGGCAGAAAGTACTAGAGGTAAATACTATAGCAATAAAAAGTATCATCATAATCATGCATGGAGAAGGGAAGCTTTCTTTACGGTTTACTGTTTGGTTCGCTTTGTGGCTGGGACTAAGCTATATGGTTGAAATGCTTCATATGTATCAAATTTTCCATCTATGTGGAATGAATTATTGGACGGAGTTTCATAGGTTGCATATTTCTCGCTCTCTCTCTCTCTCTCTTTTCCTGAGTCAGTAGTTTTTGTTTGCATGGTTGAAACAACCTTTCTGTACTTATACATTCTTGATATTTTGCCCAGATTTCAAGAAAGCTTCTCCTGAGGAGAAGTTAACTCTGTTTAATTCCTTACTCAAGGGTTACCAGGAAGAGGTTGATAATCTTACCAAGAGAGCAAAATTTGGAGAAAATGCATTTCTTAATATCTATCAGAAACTTTATGAGGCTCCAGACCCTTATCCAGCTCTTGCTTCTATTGCTGTAAGTATGGATTTGTTCCTTTTGGGAACTTCAGAAAATTTTATATGCCTTATTCTTTTGGCATGACTGTTGTGGGTGGCCTCCTTTCATGAGAAATCAGATAATATGTCCAGGAACCTCATTTAGTTGAAATAATCTAAATAAATTCTAAACTTTTTCCTCAGCACTGCTTTGATGAAATATTGTCTTCGTGCATGGTTGATCTACAAGTTACTCTTTTATCTCTGCAGGAGCAAGATATTAAGTTGTCTGAACTGGAATCTGAGAACAGGAAGATGAAAGTTGAGCTGGAGGAATTCAGGGCAGAAGCAACTCATTTGAAGAATCAGCAGGCAACAATAAGAAGACTGGAGGAACGAAACCGTCAATTAGAGCAACAAGTAAGTATTTTATTAGTTGCAAGCACTTTGTTATCTTGGGTTCTGAAATGTTTCTACTGCATTGCCGTATTATAGAGTTATGATCAATATCTGGCTTTGCAGCGGTCAATGAAGCTGCAAGAATCATAGCGATATTGGTTATATGATCTTTAATGAGTTGTGGAGCCTAAACCTCATTCCTCACCTCTCCCCTGCTATCGACTGTTGCATAAAAATATTATTTTACTTATCTGTTACTCTGTTTCTGTTACTCTGTTGTTATGAAAGAGTGATTTGCAAATGAACTAAGTTGCATACTCTTGACATATCAATTACTGTATGCTTCCTGATTCCAGCTTTAGGTGCTGAACCTTTTAGACCAAGAAGCGAAACTACAAGAATTACAAGTAGACACCCAACAAATTATCGCAATAGTCAAGATCCTAGAAGAAGGGAAATTAGGGAGTCTTGTGTCAATGCCAATTGAATCAATGTTATTAGCTGTGAATCTGAGCTTTTTGGTATTTTTTGTTTCTTCGCCATATCCCCATAAGATCTTTTTGTGCCATTTTCTTTGTTTTTTTTTTGTCAAAAAAGGGAAAACAGGATTGGATTTACTTACCAAAAATGGAAATGTTGGATCAATGGAGGAACAATATCACTATTTTTGTTCAATAAGATACTAAAAGTGTTTGTCCCCAGTGGCCTTTAATATCTCCCTTAAATTGGAGGGAAAGCAGGAGTTGCAATCACAAAGACAAAGATGAAGGATATTAAGTATTATGGAAGCTAGAAGTATCGAATGCATCAGATTTACATATGAAAGAGAATTACTAAATTTTGAATTGCTATCAGTGGTGTAATGGCAAGCTTCTATGTTACATTAGAAATTTGTTTACTTCTACCATAAAAAAACCTTTGTGAATACTGTTTCTGTGCCATCTTATATTTTGCTCTCGAAATCACTGCATAAGTAAATCTTTTGGCTTGATGCCCTTTTTAATCTTTGTTCTAGATGGAGGAAAAGGTGAAAGAAATTGTGGAGATGAAACAACGCACTTTGGATGAAGAGAACCAGAAGACACTGGAGGTTTTGAAAGATAGGTAAATTTCTGAGTTGTTGTGTTGGGTATTCTATGTTTCCATTGTTGCTCTCAATTGTAAAGAAAATCTATACAATTCACCTAGTACTGCTCCTGCAATAAATCCTTGTATGTTTTAATGGCTTTTCAATATTTCTGAGTTGTATTGGTATTCTATGTTTCCATAGAAGGACCAATAGTTGCTCTCAATTGTAAAGAAAATCTATACAATTCACGTAGTACTGCTCCTGCAATAAATCCTTGTTATGTTCTAATGGCTTTCTCACTGGAGTGATGAGATATACTACTTTTCTTGTCAGAGAGCAATCACTGCAAGATCAATTGCGCCAAGCTAAAGAAAGTGTTGCCAATATGCAGAAATTGCATGAACTTGCACAAAGCCAATTGTTTGAAATACGTGCCCAATCAGGTGATTTGCTCGTGGTTCCTTTATTATGTCAGTATCACGTTTATAAATTTTCCACTTAGTTTCTATTGCTGTTGCTGGTCACGTATGCTCTTGGTATATCTTCAGTTCCTATCATAGGGACTGGAAAATCTATATGTTATTTTGCTTCCAGCTGTCTAATACTTATTTAACTAATATCAGAAGAAGAAAGGGCTGCCAAGCAATCAGAAGTCAATCTTCTGATAAATGAAGTTGAAAGGGCTCAATCACGACTTCTTAGTCTAGAAAGAGAGAAGGTATGTTTGACATGTGGTGGAGTGCAAATTAATAACTCCTTTGTTTCAGTGCTTTATTTTCCCCTCTACAAGTTTCATCAGTATACGTGTTTCTACTGGACTTGGTCTTTTATTTTATGAGAGGAATGGATCTTGCTCTTATTTTTGTGTGATTGTGGCAATAAGACACTGGAGCAAAGGAGTTATTAATTTGTGGCATCTCAAATTTCAGTTAATGCTCCAGATCCTAACTTAATGACCCTGTAGGGTGTCCTACGCTCACAGTTGCAGTCAGCACATGAGGACACTGGAAATAAGAAGAGGTATGTACTCTGCAAATATTCACTTCACTGTTAACTTTTCTTATTGTGTACTGGATACGTTGACTTTGACTGTTAAATTTTCCTATACTTTTTTCCTACTGGAATTTTAGTCTATCTGTGCTTCTTTGTGATACTATACATCATCATTTGTTTCTTTCTGGTCTTATTCCTGATCTGTTTCATTATAGCATGTACTAACGCTGTTTGGCTGTTGGTTTTTGCACTCAGTGACAATACAGATTCAAATAGTATCCTTGAGAATTCCTTGATTGCCAAAGAGAAGCTTATCTCTGAACTTAATATGGAGCTACACAATGTTGAGTCTACCTTGACAAATGAGCGGGAACAACATATGGTTGAGATCAAAAGGTTGAATGCTGTACTGAATGAGAAGGTAAGATATTTTGTTATTCTTCTGTTAGAAGGACGTAATTATGTTACTCATCTTTATATGCAAGCTTATAATCATGAATGAGGAATACCATTCCCTTGATTGTATAGGAAGTACTTATGGCGTTGGCATGCCTAAAATTTGTGTGGTTGATGGTTCAGTCTATACTGCACAACTATTTTCAAAGCTTTTACATTCTGGCGTTTGGGCTATGTGATTCATTGTAAACTTTTGCAAACAAAAGGAGCTTTCCTCTTTGCCATTGAGTTTCTATAAGTAATTATTGGTTGGTTATATTATCTTATCTCGTTTGTGTTCTAATGATCAACAGTTATTGAACTACTTAACAATTAGTACATGATGCTATAAAATGTAGATTCTAGAATAGTTTGCCAGGCATAAGCAGAGTTTAAGATGTGTTGGATTCATAATAACATAACGTGGAATATCTCTAAGTGCATACACCTACAGTCAGAGATTGGCTTAAGAAACTGAGTGGGGACAGACATCCACCCTAAGGATTTACTTCCAAGTCTCTTGGGCAATCACTTAAATAGATAGCAGACACCTGCCAGTTTTGCTGTTTCAAATTTGTTCCCGCAAGAGAATGCTTACTTTTGGTTCTTGGATCTAGTACATAAGAGGAAAAAAACTTTAATTGCTTTATATCACCTATTCTCGATCCAATTTGTTATAGGATGTGTTTTGCGTGTAGTTTATCCAATATTTGCATATAATTTCTCCCTTTTTTGACCATTAAGGAAGCTGCTCTCAGGGAGATGCAGAAAGAACTTCAAGCCAGGCCAACTTCAAAATTAGTCAACGATTTGCATAAAAAAGTAAAAATTTTACAGGTACCATTCATTTAGTCTTCTCTGGTAATTAACAGGAACATTTTGTTATCTGGAAAAAACTTTATCATTCCAGTTTTTATGTTGATATATATTATCCCCTTCTTAAATGTTATTGATAAGTTTAAATTCAATGAAGTTCTTGGTACAGTTAAGTTTATGCTGTTGCTTGTTGGGAGCAGCAGATAGAGCAAGTAAAGTAATTAAGTGAAAAGGGGGTTTAGTTGCAGGAGATTTGATTTTCCTGCTTTCTATTGACTTTTCATAGTTGCTGTTTCATATCTGCATAAAAAGGTTTAAAGTCTGCGCGAGTTTTTTTAAATAGCTTTCGTTTACTCATAATTCCTCTTAGTATTTTCAGTAGCTGAATTTAAATTGGATTCAGGTGTTAGAATTTGATCTTTATGAGATTTAACAACATGAAGAACTGGGCAAGACCCATGATTATGCTAGAGTTGTGGTTTTAAGAAATATGGTGGAACAATTTGTTGTTACTATTCCTAGCTGCATAGACTAGAGGACAAACCTTCCTGATGTGCGTTGATCAACTTCAGTCATAATGTTTTAGGATATTTTGATGATAGTCTTTTACAATATAAACTTTGAAACCGGCAAGAAATTGAAACTAAACGTAGATGGGTTATTTGTGTTTCCTTCTCTAGTTTTCATTTGAAATAGAGCTTAACAGCTGAGTCATTTAACATGTGCCTGCAATTGTCAGGGTTTTTGACATTTTTTGTTGAAGGTTTTCTTTTTATGTGGTACAGGCAGTGGGTTACAATTCTATTGAAGCTGAAGATTGGGAAGCTGCTACTAGCGGGGAAGAGATGACCAAGATGGAGTCTCTTCTACTTGATAAAAATCGGAAAATGGAGCATGAACTTACACAGCTAAAGGTATGCAATGTTTCCTTAATCAGTTTTTGAATGTTGCTTCTCTGTTTAAAAATTCCAACCAGACATGCATTTGTGTGTGAACTAGTGCCCAGGTCTGGTCAAGTTGCTTTGTGAAATAATATTAGAGCTTTCTGTTTCTTTTTCCTCTTAAAACCGTAAGATTTGAACTGTTAATCCATCATATTTTCATTCCACCGACCTCCACACCCAAAGGTTGAGAGGCTTATAATAGTAATCGTTATAATATCTTCCTTGCAGCAGTGCAGGCCCATGACAATGATAGTTTTCATTTTCTGCTGTCTTTCAGATCAAACTTTCTGAGAAAGCATCTCTGCTAGAAATAGATGAAGGCAAGATAACAGAGCTTAATGCAAAGGTTATGGAACAACAAAAGTTGATACAAAAGTTGGAAGATGATATATCAAAGGTGGGAATTAATGAATTGTGAAAGGCTTTAAACATTATGTGGAATCCTTGCAGGTTAATGGTAGTTCTTCCTGGTCAGTCAGTGTCAAAACACCATGTTTGAGCATTATATTGCTCCTGGGATTCTTATCATCTTATTATGACATCAGAACATGATTTTCCCTGAATGACTATGTTGCAGGTGCTCGAATAAGTAATCGATCCTTCAAAAAATAGTTATTGAACATGTGACCACAATTTTGTCACACATCAATGCCACTTGTCATGTTTTTTGCTGTGCATATATATAGTTCTGGGAAAGTGAACTGTAAAATAATTACTAAATTCTCTTCCATCATATTTCATTATTTGTATTTTCTGTGCACATCATGCAAACAAAAAATATTCCCCAAAATCTTACCCCCTACATTTAAAAGAGTCAAAATAAATAAAACAAAAAACAACACAACATTCTAAATGCAAGTCTTTAACTCTTGATGCAGGGTTATAACTCTAAATATCGAAAAGGCAGTCTATTTGATGACTGGGATCTTTCAGAGTCTGGAGGTACAGAGCAATTTGAGGTAACTCTCTTTTGCTACCATTCAATTGCTGGAAGCATGTTGAACTTGGTAAAATCAGGCAAGAATCAGAAGTATGCTCCAATTGACAAAGTTTTACTAAATAAATTATGGCCACAGTCCTTTTATTAGTTATTTTGATCCAGACATGGCCGAATCCTTCTAGTTGTTTGCCAAAACTTTTCAATAAAGTACTTGGATTTTAAGGTTGATTTTGCTGATATATTTCTGAGAGAAAAGAGCTTGATAAGCTTTTTTTTTTTTTTTTTGGGAACAAGCCTGATAAACATGTTGGCCAATGGGATTATATCTTTTGTTTTTGGGAAATGTGTGATAAACATGTTGGCCAATGGGATTAACTTTCTAGGATATTATCCGTTTGGAATTTTTCTCGTGCTATTGTAAATTAATATTTACTTGCATTACAATGCTAAATCAAATGGCCTGATATCGTATGCGGTCATATTGCAAATGCTAGTTTTAATGTTGACTATTGTTTCTCTTTGTTATTAGTCATCAACACTAGTTTCTCTTTGTTATTAGTCATTAACACTAGTTAGAACTCCACGGCGTTTTTTTTTGTATGTTACATTTTTTCCCTGAATACTTGTTTATTGTTAGATTGCTTATGGTGCAGACCGTAGGTCATAAACATGTCTCCTCAGATCAAGATCAGAGCTCAATGCTCAAGGTTATCTGCAATCAACGAGATCGATTTAGGGCACGACTGCGAGAAACAGAAGAGGTAGGAGCCATTCTTTTGTAACTATAGCAGTTGTTATCTTTTATGTGACCAAAAGTTGAAGTTGTGGACTAAAAGTGAAATCCTTGAAAATTGTAGGAGATAAGGCAATTGAAGGAGAGGATAGGTCAACTAACGGTGGAGTTGGAGAAAACAAAGGCTGACAATGTCAAACTGTATGGAAAAATACGTTACGTGCAGGATTACAATCATGAAAAAGTAGTGTCAAGAGGATCAAAGAAGGTTTTTAATTGGATTTCCAAATGTTGTTGAGATTTATTTCCTGTTTGCTGTTGGTCTCTTAAAAACTTTTGTGTGCTATGTGATGAATGTCAGCATACTGAGGATCTGGAAAGTGGTTTTAGTTCAGATGTTGAATCCAAGTACAAGAAGATATATGAAGATGATATAAATCCATTCGCAGCATTTTCAAAAAAGGTCGGTAGCTTTTGTGCCACTTCACTAAACAAAATTTTTTTGCCTATCACCCAATTTTATCAACTTTAACACCTAGCAGGTCTATTGTTCACCTATTCGCTTTAAAAGTTTTCTCACATCTTTCTTTCATGTTGATCTTTATCAGAGGAAAATGTTCTTGCATAATATTCAAGAATATGGATAATTACATGGTAAACGTTTGTGCATATTATGCCACTTAATAAACAATGCCCATCTAAATGTCTCCTTCCCCATTTTGAACTACTATCATTTGGAAAAAGTCTGAAAATAACGTATTATTTTTAAAGTGACATCAAACTAATATTGCATGACCTGTCCATGTTGATGCCTACAGTTATAGCATCTTTGTTGTTAATCAGGAAAGGGACCAAAGATACAAGGAGTTGGGTATCAGAGATAGAATCACGCTTAGTAGTGGGCGTTTCCTTCTTGGTAACAAGTATGACTGGATTTCTCTTCCTGAATCCCTCCCTTTCTTTTTCGTTAATCCTAGAAAACCGCACTGCACTTTTAAAAGATTGATTAGAAATTTGAGGTTGCAATTTTCAGTACCAGATTCTCTCTTTTATTTAGCTCTAGTAGTAGCCTTCTTGGCATCTTACATTCATCATAATTAGGCATCTCAATTTCGTTCCCTGTTTAGCTCATGGTCTTTCTTTGTTATGCATCATTTCTTCTTTAGTTTTGCCCTTGTTTGCCTTGTTTACGGCTTTTAGCAAGTCGTATTCTACACTTTTCTTTCTTCAATTTATCCTTTTGCCAATTGCATAATTTTTTAGTGAACTATAGTCCTTAGCAATGAATAATTATACATTGCAATTCTCTTTCATCCAAAATTGTCTGATGAGACGAGACCCCAAAAATTGCAGGTATGCACGCACTTTTGCATTTTTCTACACCATTGGGTTGCATATCCTGGTATTTACATGTCTCTACCGAATGTCAGCTCTGAGCTACCTAAGGTAATGGCCTGGTTAATCACATATTTGAGGTTTATATCCCCTTGAAATCTATTGTAATTTAATGAATCAACTTTTCTCTTTTCAGCAATGGCGAGGAGACTTTTGTTGGAGATAATAACATGAATCTACCTCACGCGATCTAGTTTTTTCTGTTTAATCAAATTCCCATCAGTCTTTTTCCATATGATTCGGAGCACACAGGTTTTGAAACTAGGAATGGAACATTGTACATATGACAAGGATTTAAAATGGGAGGAAAAGAAAAAGGTCAAGTCTTGTGTTTACTGTTTACTAAATCCAAGTAATACAATGAAGTATCGTATACTGGGCACAAAATAACATTATTAATATGAGTGCCAATTATAAGAAGAAAAGCATGCATATCCTAATATCATTAAAGATTTGCCTCCACACTAAAGTAACTTACGAGCTTGCTAAACTTAAATGTGTACATGATTCTTTCTTGAGAACTGTGACGCTTCTGGAAAATGAGTTTGTTACCCTTGTTTTAGTAATTGATCATTGTACGATCAAACTATATCTTCCCCAGTTTTAATACCAACGTACATATAATGAACTATATTATGCTTTTGTTATCCTTACCTCTGACTTTTGTAAGAGAATATAAAAACAGAGTTGGCTCGAAGACTGATTCTCTTACGAAATCAATGAAGTTATTCCTTTTAGATGTTCAATCGTTGTGTATACCAAAGAATCCCTTCAAGTTGGGTTGTAAACAGATTGTTTAAATAAGTTGATAAATCCTTCTCCTTTCTTTCTTTTCTGTTTGTTTTTTTGTTTTACCCCTTCAATCTAGACTAGAGGAATTGCTAGTTTTATATGTTTTTATCTATTGCTTGAACCAGATGATGAAACGTACGTATTAGCACGTTGCAGTGAGAACATTATAAATGTTTATATCTGAAAATAATAATAAAATATAAAGTAAAAGTGCTAATTCCAAAAATAAAAATATCTTAATTATTTTTAATTAGGGATTTTAAGTGATACGATACGATACTAAAAAATGATAATACAATTTAACGAAAGTGTTAAATATATATAGTAAAATAATATATTAATTTATTAAAGTATTTGTTCGTTTGTAATTGTGCTTGGTTCGGATAAAATTTTACTAAGGGGAAGTCGTACTGTGAATCTGACTCTTAATCGTACTCATACCCGGTCAATTTATGTTAGTGGTTAGTCGGTCACAAGCATGTCGTTGTAGTATAGTGGTGAGTATTCCCGCCTGTCACGCGGGCGACCCGGGTTCGATCCCCGGCAAC
>JANVCL010000006.1:20295293-20322922 GCA_026546855.1 Erythroxylum incrassatum
AAGGCAAGACTTGTGGTGAAAGGGTATGCTCAACATCAAGGAGTACACTATACAGAAACTTATGCTCCTGTTGCGAGGTTTGACACAATAAGGTTGATTCTCGCACTTGCAGCAAGTAAGGATTGGCAAGTGTTTCAGCTTGATGTTAAATCAGCCTTCTTAAACGGTTTCTTAGAGGAGCAAGTTTCATTGAGCAGCCTGAAGGTTTTAATGATGGTAGTAATCGTGTATGTCTGTTGAAGAAGGCACTTTATGGCCTAAAACAGACACCAAGGGCTTGGTATGAAAAGATTGATAGTTATTTGCTGGAATTGGGATTCATTAGAAGTCTTAATGAGGCAACACTTTATGTCAAGCTATTAAAAGAAGAGATTCTTGTTGTTTCAATTTATGTAGATGATCTCCTGGTTACTGGCAACAGTTCGAAACTAGTCGAAGAATTCAGAATCAAGATGCAAAAAGTATTTGAGATGAATGATTTGGGGATTGTGTCTTATTTTCTCGGTTTAGAAATCAAACAATCTAAGCAAGGCATCTTTGTGTCTCAACAAAAATACGCTGGTGAAATTCTAAAGAAGTTCAATCTTAGTAACTGTAAACCAGTGAGTACGCCTTCTGTCCATAGAGAAAAATTGAAGAAAAATGATGGTGCTCAACTTGCAGATGCTTCTCTTTATCGAAGTATGATTGGTTCTCTACTTTATCTTTCAATCTCCAGGCTTGATATCATGTTCGCTTCAAGCTTGCTATCAAGATTCATGAACGAGCCATCAGAAATCCATTTAGTAGCAGCCAAGAGGGTGTTCAAATATGTACGAGGTACTTTAAGTTTTGGCTTACTGTACAGAAAAAAACTCTTCAATCAAGCTGCTAGGATTCTCAAATAGTGACTGGGCTGGTTCAGTGGAGGATATGAGAAGCACCAGTGGCTATTGTTTTTCTTTGGGTTCAAGTATCATATGTTGGAGAACAAAGAAGCAATCTTCAATTGCACAATCGACGGCGGAAGCTGAATATGTTTCTGTTTGTGCAGTTGTAAACCAAGCAATCTGATTAAGGAAATTTATGACTGATTTGAATCTTCAGCAAAAGAAAGCTACTGAAATTCTTTATGACAACAAGTCAGCAGTGGCAATGGTGAAGAACCTTGTTTTCCATGGAAAAACAAAACACATCAAGATAAAATAGCATGCCATACGGCAAGCTGAAAAAGACAATGAAGTAATGATTAGACACTATAGTGGAGATGATCAAGCAACAGATATCTTTACAAAAGCATTGCAGAAACCAAGATTTGAATTTCTTAGATCACTCATTGGTGTTCGCTCCATCACATGCCTCAAGGAGGAGTGTTGAGAAATCTACTGTAATGATGTATTTTTCATGCATGTGCTGTCATTTTTATTTTGATATTTTGTAATCCTCCATTAGTTAGAAGTGATTGTAAATTCATGGAGGAGCTTAAAACATGAAAGTTTGGTGAACAAACTTCCTTAAATCATGGAAGTTTGGTTGACAAACTTTTTGACTAAAATGATGTATAAATATGTTAGTAGTTTCCAGAAATGGAGAAGAGCAGAAAACGTTGTTCTTTGTTAAATATACATTCTCTGCTCTCTTCTTCTAGCTCTGCCAACAGCAACTAGTGCTCTTCTTTGTTGGAGGTTTATTGATATCAACAAATAGGCTATGCTTGAATTACATACCAATATGTGTTTGTGCTATTGTAGAAAGAAAACTTAGCTAGCTATCATGAAAAGCATTTCTCCATAACTTTATTAATTTTCTCCTCTCTTATCCCTAGTGTACGTCCTCCATCACTCAAGAGAAGAGAATGAAGCTTCCAGTCTTCAAATTGGGTCAGCTACCGTACTAAAAAGGGGTTATTTCTTTGTTTCTCGTCTCTCTTTCTTATTGGTGGATTGAATGGATTCTTCTTTCAAAAAGCTTAGACCATATCAAAAAAATAGTCACAAATGTTGCATTGGAATTTCTTAACTAAGGTAAAAATATTGAGGGAAGACAATAAAGCCTTTATTTTTCTCATTCCTAAGATCTCTTCGCCTTGCTCTTTAAAGGATTTTAGGCTTATTTCCCGTTGCAATATGATCTATAAAATCATTCCTAATCTAATTGCAAGCAAGCTCAAAAAATTGCTTCCTAATTACATTGATTCATCACAAGGAGCATTCATCAAGGAAAGATAGATATGAGACAAAGTCTTGCTGACACAAAAGCTTTTTAAATAATACAATGGGAGGCATTCAAGCAAGAAATATATACTCAAAGTTGATTTTTAAAAGGCATTTGATTCCATTGATTGGAATTTTATCTTAAACACCCTTAGAGTATTAACATTTCTAGACATTTCTATTGTTTAGGCTGAGTAGAATATCTCCTCAATTTCTTACAATGTTTTAATAAATAAAGAGCCCTAAAAACTCAATAAATGGGCTAGAGGTTTAAAGAAAATAGATATTTTCTCTCCTTACCTCTTTAACTTAAGCATGAAAGTTCTCACAAGGCTTATTATAATAGTAATCAATTAAGAGAAACACTTTAATTTTCACTCAAAGTGTAAGAAGCTAAAGCTAAGTAGCTTGTGCTTATAGATGATCTTATTCTTTTCTTAAGAGCAAATGCTAACTCCTTAAGTGCTCTATTAAATGCATTGGAAACATTCAAATATTTATTTGGCCTTTCCATTAACAAGAAGAAGAAAAACTAGTTGTATGTTTTCTTAAGTGCACGACATCTTGTACTTTGGCTCTCCACCTTGATATGATTGAAAACAAAGAACTCCCTTTTTTTTCCTTATCTTGAAATTCCTATAAGCTTGAAGAAACTGTCTTATGACTATCTTCCACTAATAGAAAAGATTCAAAAGATGATATCAAGCTATTATAATAAAAGCCCAACTTTAGCAAGGAGGATTTAACTTATTATCTTGATATTGAATAACCTTTATGTACATTGATTATCACATGTTATACTACTTATAGGTATTGTACAAATAGTAGAGAGGATGCTTAGAAGATTTCTCCGTTTAAAGGTTCACATTACACAAACAATGGCTAAGGTTAAATGGAGTAAATTATATCAGTTAAAGGATGAGGGTGGTTTATGAGTAATTCCAATCCGGATCACTAGTAAATTGCTAATGATCAAAAGATTATGGAGGCTCTTAGTTGCTAGATAAGCACTTTAAATTAAATGGATTCACACCTTTTTCCTAAAAAAATATCAAACTTTTGGACCATTTAACCTAAATACAATTCATCATAGACTATGGTTCAAATTTTGAAGTTAAGGGAAAGGTTCTTATCAATAGGCACATAACTTTAATTCACTTCTAATGACTCATCTTACTAATCTCCTCCTTAGCTTTGTTCTTATTCCATATAAGGAGGATACCACAATGTGGATCAAAAGCTTATCAGGTTGTTTCTCTAATTCATCTTGTAGAAAGATGTTAAGGATCCAAGCTCTAAAAGTCATTTGACATAAATTAATCTAGTTCTCTCAAGCTAATCCTAGATCCTCAGTAATTAAAACGAAACTATCCATTGTTGATAGAATCAAGGGATCTATATATATTCCAACCATTTGCACTCTTTGCAATCAAGAAGAAGAGTTAATAGACCATCGATTCTTTCAGTGTGTCTACTCATCTAACATCTAAAGAGGAATTTGACAACTAAGTTGCCTCCCTTCTAATTTAAATAGGGATGATATATATAGTGCTTTGGTCATGTTAGAATCTTAATCTTTGTAATGGTGACTCTGTTGTTTATATAATTTCTATGGGGCATAAAATGCGTTTTATGCTCTATGGTGTGAAAGAAATATGAGGATATTTCAAAAACAAATCAAGCACAAAGCTACACTACTTTAGAAACTTATTGGCTTCATAAGGAAACAATTAATGGCTTAGGATTTTCATATCAAATGTAGTAAAAAAAAACATAACCTCTTTTTGGAATATTCTCATTAATCATATATATATGCTTTTATTATGTTTTAAATTATAACACAAGAACATGAGATATTATGTTACTAAATGAGGTGAGATTTATTTTTAACAATAAGGAAGTAAAGGAGGATTAGCAACTAGGTTTCTTAGTCACATTACACAAGTTGCAATTGGTTTTGGACTACTTTTACAGGATTCCAGGAACTGATCATCAAATGGTGTCCCTGCTCATCATTTTCATTGTCGATATTGCCGAATTCTTCTTCTATCTCCAATATCTCAACTCTGCGATTAGTCCTTTTGCTGATTTTGATCGCCACATCCCGTGGGATGAAGCTGCCGCACACAGTTACTCTACAGTGCTTCTTCTCTATCAAATGTGTCTCCAACTCTGCATAAATAACCAGGAAGAGAAACATGATACGTAAAGACACTGACGATTGAAATCATTTTATAGGAGTGAAGAAAACGTTGACGACCTTGCATGTCGAGAAGGGCTCTTCTTACTTTCTTGTAACAACCATTGCAGTCCATGTTGATCCTCATAACCATGCAGCAGAACTGCACAGAATGCATTTAAAACTTAAGTTTCCTACTAGCTGATGCTAATACAAACATTAGATGGGAGTTCAAGGCTTGCCTTTTCTGTCATGAAGCGAGATACAGAGGCGATCGGATTTTGAAAACCAAAAGTCTCTAGGTGGAGTTGGAAGAGTTCAAGATGAATGACCATGAATTCGAGAATATATGAAAGATCATGAGCCATTATTTGGTTAATGGTGGGCTCGACTTCTTTCACTTTGTGGAATCCGATTCTCTAGTTGTGTATATGCATCAGGAAGGCAATTAAGGTGGCGTATTTAGCCATTATTCTTGACTTCTTTGCTTGTTGTGGAATATCGTATATATCATGAGCACCAAAATGTCAGTCTCTTTTCCTGATTCTAGAGCCTACATTTCTTGCAAACATGCATAAAGTTATCTTTTTGCCAAGTAGTTGGATTTGCAAGAGACAAGAGGGAAATTAAAAACCGGATGATTTCAATCTCCTGTGGTAGACCCTGAAAATTTGCCACAATCTGTATTACAGATTAATGGTAAGTGTTTAAAGTAAAGGGGTAAAAGTTCTACCAAAATATGAATATTGTGAAGACACCCTTTACCACTAAATCATTGATGTATGAAAGAAACAAAACCATTTCTCATAATGTCTGACAATTTCGTGTTGTGCAAAACATCCCAATTCACAACCTTGCTTATTTATACAATATCATTTGTATTCCATAGTGCAAAGGACTATCTTATCAATGGCTTTAAAGAGAGATCTAGGAGGCTTTGCAAGGTATTTTGTTGTCGACCGAACCAAGTTTTGCTGAAGAAGGTTTTCGAGCAAAACCCACCTTCTTTTCTGCAACATGTACTACTACAGACTCCACATCTGCTGACATAATTTAAATAGGTTACAACTTTTAGGCCTTGGCACTTTATTTAAAAGAAAAGCTCCGTGGTGAAAACCATGAAGAGTCGGAATTAATGCAAAGAAAGTTTGAGGAACTTTACCACCAAAACTTGAAATTGCATCAGCTACCCTCTTTTGGCATCTGGGACATCGTAAATCAGCCTCCAGAACAACTTCCTGAAACTATATCCACTGAAATAGTTAGCAAAATCTGAAAGTGACCTTAGTCATGAGTCATACGGGGAACGAAACAGAGGCACTGGTGAGTAATTATCAGGAGAAGCGAGTACAAAAGGAGGAACCAGTACCCTATTGAACTGGTATATTTTAAGCTTATCATGCTCTTTCTTAACCCAAGATCCCATAGGAAGTGTATTTCAGTACAGAACTTGATGAAACTAGCAATCAGTGCCTATGCCTATGCCTTTGAGTACACGAGTTCATCATGCTCATGGTATGGCAGTACTATATTAGAGGTGCAAATGCAATCGGACCATTTTCGATTGTGAAATGACATCTTTGGGTTGTTGGGACAACAAATTTGATAGAGAAAGAGCAAGTGATGGCGTAACATTTTTTTTTAATTAATGTGCATTGCCTAGTTGAAAAGGACCGTATCACTTTTCATTGTCTCATTTTGAAACTAGATCTCACAAGAACACCCGCTCGGATCATTTGCAACTTTTTTCCCTGTTTGGTAAATTACAGATATGTAACTAAAAAGTTGGCAGATATGGCGGCTATGGAATTGAAGATCATCTTATAGTAATAATAACAGTAACCATCGATCGGGTCACCACTTTACTTGATCAGAATGTCATATTCGTATCATGAACGTCTTGCCAAAAGGAAACGTAGAGTGCATGTAGGCAAAGTTGCATGAGCACACAGCTGCATGATCATGAGCATGCAACTTGTTCCTAACCAAATCCAATTACAAACCGGCTATAGTTCTAGTTCCAGAGATAGTATATGAAAGTTACCATTTCAAGTTCTAGTTGGTTAGGGAACGCCTATGTGACAGAGGGTGAACATGAAGTAGTGCATGTTGAATAACATGCATCGTGCATGCCTATGCTCACTTTCAACTTAAAAAGAAATATATACTCCTACTTACTCATTGATTCAATTTCATGCCATGGCTTCCCTTGAGTATCACAGCCTCTGTTCCATTGCCATGACTCTCCACCTGGTTCTGCTACCCACAGCCTCCTCTACGATAGCCGATTGCGCTCCTCGTCTTCTACCACTTACCCCATGTGCTCCTTTCGTACAAGGCACAAGCCCTTCACCACCACAGTCCTGCTGTGACAACCTCAAGCGCCTCTACACCCATTACCCTAGTTGCATCTGCCAGTTGCTCAACAACCCCAACCTTAACGCCTTCCCAATTAACAGGACTTTGGCCCTCCAGCTTCCTTCTCTTTGCAACCTCCCAATTGCCATCTCTGTTTGTTCAGGTTTAGTTCCTCAACATATTGTGATCATCAAGCTTCCACTACCCTTGAGTTTGTTGCCACTATATTTACTATGCTTTTTTCTTTTTTCATGTTGAAGGGGTTCCTCAAGCGTCTCCCACTTCACCTGCTTCTCAAGTTTCGCTAGGAGCACGCGCAAATTCCTCCGCTGGAGCACCCACGTCCAACTCTTCCATTGCTGGTATGCACAAGGCTCGTACAAGTTTTATTATGATTTCGTCATACTACTTTGATTATTCCAAAGGAGTTAGGTAGTTGGATGTTAATTTCCTGCTAATGCTCTGCATATTATCTGGTATTTCAGCTTCTCCTTTGGTCGAAGTGGCGACAAGACCTTTAATCATGGGTTTAGGACACGCAAGTGCAGCAGTTCCTTCACTTTTGCTCACCCTGCCTCTGGTAACGATGCTATTTACCAAGGAAATTGCTGTGATTAATTGAGTCTGCTGAGAAAATAGGTTTTGACTGTAATTCATGGGACTCATGTTTTGGAATCAGGACCTATTGTTACCAACTGTTTCAATGTGATTACTTCCTCAAATTCTACAAATCCACGGCGCCTTTTTAATATGCTTCAGAAATATCTTTTATTTCTAATTTTGACCGGAAATTGGAGTCACACAAGGACAGATGTTTACAATCAAACACTAATAAACCTCTTGGCACCGCAATGCTTCTTAGGGATAACTCAGGGACGTCATAACATACAAGGGTGAAGAGTTGCGAACAAAATTTTCATACTTTTATAACTCATTTAATATTGAAACCCACTTACCATCTGAAATCAATACACAGCAAGCTTACTTCCCCTTTTGGAAGCAATAAAAGCGTTCATATGATTGGAGGCATAGAATCTATATCCATAAGAAGGAGATGTGTAACAGTTGGTTCCTTCATTGGGTTTCAAATAAACAGGTGCAAACCAAATCTCACACAAATTTTCAAGCGTATATCAAATTACTTAACAACTGAACCATTGCCATTTTTTCACGTTCCAGTCTGCAGAGCAGTAAAAGTAAGAATAAATCACAGTTGAAACCCTGCCTAGAAGCTATTCTCTTCACCATTAGTATGAAAACTATTAGGAAAATTTCAGCACATTTGGAAACATGTATTGACTGAGAAAAGCTTTTAATTCCACCACATCAATGACGTGATCAAGTGAAATGAAAAACAAAAACTAGAATGTTGGTGCAACTGTGCAAAATATCAGCCTGCCAAACATTTCAATTATGTGCTAGGAAATTCTTTCTGCATGGCCATATGCAAGCACTTGAATACATTCAAGAAGTAACGGGATACAATGCCTGTTGTAGGATCGCTATTCTCCCTAGTAGTATGACTATATCACAGAGCAGGAGCAATTACTTTTTCAAGTGACTATTCCAAACTAGGAGCAACCTCCGTTGGGTTGGACTCAAACACATCAGAATTAGATCCTTCAGGTTCTTCCAGCAGGTCACCTGATTTAATCGACTCCTTGTATATAGGAGTCTCCTTGAAATCTGTAGCCCCTTGATTGTATGTAGCCACGGCAATTCCACAAGCAATTAGCTGTCAAAAGTTTGAAGTTGAGTTAGAAAACTACTTTCACTAGGTTACAGTAAGAGTGGATACCAAAGCATAGAAAACTGTAACATGAATTGCTAAACTGGGCCATACAAATGTCAAGGCTATTTGATAGGACCTGGCAAGCCTGATATGGGGAAGTCAAGCATCATATTTTTTAAAGCTCTGGGAACGCAAAGAATTCTGATACAAATTAGAGCGTGAATCTTGATCAGACAAGGAACCTCTGCATGGCGGTGTTAAAGTCACTCAAGTGGAAGAGATCAAGGCAGAGTTCATTATAGAAGACGCTAATATTTGACACATACACACTCTATCAAGCTCGCATTATGAAAATAGTAACACAACAAGGGATATCCTTCGTTTTTCTACTTCGCAGACATGTAGCTATGACTCGTGAAAGTTGAAACAATCAGGAACTTCAAGGACGAATCAATGCGGAGACGGACGATTGTTAACATCAATTTCGATTGCTTGTCTATTTTGTCTTAACTCACACATTAAAAGGGGGAAGAAAAGATGGCAACTTCCAGGATTCAGAATGCCATTTTGATTAAAACACTATCTATCTCTGTTTTTCTTTTCCTCGTTCAGGTTGCTCACAAATTAGAGCTGACATAACAAAAACAAACGTAACAGACTAGAATCATACTACGAAGCAAAAAGAACACATACCGCGAAGATAATGCCAAATGCCCACAAGTACTGCACGAAAAAGCCGAGAGCATCCCACTGAGGACCCTCCCAAAAGTCCGGTTCATCACCTGGAAGCTTAGGCATAACAAAACCATCGTCCACCACTCCACTAACACTCACACCACCCTCCTCATTTTCAATCCCAGAACTCCGGTCTTGATCAACCACTTCTTGGTCCGTGGTAGTGGTCGAGCTCCTCCGGTTCTTGCCGTCAAAACGACCACTTCGTGAAGTGAACTTCTTGGCTGAAACTATGTGAAGAGAGGCTCTTCTTGGTGAAACTGGAAGTATGAATTGGAGACGTCGTGGTTGGAAGGTGTGCGTGTCGATTCTTGTGGCAGTGGTGTGGAGGATTCTGCCTCCGCCACCGCCGCTGCTGTTTGGTAGGAAGAAAGCCATGTTTGTGCGAATGGATGAGAACCTTCGACTTTGTTTTGTGTGGATGAGAATGATTTTAGATTGTCAGATATACAAAGATAAATCGTATGACTATCAAAAGATTAGGATTTAACTCTGTAACGATAAACAAAAAAAATTATATAAAATTTCAAACAATTTTAAAACTAAATCTAATGTTAATTACAAAAGGCTAGAAGACCAAATCGGGGCTTAACTTTTTTTTAATTTTATCAGTTTAGAACTTAAACTTAAATTTGCTCAATGAAGGGTTAAAAGTTCATGAGTTTGCTCAATTAAAGACTTTTTTGGACGAAAATTAGGACGTGTTTATACACGCCATTATATGTAGGTCAATTAGTGTTTAAATCTTGTTCAGGAATCAGTCCTTGTTTTGAGAGGTGAAACAAACTTTTGTTCCCTGCATGACCCAACCTTAAATGTCATTGCTTAGTTGAGTCAAGATTTCATGAGGATTTCCCTTCTCAGTAACTTGGTTAATTTCGATAGTGCCTATAACATAGTACAACCTACCTCTTTCAACTCCTCTGATGATGACTCTACCATCCTTTAGGATTTTTTTACGTCCATCCTTAGATCTGATCAGAAAACCTTATTTGTCAAACATGCTTTCAGAAATCAGAGTCCTCCTTACTCTAGGCACAAATCTGACATTAGTTAGGATTCTCTTCTTCCCATCAAACATGTTGATGGAGGCATTCCCAGTCCATTCTATCCTTTGCTGCCCAGAATCTGCCATCTTTACTTTGGTAGTGATTGGTTCAAATGTTATGAACTAGTCTCTATGAGGAGTCACATTCATAATACATCCTGAGTCGAAGACTCATTTTCTACTGAGATCTTCACTCTCTTCAGTGACTGCCAAAATCTCATCACCACTGGAGTCTTCGGGTTTTTCCACATTCCCTGCATCTCCACATTGCGCAACTTTATCCCTTTTCCTCTTTCTACAATCCCATGCAAAATGTCCCTCCTTATTACAGTAGAAGCACTTTTTACCTTTTCCCTTTTTCTTCTTTTCCTCACCTTCTTTGGTGTGCTTATCCTTTCCACCTCCCTTCTGCCAATTCCCTTTCTTGCTATTCCTCTTTTGTGACTTCTTGTCATGATTGTTTTCTACAAACATCACTTCTACTTCCTTCTTGAATGGATTAACATCCACTATTTCTTCCATTAGTGAGTCCAACACTCTCTTAACTGTGAGGGATTCTCCACTAACATGCTTAATCACCTTCTTGAAAGCATTGAATTCAGAAGGTAGAGCTTTTAGAATCATTACAGCCTTATGCTTTTTAGAAATCTTTTCATTTGTAGCTTCTAAGTCTTGCACTATCTTAAAGAAATAGTCTAGATTATCATCAAGGGAGATAGACGTGTTCATCTTGTAGTTAGCAAGATTATGCAAAAGAGTCATCTTCTTAGGAAGACATCTTTTTTGCATATATTTCATCAAGTTTCAGCCACAACTTTTGTGTAGTGTTACAATTCTGCACTTTTCTTATCACTACTGGTAATAAGTGAAGCATTAACTTGCAATGTGCAAGTCTTTGCTTCTTGAGTCTTTTTATTGGATCAGTTTCTACATCATATTGATCTTCGATGGCTCCATAACAGTTGTAAGACGCAAGTAGGGCTTACATATGAAGTTTCCAGATGGTGAAGTCTTCCTTACCAGTGAAGACATCCATTTCTTTTCCTACCATTTTGAATGTAGTTTAAAGAAACAAAAGATGATGTTTATTTATAGAAATTCTTGATGATTTGAGTAGCCACGAAATTCCCAGGAAGATTCAGATATGCTCTAATACCACTTGTGTTGAGTTCTTTGTGTTGTATTGGTATCTTTTATAACAAAGACTGATAAAGACAATTTGATCTTGCAGGAAGTAAAGATTGCAGAAAAGTAAAAGAAACTGATTTACTTGGTTCGATAGCTTTAAATGCTATCTACGTCCAAGGATCTCATGATAGTGGTTCCACTAGTATCAAGAAAAAAAAGAGAGTTTACAGAGATTGAGTGTTTTTCAAAAATAATTGCAAAGAGTCTATGAAATCTCCTCAGTACCCTCAGATAAGTACCCTAGCACACTCTCAAACTTTTCACTCTAATTCTTACACTCTCATATTTTGATTACTATTTAATGAGAACAATGTATTATGAGTGTGATGCTGAGACTTAAGTATGTCCCTTTTATAGGAGTCTGAAGCAGTTGATCTCGGTGGAGTCTTCATAGTCTGGTAATGACATGTGCCGCTCACGTGTTTCATTAATGCATAATACTTTGTGTATTGGATGTATTGAAAACAACTGTATACTCTGTGTTTTGGTGATAAAGCTTTTGGCTTTATCTTCTTATGTGAGTCTCACTAATACTTTTTCTACTCTATGTATTATGCTGATACGATTGTGTATTATGAATCTCCTAATATATGCTTTTATGTCTTGTTAGAACATTCGAGATTAGTCTCTTTCCCCTTCTTCGAAAACACTTCAGACACTCCTTCTTCTCAACCACTCACCTTTTATTCTTCATCTATTTCTGTTGTTTGATGTTTCTGAGTATAGATTGATGGAGAAATGGTGCTTATCATCACATTTATTCCCTCCTTCTCCGTTAATCTGCACTTAGTTCATAGATCTGTGAGGGATTTAGGGATCCAAAAAACCCTAGATTCATTAAACTTGCGAGATCGAATGATATAGCCTTCGAGTTCACGGGGATTCACTTATCTGTAAGTGATCCCTACAAAAAGTGAATTTCTTTTGAGTTACTATCTTTGTTCCAAAGTCTGACAGATTTTGTTCCCCTGTGATTTTCTCCAGATTGAAGAAGCCTTTTGCGATTTTGTCTCTGATAAAGTGGAGTCTGACATTTATATGATTGGATCTCTTGTGCAAGACAGGGTCTTTGCTAAGGTAGAGCACACTCTGACTATATGTGTAGATTACTGGCTTAGTAATATCGATGTTGATTTCTTTTAATATGCCTGATAACCATGTTAGCTCCTTTACACCTTCAATAATTGCATAATATTCTGCCTCCATGGTTGATAGAGATACTACTGATTTTTGTTCTGCTTTCCAGCTAATTGTATTTCCTGATAATATGAAGTAGTATGCAGAAATTGATTTTCTTGTATCTTTGTCTACTGCATAATCTGCATCCATAAAACAAAATAATGACAAATAATTGCATTTAATTAGTTCATCCTTTGAAAAGCATAATCTGTATTTGATAGCTCCAGCTAAGTATTTGAGAACTCCTTTCAGTCCTTGCCAGTGTTCTAAACCTGGATTGGCTGTGAATTTACTTAGTATATTGATAGTATAGGCTAGGTTTGGCCTTGTATATAGCATAATGTATATAATACTTCCAACACCAACATCGTAGGGATAATGAACCATTGCTCTCTATTCATCCTCAGTCTTAGGACTCTTGCTAGACACCATCTGAAGGTGAGATCCTAAAGGACTAGAACTAGGTTTAGCTTGTTCCATGTTGAATTAGGCTAAAAAAACCTTTCTAATATTGTTTCTTTGAACAAGCCATAGTTTTCCTTCCCCCCTCGTTCAGATAATGTGCATTCCTAGAAGCTTATGTGCTTTTTCAAGTCTTTCATCTCGAAGTGATTACATAGTTTAGACTTTATCTCTTCAATCTTGCTTAAGTCTTTCCCTGTTATGATTAGGTCATCCACATAGACCAACATAAAGACTGCTTTAGTCTTTCCTAGAACCTTAAAAATAGGCAGTAATCATATGAGCTTCTAATGAAGTTCATACTTGTTAAGTCAAAAGACTTTACGAAGTTATTGATTTTGATGATAAAAATAAGAAGAAAAATGAAAAGCAGACGGAAAGAAGCTTAATAAAAAATCAGACGGAAGAAGTTAGGTGCGGAGAAAATCAGACGCAAAGTAAAAATCAAACGGAAGAAGTTAGGCGCGGAGAAAATCAGACGCGAAGTAAAAATCAGACGGAAGCTGAAAATTAGACGGAAGAAATCAGATGAAAGCAGAAAGCAGACAAAAGCAGAAAGCAGACGAAAGCGGAAATCAGACGAATGTAAAAGAAGACGAAAGCGTCAGTCTGAAGACTCAACTGAATAACCGTTTCTTTCAAAAATCAAGAAGCAGTTATCACGAAGCAGTTGAAGACGAAGACTATAAATAAGAAGTCGAAGTCGAAGAACACATACATACATATATAGAGAGAGAACATTGCGATAAGGCTCTGCGTGAAATTTTTTAAAAGTTTACGTTATCTGTTGTATCAAGTTTGAAACATTGAAAGTGATACAAATAGCTTGAAGAGGCTAAGAGTAAAAGAATACTTGTTGTATTGAGACCTGAAGAGGCTCGATTGAAAGAATACTTGTAAACGTTGAAGAGATAGTGAAATCTCAGATAGGCATCTGAGGACTGGACGTAGCCCACGGTTTGGGGTGAACCAGTATAAAATTACTGTGTCAACTTTCTAAACTCTCTTACTTTCATATTGTGATATTTGATACTACGTACATTCATAATTGCAAAAAGTTTTGATAAACAAAAGAGTTTTCAAAAGGAGTTTTGAAAAAGGGGATAACAAAAGTTTAACACAATTCAACCCCCTTTCTTGTGCATTTACATTTCAATATTGTTATCAATATTAACGTGTGATCCACTTCAACTTCTTCACAAAAGTTGTAGAAATCTGTCTCTAATTTAATATGAATCAACTTATTCAGAAATCTACAGCTCAAGTTATAATTTTAAAACCGAAGCATGATCATGGAAGTTTTCTAATTTATAACATTCCAGCAGACTTCCACACCTTCATCTTATCAATCCCTTTCAGATCAATTTAGATAACTCTAAATTTTTATGGAGAAAGAAAAATATCTGATGAATCCATTGGTCCAAGTTTCAAGTCATTTGGAGTTCGGATGAAAAAGTTATAGGCAAAAGAATCAAGCTGTGCAACAAAACAACTCTAGTTCAAACTTACATTTCAAACACCAATGTCAAACAAACTATTCATCATCTTCTTCACCAACCCAGTTTTTCTTCTTTAACGAAAACAACAAAATTTTTCTTCACTCTTCTTCCATTTTTCTTTTCAAACTTCTTCACTTCAAAACTCATCTATTCAGCATTTCAATTCCCAAATACAATCAGAACCAACTTTACACTTCAAAATTTACAAATCCAAAATGCCACATTTTCATTCTCTCTTTACTTTCATTTTCAAACATAAATTTTCTAGAATTTTTCATACTCCTTCTCTCTTTGTTATTCCCAACTTAAACACTTTTTACACTCATTATAACTTTAAGGCAATGCAAAAAATACAACTCTAGACATCAAACATCTAAAAACCCAAAATCCACATTTTCCACTTCTCACTTCTGTAAAAAAATTTCAACGTTAATGACTACACCAATTTATCTAAAAGATCACTTAAAACCATTCTAACTTATTTTTAGCTCATGAATAGACACAAGTAAAAAATCTAGAATTCACACTTAAACACCTAACTTCACACATAACGGACACAATTATACTAACAACAAAAATAGAGTACATTTCGGGTAAACTTAGTTTCTAGTACTTTTCAATTTTTCTGACTTATTCATTATTAGTAAAAACTCATTTCATTTCATTAGCATCATAGTATCACCAGAAACTTAGCTCTAAACTCATTTAACATCACTTTTAACATGTATACAGTACACGGCAAGATAATATAGCAGCATGAATAAACACTAGTTTTCTGCACTAATCTAATTCACCAATCCTTCATCTCTCATTCCTCAAGGTTATCCACTGAAACTCTACTGCCAACCTTCTCATGCATGTATTGATTTGTATAGTAAATCGTCATCAAAATCATTTACAATATCCAGTAAATTGGAAAACACAACTTACTTGATTTTAGAAAAATTCCAGTAGTGATATCGAAGGACAAGTTTTGGTGGTTGGGGAAAATCCAAGATGGATGGAAACAAAGTAATATATGGATTGCCAAATAGAAAATATTGAACAAGTGTTTCAGTGGGTCAAACAAACAGCAAGAATCAATGAAAAATAACAATGTATATGGACTGGTTTCGGTGATGTATAAACAAGGAGAGTTTTTGTTTTTGTTAAAACCTTCACTGTGAATAAACAACAGTAGAGGGGAACTTCACCGTGGCATTTTGCATGGTTGAAACGTGTCACTATATAATGCTACCACTTGACACAATTTAACTAGTCTATTTATTTTATTTTTCTTAATCTAAAAATACCTCAAAATTTTTAGAAATTTCCTAAAATTTCCAAAATTTCCAAAATATTATTAATAGTCTCCAAATAAAATTTTCAGCTAAAATAATTCACCAAAAATTTCAAAATATCCAAAATATACCAAATTTTTTGAAAATTTCTAAAATTTACCAAAAATTTCGAAATAATAATAACACTCGCCAAATAAATTTTTAACGCAAATAATCTACAATTTGCATTTTTAATCGCATTTATAAATCAATTATACCCAAAAAATGTCAATGAATGCATGTACAATTTTTTTATGTAGCAAAATAAATATTCACATATGTGTGAATATACAATGATGTATGAGCATGAATTATGCTTCCTAATTTCTCATTAATCTCTAATAAAAACCATTTAACCTTAATTTAGATAACAAGATCTTACATAAAGATTAAAAAAAAGATAAAATCTCTTGTCACTCATCTTTTAGATCCTACAAAGTCTGAGTCAATATGGTAGCCAAGTAATCTAGAATCTAATCATCAATCACCTTATGCTCAGTCTTAAAAGGTGGATCAATCTACCGTGATAAAGTAATATCGGGTTCTCAAGTAGTTGTGACAACTCTATCATCTAGAATTGGTGCCTCTATCGTAGGAGCATTTGATTGTTGAGATGATGGAGGAGGTGCACTAGCCCTCATAGGTGGAGGTAGAATTGAAACTCCTAAATAATCAACAATATGGATGAAAATCCTCTACCCATCTATCATATGCCTTTAATATTGATACTTGCTCTAAAAGATCCTATTTTCCATCTCTAATATTCCTCTAGAACCCTATCATCTTAACCACATATTTTCAATCGAATGATTTGGACTTAATCAAGTTATTGAGAGGTGGATGATTGCACAAATGTGTTGGCACTAATAGAAGAGTCTTCATGATGCTTGGGTCTAACTAGAGGTGGTCGTAGAGTTTAGGCCACTATTGTGATACATCAAGGCAATCCCATTCACTATATTAGTAGCCTTAGGCTTATGGGCTCCAATTAAAACATAATTAGGTCCCTATTGGCCCTATCTCCTCTATATTATACTCATAGCTCTCAAAGTATCATTATTGATATGTACCATCTATCATATAATCCAAATCTCAGGCAATCTCTCCAATAACCCCATACTTCTAACTAATTAAATAATATATAAGCCCACAAAATTAGCTCCAACCCTAGCAGTATATGTTTAATGTATGAAAAAATAAGTTAGTGCATTGACAAGGTGGATGGGTGTTCTCTTAACTATGCTATATAAATAGAAAATACTATTCTTGCTCACCAATCCAATATTATCTCTACTCTCTCTCAATGTGTAACTTCACAAGGTATGCATATCCCTTAACACTAGGGGTCATATTATAGAGACTTTTGATTTTATGGACTTGTAATGTTGCATCAATGTCTCTGCAGTAGTATCAATTGAAAGGTCCACTCTTAAAGAATAATAGGCCTCAAAAGTGACGAACATAGTAGAGTAAAATCTCATGTATAGTGAAAAATATGCATAACTTAATAGTCTTCTCTCTACAAGCATCGAAAACTAAATAGTATTATCCAAACTCCAGGTAAAGTGCTTCTTCTGTAATATAAATGTGGTGAGGAACTCAAGTGTAAGCTCTCTATATATTAGGTCCATAATTGCAAAGAAATGGTTATATCTATCAACACTCAGTAAATCTTAAACATCCTGAGCTAATCTAACCTAATTAAATACTAACAAATTTATGCACTTACACCTATCAAATGGTTTACTCCTTAATCTCTCAAATCTGAAGATATGCACTGATGTAGTAAGTGTAGCATGTGTTGAACTATAAGTGAAGGTTGTGGGGGGTTGGGCTATCTTAATGGTTATCTAGATGTTCATTCACTTTTTTTATCTCTTTCTAGGCACTTCATTGTCCTAATGCTAATGTATAACATCTGTTCTTTTTGTCATTATGCCTTGAAGTAAGAAAATAAACATAATGCCCTAATATGAGAGAGCAACAATCATAAGTCAGTAAAAAACTAAAAAATCTGATTGAATTACAAAAGCCTTGCTTTAATATGTGTATTCTTGAAAAAACCGGAGTTTAATGGAGTAAACAAACCTAAAAACATAATTAAATAAAAAATTATCTTAATATATTGAAATCTCAAAGAAAATGAAGTTTAATGGTTGAAATTATTAATAAACCATGTGTGAGGGTTACATATATGAGAGAAAATGAACAACGAGGGAGAAATAGGATTTATCAACAGACAGTGTGAATTTAAACATATTTTTTCATAACACGGGTAAGAAAAAGAGCATATTTCTACTCTTATTGCCTAATTAAAGTTAAAAACTTAAGAAATATGGGTGCATAACTCTTAAACACGAAAGTGTAACTAAGTTTTACCAAAGACAAGATGAATATGAGCATGTTGTAGACTATATTCATAAATAAATGGTAAAATTAAAAGAAAATAAACACTTTTGAAAGTAAAAATGCCATTAAAACTAAACAAACAATTACACAGGTGTATCATGACTTAATATGACCTTGTTGATACTAAAAAGCTTAAAAAATTAGCAAAAGACTAAATATAGGAGCGTAATTGCTCATGTATTTTATGAAGATGTTAAAAAAACTACAAAATCACTAAGGGGACGTTTGGTTTGAGGGTTTGGGAATGAAGGAATGAAATAATTGTAAAAAGTAGTGTTTGCTTTAAAGTTTTCAATTCCAAGGAAATGGATTCATTCCATTAAATTTGGGAATCCACTAAACCCTCCAAAGAGGGTGGGTATCAAGTTTTCATTCCCATCTAGTGGTTATTATTTACACCCCTCCCTCACATGAGCAATTTTTATTCTTAATTATATTATTAAACTAATTATTATTATAAAAATTAATAATAATAATAATAATAAACTTATTATTATTATTTTTAATTATTGTTGTTGTTGTTGTTGTTATTATTATTATTATTATTATTATTATTATTTATAAACTTTCAAATTATTATTATTATTAATTATTGCTCTTATTATTATTATTATTTATTATAAATTATAAATTTATTATTATTATTATTATCATTATTATTATTATTAAAAATTTAAACTTATTATTTTTATTATTAATTATTGTTATTATTATTATTAATTATTGTTCGTATTATTATTATTTATTATTATAAATTTTAAACTTATTATTTTTTTTAAAACTTATTATTATTATTAGTTATTGTTATTATTATTATTAATAATAATTGTTCTTCTTCTTATTATTTATTATTATAGATTTTAAACTTCTTCTTCTTCTTATTATTATTATTATACGAAATTAATTATTTTATTTTTATTATTATTATTTTATTAATTTTATTATACGAAACTAATTATCTTTTATTATTATTATTAATTTTATTATACAAAATTAATTATCTTATTATTAATAATAATAACAATAGCAACAATATTATTGGTATTAATACAGAAACTCAAGTTACAAACCAAACATCATTTTTTATACCCAATCCTATTCTCATTCATATTCTCATTCCCTTTTACTATTATACCCATACTCATTCTCAAACTCGTGCTCAAATCAAACGCCCTTGACTCTCTTTTAAAACATGAACACAAGCTCTACCATGCCTATGTTCCGGATCGTAGATCCTTCTACTTCTTTGCACTCCTAGATATGGTCTAGACTGTTTCTTAGGCCATGAATCTCTGTTCTTCTTAGTACACTTGGATATGATATGTTATACACCGTTTCTTCGAATGAAAAATCTTTGCTACATCAACTAATTGGAGTGTTTAATATGTGCCTTCTCATTTGATTTTTAAAAGGGAACATGCCATAAAACACTCTCTTGTTCACCCAAAAACTTTTACAAGATATCCGTTCTCTTTTTGAAATATTTTCAAATTGCACTTAATATATAAAAAAGTGTCTACTGTTAAATCTCAATAGAATGGAAAGAAAATGGCAATTTGGTACTGCAATGGCCAGCATTGAATAATGCTTTATCTTATTTGAAAGGAAGTTTCAATTAATTTATGAAAAAGAAAGACAATTACAAAAAAATATTTTATTTTCTTTGGATTTTGTTTATTATTTACATATATAGTAAGGACATTATAACTTTTTTTTCCCCATAAATAAATAGTAAACGTTAGAATATAATGAATTTGAAGGATATCATATCATGCCGCGGAAGATTTTTTTTTACATTTTTTGCTTTTGCTTTTTAGTTCTTTTTTCAATTTACTTTTATTCCTTTCCTTACTTTTGTTAATAAGAAGTTTTCAGAAGGAAGTTGATTAAGAAAAGAACAGAAGTTAACAAAAAAATTTAAAAAATAAAGTGATAAGAGTTTGAAGCAAGTAAAAATAAATTTACAAATTAAAAATATTGTTGTAATATAATAATAACCATTAATAATCGTTAAATGATATTTTACATCTATAAAATAACTATATTTTTTTGTCAATTTTTGGTTATAAATGATAATTATGAATTAAAAAAAAAGACTACCTTATTAATAATAAATAGAAACAAATTTGGTGATTAGTAATAATTATTATCATTATAAATCATAAAAATAACCACTATCAAATGATCAACATTCTAAGTGCAAAAAACATAGTATAGGAGTTGATTTACCCAATAAGTAACTTCAGGGCTTCATATTCTGAAAGGTAATGATGCGGACGTCTCATACTCAACAAAGTCAGCTTTCTTTTCCATAAGCTTTGTCACTTGCTGAATTCCACTGCAGTAGAAGCAGTAACAACCCAGAACAGATACAGCGATGGCAAGCGACGAGCAATGAACCAGAACAGCATACGTGCCTGTGATGAACGCAATCACCATAGCAAGCATGGCATCAGTAGTCATTTTTGTGGCATATTTGAACATTTTCTTGGTGTCTTTCTCGTCCTTGGTTGAAGCCATATAAAGATGGGAGTAGACTGCGCAACAAGAGTACATGAAGGCTACGGTATCCATCACAATGAATGCTTGAAAAGCTGCTCGCCTTGTGAGAATCGCACTCCCTTCTCCAGGGTTACCGTCTTGTCGGTAGCCTCCAGGCATGGTGAAACCTGCTGCAAATGCAACTGCTGCTATAAGTGTTGCCACCACCATATATGCCTGTCTCGCCTCTTTAATATGTTCTTGCTCAATCTTATCAACGTTTGGTGTCCGAGCATCAGAATCTGTCATCCTGTTATATTTGTTTCCTGTGACCTTTTCAAAGCTATCACTTCTTGTCTGAGGAACATCTGCCCTGATTCGTTGTCCTGGCCTGACTCCGTAGTATTTGAGTTGCCGTGCAAATTTTCTCTACAAGATGTAAAGATCAACTATGATGCATAAAACTGTCCTGCAAATCAATGGATATCTTTATATCAAGTATCAAAACCATACTTGTTGGCTGGTCGTACCTCGTCCACTTTAACATCCTCCCTATCAAAAATGATATCCAAAAAACTGAGATTGCTCTTGTTGAACGCCTGCAGATCGACTTGAGGGTCATCAATAGCAAGCTTCAAATAGGAACCAGAAGCTACAAGTTGATGCAATGGTGGATTCCCTTCGTTATTTTTCTCATTGACAAGATTCCTGAACAGTGGATTATGAACAACAAATTCAACTGTTTTCTTCTTTTTACTCGCAGCAGCAAAGTGAACAACATTCCAGCCTCTCTCGTCAACCATTTCACAGCAACCTGGACACTGACTTAAAAGTTCTTTCATTACCTCTACTTTGCGATTAACTGCTGCGAGATGGAGGGCTATCTTCTGTCCAGTCGTGGTCGGAACGTAAGCCAAATAATCGTTGGCTTCCAGTAATTGTTTCACAATTGGAAGGTAACCATAATAGGCAGCATAGTGAAGAGGAATCCACCCTTGGTCATCAGCTTTGGTTAATGCCCTCTTTTGTTCCTCATGTTCTAGTAGTAAACTTGTGATAAATACAAATAACAAACCAATAATAAAAATTGAGCGAAATTTCGTTTCATTGAGTTGTTTTTACAATTAAAAATTTCGGATGTACTTATTTTTGTCAGATTATTACCTCTGTCGTTGCGAAGTACTGCAGCGTGCAAAGCTGTTCTGCCATTTGGGCCACTTGAAGCCGGTGACGGAAAAGATCGTAAAATGGCCTTCACAATTCTGTCGAATCCCCTCTCTGCAGCCAGATATAGAGGGGTCTCGCCGGCTTTATTAGCACTATATGGTAAGTTAAACATCTTCTTTGTAAATGCCAATACCACATTCAGTTGATTATACTTAACTGCCTCATGCAATGCGGTGTCTTTATTTACATTTGCCACGGCAAGCAACTCTCTCGCTGCACCTACTCCCTTCTCCAAATCATCACCGTGAGCCTTCATGCATCGACTAATCATAGCTAAGGTGATGACCTTGTGGCCATGCCTGGCGGCAATGTGAAGCGGAGTTTCACCTTTGATGTTTGTCTTCCATATTAGATCTGGGCAATTTTCAAGCACAGATTCCAGAAAATCTGTTGATTGACGAGAAACAGTTGCTCGATTTCTACCATCCCTTTTTCCAAAACATAGCATAATACAAGCACCGATACAAGCCATAGGAAGGATAATTGCCATTGCACAGAAAGCAATTGTAAGTTCAAGCAAACGGTTGATCAAACGAGACAGTGTCATATTACGTAGGAGCTTCCATCGATCTGTCTTCTTTTTTCGACGACGTAAATCTCGAGTTGTGATATATACATGCAGGATTGTATTTTTGGTTGGCGTGACAAGCCTGTCAAGACAATGAGCATAGTCCTTGAAAGCATCGAAATTACCTTCCACTGCAGCCCAGTATAGCGTGTCCATAATGGCTGTGTAGTCTTCATCGCTGGAACTAGAATCTGAAATTACTTCATCGCTAGAACTTGAATCTGAAGTTACTCGATTCTCCTCCATTCCTGCACCGACGTGCTCAATTTCTGGTCTGCTTTCTGGCTCTACAGCTTCCATCATCAGATGATCAGGAGCTTAATTTCCCTTTCGGGGGCTCGAGTAATTGTTGGTTATAGATTTAAACACTAGTGAACACATAACAATGTCAAGTGGGAAATTGATAAGAATATATAACAGAAGCCATGAAGTTGAGTTTCAATTTGAGGGAAGGCATCGTTTTTTTGAGGCTGCCTTTTGTTCGAAGCAATGAATCTAGCTTGGTGTCCGCATTTTACTTGTCAGCTTTGCAAAGAATGAATCTCTTCACCGTAGAGGGAACAGCTTGGCAAATAACATGTTGACCAAAAGAAACGCCAGTTTTATCATGTGCTGTGGAGGGTCTAAACATAAAAGATGAACAATTTCTGCTTTGTTATGTCCTCAAGGCAACAAAGATTTTGTTCCCAATCAAAGGCAGTTTTCTGTCTCCCTGAATGCTAATAAATTACTTTTTTGGTTCCATCACTAAACCCACTTTTTACTTAATTGCAACTATTTGAGCGTATCAATCAACGGTAATCGTCTAATGATAAAACCTGTTCGTTAACTCTTATTACTTTTAATTCTAGCCAATATTAAACGAAGCCTAATCTTCATGCTTTTGTCAGTGGCCTGATCTTCATGCTTTTGTCAATGCTCCGATTTATGAAGAAAAAATTAAGGAAGCTGAGTTTTTGCCATGGATTTTGGGGTACGTAAGGAATGGTTGGTGACTAAATACAAGAGATGATAACGGGAGAAAAAAAAACTATATCTACTTAATTTTCGTTACTAGTTTAATTAACATTACTTGGTCCGTCTTATATACACTTCATTAATCATTACAACTGTACAAATTCTGTTGTTTCGCATTTCATCTTATCAAATATCACGTAATTGTTTATCATACTTTAGCAACTCTTTTATTTTGTGGAGTATAAGATTTACCACAGTTTTCAAAATTTTCGTAAAATATTAATGCCACGTCTTGAGTTCAAATTAATTTTACTGGATCCATAATGGAATGGCACCTTATAGTAAGGCTAATCAATCGAACCTCACCATTGAGTTAATGATTATAATTTGCTAAAATCACATAATTTAATGAAAATTGTCTTTTTGTGTGAACATTTTTCTATGATCCATCTCTATGAAATTACGTTCAAGATTTATCTAGGTTTCTATGCTTATGCTTTAAGTATGATTCCTAAAAGTTATATAAAGGTAGATAATCAATGCCAATTGAGTAAAAATCATAATAAAATACATATAAATTTATCTCTCTTTTAGTCTATATGTCATTCATAACTAAACTAATTTGTTCTAACATTCACATAGTTTAAATCTAGACTTAAATAATACAACCTAGACAACAGAGGGGTACATACCTTATTTTACTTCCAGGAAATAAAATAGCACTAATATAATTTTAAGACATGTGGATTTTAGTTCAATTTTTGTTACAAGGAGTAATTTGTGATCAATTATGATAATATCGATCAATCTTTAAGGTACATGTGCATATAATAATTGTGTAATGATCATTGTTGTTTAAACATTTATTAATGAGTATTGCCAAATTGATTTGAAAATTACGGTCTTAAATATTCACAATCTTGCAAATTGTTGTACAAATTGATTTGTAACAAGCTTCATTGGTGACTTAATTAAGGAGACTAATGTTTGATTTATAAAGTAATTAAGAAGTCCTCTTAAGCTATTTATGGAATCGCTTAAACATTAATCGACTCTTTAACATTCCATTAATTATAGCATATGGTATAAAACCCAATGTAACCGACTCCACAAAGCTCTCCACTTTAAGAGAGTTGGGCAAGGGTTATCAATGTACGTAGCATTCTGTTTGTATTTTTTTACAAAGAAGTTGTTTACGTGACTTGAACTTGTGACTTTTTGGCCACAAAGGAGCAACGCTCACCCTCAATTATAGTATATGGCATATCAAAACTGAAATAAAAATTTACAATGGATGCATCATTTGTGGGATACTCAAGAAAAGAAGTCAATGTTGGTGATTAGCAACAATCATGATTGGTTACCAAAGAAAGGTATAAATGCTCACTTAAGACTAAGGCTTATATAAATATGAGAGATTGATTGATTACCTATGGAAGGTACAAATGCTTACTTAAGACTAAGGCTTACATAAATATGAGAGATCTGTTGTTAAAAAGAGATATAGATGAAGAACTGTCTGCAAGAAAATGTGAAAAACATAATGAGTTGTAATAAATAAGTCTTGATCATTAGAAGTAATTTAAGATTAATAAAGATATTATTTTTATAAAATGTATATGAATCTGTTTAAGTGAGGAACAAGTTGTAAGCATGAACCACATATATAATTAGCGCCAAGAGTAATGTATCTTTTAAAGACAAGAGTGTGACATCTCTTGTGGTGTTAAGGTTTTTTTATGATCTGATAGAAGAAAGAGTCATGGTGTAAAATTCTAAGGGTTTTAGGAGTCTAAGTAGGTAAGAGTCTTGAATGAATCACAGTTTAAAATCAAAATGAAAGCAAAATAAGTTTAATCTCCCTCCTTGGGTTTGAGAGTTGGAACTTGGAAGTATTTTAAGTCATTTTTCAAGGCTTTAACAGTTTCAAGAAGCCTCAAAAGATCAACCTTTTGTGTACTTTCCTGAAGAATTTTTTTTCTTCCTCTCAACATATAAAAAGAGATGAGTTTGCAGACCTAGATCCTCCATCCGAGGCTGCCAAGGATGAGGAAAAGTCTAGTGAAATAAGAAAGAATGCAATCGAGCATGTCAAAGTAAGTAGACTTGATAGAGATATTCGTTGAGTATATTGATTAATTGTCCTTACATTTTATTGATAAAATTGCTCGCATCATTTACGCCTCATCTTGCTTGTCCTCTAAAAAATCTAAACCTATCATTATTTGCTACTTTTTTACCCTTGAATTGTAATTTTGCATCCTTTAGCGCAGTATTGGTAGTTATTTAATAACTAAGGCTTCAGCTCTAAAAGTCAAGCTAAATGATGATTTATGGGTTGCTCTTCTTGGAGTCATCTTTTAGGCCTATAACACGGTATGTAGTTTATCTACCAACCATTTCTAGCCTGGTCAACCCTCTTTTTAATGCCTTTTAAGATGGTCCTATTGGTTATTTCTACTAGTCTACTAATAGTTATAGATTGCATTTTATTTTTCTGGGTAGTTTAGTTTGTATTTAGTTATTAATTTGATTATTTAGTGCGTGTTTAGATTAGAATTGTGTTAGTTAGTAGATATTTGTGTTTTAAGTGTTTTATAGGTCAGAGCATGCTTTTGAGCTTCAATTTTATATTTTTGAGGTACCTTGATGTGTTTGCTAGTGTTTCAGGGCAAAGAGTGAAAAACGGAGAAGATTCGGAGAAGACCTGGGAGCTAAGCCAGGGCCAACAGAAGGATGATGGAAGTGTCACGATCATGATAGAAGGCCAAAATCTTGGCCACGATCATGCCACTAAGGGCCACAATCGTGGCCTGCGCATGGACAAACGCGGGGATGCTTTCGGTTTTAAGTTTTCGAGGAACTTTTTGGATATTTTGGACCTAGAAAAGACCCTAGGGTTATCCTAATTGGAAAGATTATATAAGGGAAAGAGATGTAACCTTAAAAGGGAGCTTCACTTCTGGCACTTTTGGAAAACCCTAAAGGAGAGAGAAGGACGAGAGAAGAGAAAGAGGAAGAGGAAGAAGAGGAGAAGAAGCGGGTCTTCCAATGTCGTTGATTTCCTAGATAAGGGGTCTCTTAATGTTGTTGCCTTCCAGATTATCTTATCCAAGTTCTTCCTCCTTTCCATTTTCATTTTTGTTCATTCAATGTATAAGATTGAAATGTATTATATGATGAGGATTTTGGATTGTTGATGATGTTCTAACTCTTCCTTTGAGATTCTACCTTGATTTAATGCTACTATAGTCATTTTTGTGTTTTATTGATTGGTTGGTTTTATGATTAATTGTGGTACTTACATATTTTGGTAATAAACTGAGAGGGTGAATCGGATGAAAATAATTGGATTAGGTTAATGAGAGTTAAGCGATCCAATAGATCACATGATTAATCATATTGGTTATTATGTGGAGAGAGATTCCATGTTAGACCCAGTAGTTTATCAGAGGGCTTAAGATCTAATTAGGGTTGTGGGTCTTTTGTTAATTGAGAGATTGCAATTTTCATAATTTAATTAGGATTTATAATTTAAGGTTTAATGGTTATAATTCAAGAGAGAGATATCAATTCTACGATAGTCTAAAACTGACACCCCATTAATATATAAATGGCTAGGTTAGCATTATTGATAGGGAAAATCCCATTTCTCATAACTTGGTAATTTCTCTTGATTGATTTCCATTGTGACTTTTTGTGTTGCTCAATTTTAATTTTGTGTGTGTTAAATTTCTAAATTTAATTTCTAGAAAATAGATTCTCGTATTTACTTTACGTTGCAATTTTTGTTTTCATTTTATTAATTTTTCAGAGCCTTAGATAATAAAGGATTAGATTAGTTTATCCTCCTTATAGGATCGACCCTTCACTTACTACAAATGATGGCCATGCACTTACAGTATTTGAAGGCTATAAATTGTAAGTTTGTAAATCAAATGAACAAGTTTTTGATTCCATTGCGGAGGAGGCGTAAAATTAATTTAATTCTTTTAGTCTAAGGATTAAGAAACTACATTAAAAAAAGGAAGAAGTTTAGGTGCAGAGTAGAAGACACATCAATTTGGACATCACTAGGCAACTATGAGGAGTCCAA
>JANVCL010000006.1:20342264-20372489 GCA_026546855.1 Erythroxylum incrassatum
TTAGTGGCGATCGTGGTAGAAACTAAGCTTCCAAGGTTGTGTTTCTCTAGTAGGATAATCTTCTTCTTTGGCTACCTGTATTTGGGGGATCTAAGTTCTACTTGTAATATTCAAGCTTTTAAAAAAACTATTTTATTATTTATTAATTTTTCTTATTATTATTAGTTTATAATAATAATAATAATAATAATAATAATAATAATAATAATATTGTTTTCTTATTATTATTATTGATATTTTATTTACATAATATTTTAACGTGTCAGATTTACTTATTTACTCTTTAATCTGCATTACTCTTTTATTGTCACATCTGCATGTGGGTCTACTGGATACAACCTCTCTATTATGTAAGGATAAGGCTGCGTATTATTAGACCTCCCCAGATCCCGCTTCATTGCGGGACTTCAGGGTATGATGATGATAGTAATGATGATGATGATGAAAGAAGATACCCATAAAAATTTTAAGAAGTTGCTTGAAAAGCATATTTAAGCAAAGGTTATTTGTGAAACTACTATAACTTAGTTTGCCTTTCTTTTTCACTATACTCTTCAAATTAATGATTGATGTGTATTGGTTTAAATTAAGCTATTTCTTTATTTCATCGTATATTTATTATTATTTAATTACATTCATTAAAAAAAGTATATAATTATTTAAATTCACTAACTCCCAATGCATCCTCTTTTTAATTGCCATTAAGACTATATATATTTATTAATGTATCTATTACTTGATTTGTATATGTATAATTATTTTCACTGCATGTGGCATGATCAAGATATAATTTAATTCTTAAGGAAAGCCTATTTACCGTGCATTAACTTTACATAAAATATATTTAACTCTCTGTAAATTATAATTTTCACCAATTACGTTAAATTCTTTAAATTATAATTTTTATAAAATAAGTTTAAATTTACAAATAACTATATAATATTTTAATCCATAATATGTACAATACATATGTTATTAAAAGAATAGATAAAAGGATTTGTGAAAATATAATTTGAAGGTTCGCAGAGTTAATTGGTGAAAGTTAAAGTTAAACAATTAGGCGTACTTTATTATAAAGTTTTAAGTTTCCTAAATTTACTTCTAAAATAAAGAGACAACATAAATTTATTAACATCTTTCACAATTTAAATTAATAAATTTATAAAGTCAAGATACAAGAACAATTTTAAATAAATTCTTCTAATTACACATATTCTAAATTGAAATTATGTATATATAAATAAAGAACTTCATTATGGTTCTTTTGAAATATGACTGATAACTACAATATAGATGTATAACTATAATATTCATAATACAATATATTATATTTTTATCTTTATTTTAACACATAATACAATATACTATATATTTATCTTTATCTTAACATAATAAGTTATTATTATAAAGAAATAAAGTTAATCTAAAACTTTTATTTAATAAATGGATATGAATATAAACATTCAATAATATAAAGGAAACTACTTTTTCGTGTAATTATGATAAAATAGAATTTACTCCAATTAAAATTTAATGGAATAGCATATATTCTAAATTCAAGAGTTAATTTATCAAAATAAAATTGAAATATTTTATTAAAATTTTTAGAAAATAATATGTTAATATATATTCTTTATAATAATTAAATATGAACTAATGTAAATAAATTATTAATAAAATATCACCACTCTTTATAAAAATATATTATTACTCTAACAAAAAAATCATCAATTATAAAAAAAGTGAATATACTCGCTAGTTTATATTAAAAAATATTTTAAAAAAACCATCACCCAATGATAAAAGTAAAAGTGTTGCCTAGACAAAATCAAAACCACACATATTAATAATTCACTCCATGTCCCTCTCAGAAAACACTCTCCCCTTGCATACGCCACATCATGGACTGAGTTCTTTAAGATAGGCAAGCATGAAACTAAAACGTGCTGGAATGAAATGTTAGTTTTATAAAGCTGATTGCATTCTGGGTTTTTCATCTATTTTTCAGACGGCCCAAGTTTTTAGAATGGAGTAGTTCAACTTCAACTGGTTCGATTCTAAATTATAGCAATACCATATTTTATTAATATTGATAAAAACTTATAATACGACAAACATGCAGAAAATAAAAAAGCAAAAGAATAAAGTCATAAACAGCAATCACACGCAAAAAAAAAAGAGAAGGAACATCAAATATTGAATTTGTCAAGTTTCCACACGATTTCTTTTCTTGGAGAGAGACCATCAACCAACTTTAGCTTAGTTATTCAGCGGAACCACAAACTTCAAACAATGCTAAACTTCTCCCAACCTTTTTATTTAAACACAACTCATTTAAGTTATTAATCGCTCATCATTTCAGCGTTTCATCCATCAACTTTTTTTCCATTATTTATAACAGCAGAACTGTACTTAACTGCAATTTGTATAATAAATTAACTACCAAAAAAGAACGGAAATTTTGAATGAAAATAGCAAGCATTCTCACGTCACCCACAAAGTTTACCTTAACAAATTGAGGTTTAGAAGGTAAAATGACCCGCATAATAATAATATTCACAATAGTAAGAAGAACAAAGTTAATAATAACAATAATAATTAGTACCACCTAAACTAACGCCAACTACTAGATTTCTTTTTTCTTAAGCGAAACTACAAAACATTTAATCAAAGTTTACCTCAACACCGCCGCCGCAGTCTTAAAAACACAGAGAACTGTTAACGGAGATAATTTAACGAAATATAGAAAAGGTAAAGGGCTGGGAAGTGGATGTAAGAACCAACCCCTTCTCCACCGTCCAGTGAGAACTACTCTGTCTCCGGCGTTGCGTTCAAGTCAAATACACCAGTCTCCTCCTCCACCACCACCACACCTGCCTCTTCCGTCACTTTTTGGATGCTTTTAGTACTAATATGCTTCTCCTCTTTCTCATCAGCGATTCCGTCAGAAATCCCCGCTACATCGGCCTCCACCGCGGCTCTCCAACCGTCTTTGTTCCCTCTATCAAAGTACTTGGCCGCCACCTGCATCCTCCTCAGTATCGCAAAGAACTCCTCCACCTCCTCCTCCGTTGCCACAGCCGTCGTGTTCTTCTTGCCATCGTCTCCTCCTCTTTTGACAACCGACCTTTTACTCCTCATCTCGTCGCTTTCCTTTTCTCCTCTTTTCCTCTTATCTTTTCCCTTAATATCCATCTCCTCCACTCTTCTCCTCAACTAGTGCCAAACAGAAACAAAATCAAATCCAATACATGCTACTGATCCAATCCAGCGGTGAGCTTTTTGGTGAAGACTCAATATTAAATGACGAGCTTCTCCACTCCACCAAGGTTTTCCTCTCTCTTTTTCTTATTCCTCAGTTATTTTGAATTTTAATGGCTGTTTTCTAAGGGTATCATTGTAACAAACATGTTCTGGTGATGACGGACATGCTTGGTGGGTGGTTTCCGTGTGCTAGATTTGTAGCCGTTGGATGTTTCGGGTGACGTCATTACTGATTCGACACAATGACGCCACCAATATGTCGACGAGGGAAAAAAAAAAGCATATGTTTTTGTTACATCAAACATAATAGAATAGAATTAGATGTATTTTAACTAATATACGTATAAAATCTGTAACCGAAACTATAACCACTCGGTTGAGTCGAATCCTGCTGTAGAAGCCCTTCTTTGGAAAGTAGCGGGCAGCAAACCACGTCCTATGGAGACGAGATGGGTCCGGATAGGCTTGGCCTTGTTTTCTTTGTTCGTGGAAACCCAATTCAATAATTGGAAGAATCCGACGAAAAATAAACTGTTACAAATAACCTGTTACATTACAACCATGTGTCGCTTATTTTTAACATATATTTCTACGAATCTCACGTAATATGTAGATAAAAATTAATTAAATAAATAACAAAGATCAGACTAACAAAGGATCTGTTCCCGAGAAGAATACATTTATTACGTACACTCCATCGGTTATGCTTATGTTGACATTATTTTTACATTTTAAATAAAAATTAATTTTGCTGTCATCATTATTTTTTTGAGGGAGGTGAGGGGGTAATCATGAATTATATAGCTTTGTTAGGGCTTATCGAGAGCTTGACCTTTAGTAGGAAACTTGGGCAATAAGTGCAAAGATTTTCACGTAAAGAGATTTTCCTCTTTTTTGTAAGTTTTTAAATATTTTTTTAATCTTCTATTGAACTTAAACATTTTATCTATAGTATTCATCCTAAGTTATTTAGTCTAAATATTTCCTTACTTAACCTAAATATTTTGAATATATATATATTCAAACAACATAATTATAAGTATCAAACAAGTAATAACATTTTGAATATATAATTATGAATGTATTTATTGCAAGAGGTTCAAAAATTATATTGATAAAGCATTACGTACTGTTTTTACATTGTTTTAATAAAATGTTAATAAAAACAACTTCTTGAATTGAGTTATTAAATTTTTAAAAAATTCAACATATAACTAAAAACTTGAAAATTTGAATTTAAAAATAAAAAATTGAAAGAGTTCAATTAACTCCATATGATTATAAGGATGCAAATCTTAACAATCTGAATAACTTCAATTCCTCCTTATGATTCTAACGATAAAAGTCTAACAACTTGAAGGTCTTTAATTCTGTATTCTTATTGGACATTTTATAGCTTCTTTTCTTCCAAATTAAAAAGTCTCCTCGTATGTTTATCTCATAGTTTCTTAAATCGACGGCAGATGACGTCATGGGCTACGCTAACGCAATGAAGCGTCACGGATATCTCATAGTTTCTTAAATCGACGGCAGATGACGTCATGGGATGCTAACACAATGAAGCGCGTGAAATAGTGATTGCAGAGGGCTTTGTTCCAAGGAGACGACCATATTTATTTGCCAAATAAAGGGAGCAGTGTTCAGGTACAACTTTGGATTTTTTTTTAATAAAAAGATCAACATTTCAAAGCAACCTCCATAATGCGACAACTGCAATCTCCAAAGTCTACGCATTTCACTGTAGAAATATTTGAAACATCAATAAAGGCCTAATGTAAAACATTCACAAATTTTCAGAATTTTAGCATAAGCCTTCATAATGGAAGAAAGGAAAAGAAAGAAAGAGGAAACACATGTTTAACAAATATGTCAAAAAGATCCCAATAATAGTTATAATCCATAAACTCAAATGAATATAACTTCATCAAAGATTGTTTATATTCGAAGAAGGTTCATATATATGGTGTTCTCAACCTTTGTGGGTAAAATATATAGACAAATAATCTTTTACGTCTAGGAGTATTATTTTATTTTTAGAGTTTGATATATACTCTCTCTCTACAATTATATTCGTAGTCATAGTTCAATTCATCAAGAAGGTTTTATTAATTGGACCAATTAATTTCCTAACTTATGGAGTTGCTATTTCTTGAGTTACAATTACATATTCTCAAGCTGATTAATCAATATCTCTATTCAATTAAAATCCCTAAGAAAAAATTAAGACTTGTAAAATTTTGTAAAAGGTTTTAACCCTAACACCATAAAAATCATGTAATCCTATCTCTAATTAATATGATGTGGATGAATAAAATAGAAAACAAAGAACAATACTAAAGGAATCACACAAGCAACTATACTTATTATTTTTTTATAATATAGTCCAACTGAGTTAGGTGTCAATCTCATAAAAACTGTGACTATTAGTAATGACTATCTTTTTATTATCTAATCCAAATAAGTGAATGACTGATCAAAAAACAAATAAAATAAATTGAAATAACAATTTAAAAAACTAAAGCAAAGCAATACTAAGAATAAACAATCAGTTTAATAACTAGATCTAGATAAGAATCTCTTTAGAACTTTATTATACTTGAATTTATCCTAATTTAATGTTTAACTTTAGTTTTTTAAACTAATAAAAATCCTAAAGTTATATATGTTTGCTCAAGGTCAAAACAAATATAGTCCCTATTCTTAAGTATATTTGACTATAAGTTGTCTTGTATTAAAACTACCCAAGAATACATTAATCAGATTTATAAATTCCCTTGATAGGTTTCACCTTTATTGATAAAGATTATGGATCTTAATAGCTAGGATTCAAGCAACCCCCCATTATTCATGTTGTGATCTAGGTTGTATATAAGACCTTTTGCTTCGCTACTTTAATCTTATATATGTATCCAGACATTAAATCTTTGACATTCATTAATTCAATCTAATATAATATAAAAGCATGAACAAATCTTTAGAAACTATAATTTTTCATTAAAGTAAAGAAATCAATTCAAACATAAATTCTATGGTTCATCATATCTAAATTTATATCATAATTAGTTTATAATAAAGCAAAGAAAACAAATAATCAATAATAAAAACATAAGAAAAAAGATAAAGTTTCTTGTAACTTGTTTCTCGAAAGTTCTTAATGAATCTTGATTGATCTTCTTATTTTTCTCCTTGATTGTTTTCTTCTTAATCCTAGTAATATTTTTTCACAACTCCTAATGGCTTTCCTCTGGCTCTAAAATCCTTTTTTGATGATAAGTGCTTGATTGACTACATAGTTACTTCATAATATATAGTAATTCATGGTATGATGTGCTTAAGATACTTATTTTAGTTAAAATTGTATTTTAGGTACAAGTTGGAAGACAAGAACCTAAATGAGCTAAACTCATATCCTTGGTGTTGTTCTATTGATGTTCAATCTTATTTTCCTTCTTGGAAGCAAAGGAGATGAGTTAGGGTGAAAACGAGACAAAGAATGTAAGAAATAACGTACTGCAACTTGCACGGTCGTATGTAGGATTGTATAAGTCACTGGAAGCACATAAGAGTTCAAAGATAATATTTCAACCACCTTTATATTCTACATAATTGTGTCGCTCACTGTGAACATGATTTTCACTATTTCTGGCAAAATTGACATACATAGTCACTTAGACACCTCTGTAGCTGATTGTGTATTGCTACATAACCCTAAATTAAGTATAAAATGGCATTTAAGAGTATAAAAAGGGCCTAATGACATTGGAGGAAAAAAAGGAGGCATATTCCCTTCCATTTAGAGAATTATGAGGGGACAGATTTTATCTCTATAATTCAAAAGGGATATCGAGGCCAATGAACATATTTAGGCATTGATTATTCTAAAGATGTTGTTCTTAACTCTCTTTTGGGATTGACTATGTTATTTTATGTTTAATATTTTGGGATTTATGTATAAATTATTTAGATATTCTGAATAGATTATTCATGCATGAACTTATTGTTAGAATTTAGAATGTAATACATAATCGTTGTACATCTAATTACTTGTGGTAAACTAATGGTCTAGCATTATTAGGGATAATATAACATAGGTTAAATGACTCAAGCTTATGTGGTTATTGCTTAGATTAACTAGGTTTTCTATTACATGATGTGATTATCACACTAAATCCAAAGAGCTTATTCTAGCATGTTTTATAGCTAGACCTAACTAAATAGCATGTTTTAATTAGACACAACCTAAGAAAAAGCTGGGATTAATATAACTTATTATTAATCTATGGTTAATATTTTCAAAGGAAGGTACAAGCATAACACGACTATTGATTTTGCAAATTCGTGTGAAAGTTGAAATTGAACCACATACTGGATTTGAAACCCATTAATTAATTTTATCATTTTTGTACTGTTTGATTTGATTTAAGTTTAGTTATACTTTATTTTGTTACCTGAATCCAATAAACCACCCCTTTAAAAAAATCATAAACACTGGTTTATTCATTACAAAACCTAAACACACACTTTCTATAGATACGATCCTTACTCACCAATGCACAAATTTAGTTGTGGAGAGTTAGGTTTTATTTTATGGTGTGTCTGACGCGTATCAAGAATATTAACGCTGTTATCGGAGAGTGAAATGATTTGGTTTTTGTTTTTGATATTAATTGTTGTTTAGTATATATATTTTCTTATAATTTATTTTTGTAGTAATTTCTTAATTGATATGTGCTTAATTGATTATGAATTTATTCTATAACATTTAGTGATTATTGCTATAAGAATGCTTAGGATACTCATTTTAGTTCATATTTGATTTTAGGCATAATTTGGAAGTGAAAGAGCTAAAGTGAGTCGAAAGCACTACATTTGAGCCACTTTTCAAAGAATCACACACATTTGTCTTCATAGAGCAACAACAAGAAGGATTAAAGCAAGAGAAGGCAAGAAAATACTAAAGGAATGAAGATTATCACAAGTCATGGCCATAAGATGCATCTCACAACCATGACAAATTTGTCATTATTTAAAAAACCAACAGAGTGACATTATTTAATGCTTAATTATTCATACTTTTTCTCATTTTTCATTTTCTATAAATAAGCATGATAAAAAAAGTTTAAAAGAAATCATATTTGCTTGATGCATATAAAATTTATACAAAAAAGTGTCATGATGCAAATTAAATATCCATTCTCCAAATTCATAAAACAAATTGAATTCAAGTTATTCATGAAAAACCCTGAATATTTGCCTAAAAAATTTAAATACCAAAGATAATCAAACTCATAGTGTCTTACCTAAGTCAATATGTTGTAAATGTAAAAAACATTCCAAAAATTGCTCCTATTAAGATATTCAACAAAAAGTTGATATGCATGCATACCAAAGTCATATTAAGTCCCTCCCTCACACTTAAGTTGTAAATTATCCTCAATATTACAAATCATGCAAATAAAGATGAATAAAGTAAATGACCGGTACTTCTACAACATGAGGTACTAGATAGATGGAAGTATTATTGGAATAAGAGGACACATGCATTTAATGGTGCAATTTTGTGAATATGGGACTAATATAATATAGACATGGTAGTGTATTGATGCTGAACATTGTCACTAGTACTGAATATGGAAGGTGTCTAGTGGCATGTATTTCACTCCTAGAATTTGATATGAAACATGATAGCTATATAGTAGTGTGTTTCACTTATGTTTAATTGTGGTCGTCACTTATTCTTTAAAGGTTGAACATAGATATAGACATGCAAGGGTCTCTCTAATATAATGAATAAACATTAACATTTCCTACTCCTATTATGTTAGTTTGCTCTTAGCTCTTAGGCTTTGTTAGAATCTAACAATAAGAAATAATCACCAGATTAGACATGGAAGGTGTTCCTAATATGATAGTAAGATAATGATGTGTTCATCTAGTGTTCAATTTTATTGTTCTCGTTTCTCATCTAGAATTTGGTGTACCCCATATAGGAGAAGGCAAGGAAAGGGCATCTGGGTGTTTGATAATAATATGTAAACATATTTTTTTATTTGTCTCATACTAAATTCTACTACTCTTAACTTATTAAGTGTAAATTGATGCAGGCTAATGCGGGTGGAGACATGTATTTACATTCTAGAAAACTAGAATTACATGATCCTATTATTGTCCCCATGTTTATTATTTTTCTTTCGTCTTCTCTATTATGGCTAGGACAGGTGAATAGGGAACTTACCTGATAGGATGTTAAGTGTCATGTTTTCCTATAAATATGTAAAACTTAATTGACATTAAGTACAAGTAGAATGTCATAAGTAAACAAATGATACCATTAATTCTCAGCTTAATCCATGAGTTTAATAACAATTTAAACTAAAAATAAAGCATAAATAGAGAAAAAACAAAGAGATATAAACTAATCAAATAAAAGTAAAATAAGGAATCTATAATGTTGGATTTCCTCCTAACTAACGCTTTGTTGTAAGTTTTTAGTTATAATTCTTACTATAATTTTTCAATTGACATATGAATTATGGAGATTATAAGCATCTTAAGCAATTGTATGGGGATTACCTTTTAAGTACAATTTCAGCTGGCATTTGTTGACTTTGAATGCACATTTATCCTAATAAGTAATTTCTACAACTCTATATGTGAAGATTTGGTTGATAATGAAAGGTCCAAACCATCTAGATTTAAGCTTAATTTGGAATAATCAAACTTAGAAATTAAATAACAAGACTTGATTTCCCAATCTAGACCGCTTAAAACTTTTAAGATTTTAGTTATGACACTTTTTTTTTTACTTTTCCTTATATATCCTTTAATTTTAATAAGACATATTGCATCACTCATCTAACTCAGTGATCAAACAAACATTTATAATCTACATTTTTTAATAAAAGCAAATAAAATTTATAACCCAAAAATCCTTGTGTTCAAGTTCCATTAGTAGATGGCAAGATTTCCTATAAACTAGCCTATATGGTGTGGTAACGATTGACATTTTATGTGCAATTCTATATGCCCATAGAACATCATCTAATCTTGTAAGCTAAATTTTTTAAGAATACTGTACATTCTTTTCTGTAATCCTCTTTAGTTCCTTACTAATTACTTTCATTTGGCCATTAGTTTAAAGATGATAGGGAGTACAAACCTTATACATAACACTAAATCATTTAAGCACTTTTGCAAGTTGATGGTTATAAAAGTGTATACCTATCGCTAATTATAGCTCTAGGTATACCAAAGCATGAAAAAAAAACTTTTTTAAGAATTTAACAACTACCCTAGCATTGTTAGTAGGCAAAGCTTAAACTTTAACCCATTTTGAGATATAATATATAGCAACTAGGATATATTTGTTACTAAAGGATGTAGGAAATGGACCCATGAAATTAACATCGCATATATCAAATACTTCACAAAACATTAATATTGTTTTAAGGCATCTTACCCCTATGAGATATATTACCTATCTGTTGATGCTTATCACAATATTCCATACAACTTTAGGTATCCTTAAACAATGTTGACCAATAAAAAACAGCTTCTAAAACTTTTGTTCTATTCTATTTACATAATAATAATAATCTCCAATTGGTCCTTTGTGATAGTGCTTTATAGTAATGGTTTTATGATATGCTACACACCTCATATAACAATAATCCATTTATTTACCTTGGTTTGGCATCATTATTGCTTAAAAGATATTGGAATGTCAATTAATTAGTATCAAATATGACTTTAGATATAATAAGGTATAAAAAAAATTATCAGACGCATTTGAAGCTTCTAAAGCCATACAAGGTTTAATAACTTAATAAACAAGGTGAGATCATAATGAATAAATAGGTGTTTTTTATTGGGACATATAAAAAAGAGGTATTTATGATTTAATGCCAACACATTCTAGTCATATTCTATTAGGAAGTGTATGATAATGTGAGAGCCATCATTTTTATGATGGATTCAAAAGTAGGTGAACCTTTGTAAAGAATAATCAGTCAATTAATCTTACAACTTTAACACCAACACATGTCTATAACGACAATGAGATTGAAAAGAGAATGAAGAAAGGAGAGTAGGAGAAATTGAAGGTAATGAAAGAAAAAACAGTGAGACTAAGAGTTATAAAGAAAAAGATGAAGAGAGGAAAGAAAAAAACAACCAAAAGAGGTTTCAAAAGAAAAAGAGTTAATGTCAATGGAAATAAAAAAGAAAGTGAACTTATATTTAAATAAGAGTGATATTATGAGTGCTTATGCATTTCACTTTTTTTTTTCGAGAATATGAATTTCTTTACCATATGAGAATGAAGAATATGATATAAACGAAAACAAATGGATGAAGGGTTTGTTTGGATTCATATGCAACAAGAAAGGTTCCTAATTCAAAAGATATCTAAGCATTTTTCTAGAGGATATGATTCATTTAAGTCATTGAAAGGATCAATGAAAACACTTAGAATTTCGCAGTGATAATTTAAGGATAACTCTTTTAAGGAAACTGGGAATGATGTAAGCATAACTAGTACTTGAAATCTTGATCAAATAAATATGTTACAGCTCCAAGTTAAAGTAGTTTTAGTAATTTAGAGTTTCTAGTTAAAGTAGTATTGTTAATTAGGTTTTCAATTTAAGTAGGAATCATATATAAGATATATATATAAAGGGGAACAAATTTCATCAATAAGAGATAGATAATGTTTTTAGCTTTTTTGTGCTTTTAACTTAGAACATGTGGAAGTCTTCTTTGTGTGTTTTAAATCCTTTATAGATTTGGTTCCTGTTTCTTTACATTCAAAAGGTCAATCTCAATTGCTTTATCTAGATTTTTTCTAGTGAGGTTTTAAATCATAACCATAGGTTTTCTATTATTTATTCCAAAGTAGATTCACATTAATTATTTTTGGAGTTAAAAGATCCTTTAGTTTGTTGAAGACTAAAAACTTAAAACAATGTAATCTTGAATCAAAATTATTTTTATTTACAAGGTTGATTACATTAAAATATCTGTAATTCAATTTAACTTCATGTCTTTCTGCATTAGAAATTGCATTATATATTTTTTAGGGTTAGTTATATTTGATTCAATTGTAATTTGAATTCACTTTAGTCTTTAATTTTTAAACAATGTCATTTATCTCTCTAAAAATGTATTTTTTTGTCACTCTTATTCCTTTATTTCATTTTCCATCAAAAAATTTAATAAGAAATGAAGAATCAACATTGTATTGCTTGTACGAATAATATGACAATCATTTTACTATTTTCTATTATATTTCTAATGGAGAATGATATTAGGTAGAAGAGTGATATAAAGATATAATTTCAAAAGAATAAATAATAATTTTGAAAATCTATAGTTAAAGTGAAAGTAATTCAAACTATAACAGATTTTAATATAATCCATCCAATCTTTTATGATAGTATTTGATTTTGTTATTTTGAAAGATAAAGCACAATATTTCGATGAATTCTACTCACGAAACATATCAAAGTAAAAGTATATTCAAATGATCAATGACATTAATCAAGGAGCTCCAGTAACTCTAAAGTTGAAATCAAATCACAGTCGAAAAGAAGTAATGATACCTTTGAGGAACATTATTAAGGGCTTGAATTAAGGCACAGAGTAAGCTGTGGGGGCGAACGCGATTTCATATCTTATAGAAAGTTGACACAAGTGGCCATGAAAACTCAATGGGCCCACTTAAGAAAACATTTTGGACCTTTAAAACAGCAAGTGGATGGTGGTAAAGGGCGCCGACGTTGACGTGATGAGACTTTTCTTTTGAGAATTCAAACACGTATTGACGAAGGTTACAGAGATTTTTCAGGAGTGGCTAACGTGTATCGGTGAGGTCAGTGGTGTCAACTCGCAACTACCCCGGAAACCGTTGTTCCAAAATCTTAAAAATGTCAATTTGGGTGCAAGTGGATAAATGTATTATATATAAAAGCTTTGCCTATATGAGTATATGACAAAGAGTTGCACTATAAGTCTTTTGAATTGCCTGTGCTATATATTTTATGAAAATTACTTCTAAAACTTTTTAAAATGCATAAAACTTATTTTATATCATCATATTGTATTTCTTAAACTTAGATCATACCTCATTAAAACCCTACAAATAAATTATATTATAGTCCATACTCAAAACATAGTTTCAATATTCAAGATATTTAATTTTTGTTGGAGCGGAACTCCTATTTTCTATTAAATAGAATAAGCGTACTTTGAAATTTTTAAATATTATTGTGTCTATGTTACATACATTATATGGAGAACCTTATTTAAACACAAGCTAATCCAATAAAAATATTTTACATACAATTTTCAATACAAATGCACAAAATTAATTATTATAATCGAAATAAAACTCTTAAACATACTTGATTTAATTAACTTTTCATATTTCTATCTAAATTTGAAAGTTTGTTTTGAAAAGTAATTGATTTCCTTGAATAAAAAATCTACAATTTAGAGTACAAATGATCTAGATTAGTCCAAAAGCTAGATTACAAAAAATTATGCTTCTTAGTAATCATCTTCATTTTGATATCTAAGGAGACTTATGAAAATACAAAACCAGTATTACTTCAATCCCAATCTTCTCTTCATTTTATTTGACAGATTTACTGCTATTCCTTTTATTGACATGACCAATCTATAATGAAGGTAATGTCCTAAAAAACCATCTCTGTGCTTTTACTTTCTTGTTTAAAAAATTTGCAATTTCTCTCTTTTCAGATGTAATACACCAATACTGCCCAGCTTATCTTAATTGCTTTAAGATCCACCGTATTCTGCTCTCTAAGTTTCCCCAAGCAAGCAATAGTTTCACTCCAAGAGTCTACAGGTTTGCCCAAGTTGAGAATAACTTGCATCTGGCCCTAGACTACCTTGGTATACTTACATCTAATCATAACATATTCCAGAGTTTCCAGTTTAGTATTACATAACTTATTGGGCCATATATTAATTGAGAACTTGATCTTATCTCTCGTGAGTAGCGCTATATTGATTCCCATCCATAAGATGAATGAATGAGTTGGATTGATGTCAATGTCCTATACCAAAACTGTCCACTCTTGCCTTATGTTTTGAACAGCATGCAATAAAATTTTACTTGATTTTATGTTGAACTTACTTGATTTATCTGCTAGCCACTAAATTTCAACTTGTTCTCCCTCATGGCAACTTGGCATCTCTTCCAATATGAATCTGACACTTCTAGTATTATGATAAGGCCATATCCATTGATTGTTTCTAATTAGCAGGCTCACTATAGTTTCCATATCCACCACCAATTTCAAGGTTTGTATCTCTTCCACCTTATATATGGGTCCTTTATAATGCTAATTATCATGCCAAAATACATGCTTTCTCCATTCTCAATTATGTGGAATACCTGATTTTGCATACATTGCCTTGTCTCTAGAATTTCCTTTAAAGTTCTAGACATTTCCTACCTTTGCTTTAGTAACCAAATACGATTACTCTTTATGAGTACATTATATATCCATTTCACCTATAAATCCTTCCTTTTATAACATAACCACCACAAGTTCCTTGCTCTACTTACCTTGTTAATCATCCTTGTACAGTGAATTCCCAAGTCCCTTTGGTGCTTTGGTCTACAAATTTTACTCCAGCTTATCTTTGCTTTGCTTCTATCTTAGTTTGAACCATTCCACAAGAAGTCTCTAAGCCTCATGTCTACTTCCTTAAGGATACTTTTTGGGATGGATAAATGATTGATCCAATAATTAGTAAGGTTGCTTATGATTGTCTGAATTAGTTAGCGCCTACCTCTATAACTAAGGAACCTATTACTTAATTGATTGATTCTTCCATAAATTGAGTCCAACAAATGTTTGCAATCTACTGCATTGATTCTTATTAGAGATATTAGTGCCCCTAAGTACTTAAAGGGTAGGTTCCTTTGTTTCAATTCTATCTCTATAGCTTTAGATGCTACCTCTATATTTAAGTTGCATGATAAGTAAAAACAACTTTTTAATGGATTGCATCTTAAGCCTAAAATCTCTTGGAACTCGTCTATCACTTGCGAGATTAAATCTATTGAAATTTTCTCATCTCTGTAAAACAAGTGAAAGTCATTTGAAGCTAGATGTGTAAGCTTCATACCTTTACATCTGCCATGGAACCAAAATTTTGGATGCCTCCTTAAGTTACTTTCGAGGAGAGTTCACAAGATCTTCATGTAAGGCACAAACAGGTAAGGAGATAATAGGTACCCTTGCCTTAGTCCCTTCCTTGCTTTGATCAAGTTATGGGTTCTCCATCTACCAAGATTGCCATAAAAGCAGTGGTAACACATTCCTCTACCCATTCTCTGAACATGGGAGGATAAACTATTGCTTTCAATGTATTGAAAAGAAAGTTCTAATTGCTTGAGTCATAGCCCTTTGTAAGGTCTATCTTTACAGTACAATTACTTATTCCCCTCTTTGAATTATACCCCTATAACTGTTCCTGACAGAGTAGGCTATTGATTCCCACTGACCTCCCTTTAATGAATGCATTCTGTACTAGGCTAATTAACTTTCCCAAGTATGCTCTCAGCCTATTTATCAGTATCTTTGTGACGGTTTTGGATAGCAAGTTACAACAAGCTATTGGCCTGAATTGTTTTGGCTTTTTTTTTTCATTTTTTTGTTTAAGAATAAGGCAGATAAACATTTTATTCCATTCCTTGAGGATTGTTCCTCTGTGAATGAATTCTCTTATTGCTTCTATCACTTCTTCTCCTACAATATACCTTTTTTTTGAAAAAAAATCTCTCATTGTATCCATAAAGTTTAGTTTTTTTTTTCAGGTTTCATTGAGAAAACAACATCTTTGATTTCTCCCTTTATTATTTCCCTAACCAAATTTACTCTATCTTCTTCATCAAGCTGTTTAAGACCTGCTAACACCTCTTCTGGTATAGCCTTTACTGGTATTTCAATCCCATACTGCCTAGTAAAATAATAAAAAGCAATCCTCTTCTTGTTTTCTTGGTTTTCATAAATCGACCCTATTTCATCTTCCAACATTATGATAGAATTCTTATTCCTTTTAGCTAAAATTGAACTCATAAAACACTCAATGCATTTCTCACCCTCCTTCATCCATATCATTCCTAATTTTTTCCTTAGTAGGGTATTGGTAGTTATCAACATTTGATTATACTTTTCCACCAATGTAGATTCTTCTTTTCTTAATTGCAAATCTTCTAGTCTTTCCATTTATCTCTTCAGACATTTATTTAACTCCTTCAAAGCTTCAGCTTTAACTTTTAATTCTAGTTTTACTATTCGTATGTTGAGCATTTTCAAACTATTTTGTAAGGCTTTTAGCTTTATACTAAGTTTGCACCTCTTTGATTTTGGAACCTTTAACTTACTAAGTATGTTTCTGAATTCAGGATTGTCTACCAAGTGATTGAATATCCTAAATAGGGCCTTCCTCTTCTTATCACCTGTTATTAGTTCCACTACTGTACTATTGGACTATGGTTTGATACATTTAGATCATCAAACATGGCACTGCTTAATGGGAATTGCTTTATCCATTTATCATTAACCATAGATATGTACAATTTTCTCAACAAAAACTATCCAATTGCTTATTGTTCCATATATAAGAGTTACCATACCATTTTAGATCAGCCAAACCTATCCTCTCCACCATTTCTTGAAGTTCTCTATAATCTACTTGTTTCTAGCTTCTCCTTTCCCTTGATTCTTCTAATTTAAGAATACAATTATAATCTCCAACAACTGTCCATAAAGGATTATTGTAGTGCTAGTTTTCTCCAGCTCATTCCATACATATTGTCTCTGGAATTTATGATTTTTTGCATACAACACTATAACTGCAATCACATTTTCCTAGTAGTTTTAATCAGTACACCCCAATGTATCAACTGATCATTTTCAAATTGCTTCACTACTTCCACTTTTTGAGGATTGAAGCCTATTATTACTCTCCCATTAATGTGATGATCATGGTTACTTACTACTCTCCATCCTTTATCTAAGAACTATAGATTCTTTTCCAATTGCTCCCTCTTTATTTTGGTTTCCAATAAACCAACAAAATCTAACTTACTGTTCTTAATAAATTCCTTAACTGCAAGTTGTTTATTTAGACTATTAAGGACTCTAACATTCCATGTTGCACCTTAATCATTTTTCCTTTCCCCTGACCTTTTCTTTCAAGATTTCCTATTCATACCTGGGGGATATAGATGCTTTGTCATTCTTCGTACTAGAAGCTCCCCCTTTTCCATCACTAGAATGCTAGTTGTCTCTTATCTTGTCCTGCTCCCTTATCCTTAACTGTCTATTTTCCAGTCCCTGACATATTATTCTCCTCTTAATTCATTGCCAGCATTTCCAGTTGTTTGTAAGTGGGCAAATGTTGCATGAAGGAATAAGGGGCTGGTGAATACTATGGTAAACGAAGATAAACTCTTTTTTTTTTCAAATTCAACTTAAAAGAAAATGCATAGAAAATGTTGGAAGTAGGGCTATGACACCAATTCTTATCAGGAAATGACAATTTAGAGTTACCTTGGATAGGAGCAAGCTTGATTCAATTCCCTTATATGTAAATATTCACAAGGTTCGTTTAGAATATTGGTCTATAGAAGGTTTGAGTTATACTGCTAGTACGATTGGAAAACCTTTAGGATTAGATGAAAATACAACTTTAATGAAAAGGATTGGGTTTGCTGGAGTTTGTATAGATGTTGCTATATCAAGGAAACTTCTGCATACTCTTAGAATCATGAAGTGAAATGAGAAAGGAGAACTTGTAGAGGATTTAATAGAAGTAATATACGCGTGGAGACTAAAGATGAAAGAAGAGGAGGAGGTTTGAAAAAAAAAAGAGAATCAAAAGGGGAAGCAGATGAATGAGGGATTTCCAATATAAGATAAGGGTACAGTAGTAGAAGGAGAGGCACTAACTGAAGTAAAAAATATCTAGAAAATGAATCAGGAGGATAATTAAATGACAGGGAATTTGAAAGTTATTATATCAAAAGGTTGTGATTATTTTTTCAATCAACTGCAACAACGACAATCACAAACTAAGAAAAGATAAATATTATTTTTTAGTGTAGATTCGACTCTTTATTTTTATAAAAAAAATTAGTAGCCATAATCCACATTAAACAATCCTTCGTGATACATACTACTAAACAATTTTTTTATTCTTTTAAATTTCATCATATTACCCCTAGTATTAGAATATAGGCAATGTTAAATTTTTACAGTCTTTACTAAAGTGGATATTTTGAAAGAAATTTTCATTATTTAAGAAAGAAAATTTATCCAAATCTTTGAGTTTTTTACAACCAAATATGTAACATTAAAAAAAATGAGAAATCTTTCTTATGAGTTGTTATTTATGTTATTTCCTCTTTCTATTTATTTTACCAAATTACCTTGTTTATTTCAGATTTATTTTTTTATAAACTAGTTAATTATGCAAGACATTTTTGTGATTTCTTCCTGTCTAGTTCCTCTTCCTTTGGGGACAAGTGTTGAAAAACTTTCCTCCACTTGCAGTTATCCCTTTTGAGGTCCTCCAAACTTTTTTATGGTCTTCTTTGGTTGTTCTTAAAGCTTCTTCCTTCTCGTGTCTCCTATAAAATATTGGTTTATGCCCTATAACCAATCGTTTTGTTTGTAGTTTAGTGACAAAATATTTAAAGACATTCTTTATCTTGTACATGTTTAGATGTATATGATAAAGTCCATAGGATAATTATACATTACAAATGAAATTATAATGAGATTATAATAATGATATTTATATTGTATTTATGTATTATCCCTAAATTGTTCCTAGTCATCGTTCTATTAATATTGGACATTAATAGAAGGTAAAAAGACTAGCACATATTATGTTTTTCCTTATAAAGGAAATAGCCGATCTTACGGACTATAGTATAGAGATACATAAAAAATGTGTAAATTCTTCCTGGAAACGAGTTCACTGAACAAACTTGATATGAGAAATCCATTTGAAAAATTACTTGTATAATCTATGAAATTCTCATTGTGATGATTGTATAAGTGATTCTTTGACTTAAGGTCTCCAAAGTTATCTTGTATAAGAATTGTTATATTTTGATACTACTTATGAACTATTTAATCATGGTTGTTCAATTCGTAGTCATTGGATGTAGTATGAATTATATAGAGGTAGTTGTGTGATTAAGATATAATTTATCACTCTAAAGTAATTAGAGAGAATGTTTCGATTTTCTTAATTAGCATTGATTCTGGAAATCCTTGGCCAAGGTGGAATCACGTTTTGTAAATAGGTTACAAATGTCATTAATTAAATTAATAGCTAATGACGAAGAACTAATATAATTGGACTACAAAATAGTAGACATTAATTCTATGCTTTGTCTAATTGGAATATTGTATGATGAAAGGATTGAATTATATTAAGAAATCATGCACGGAAAGGTTAGTCAAAACCATTTTAACAATCCTAAGTATTTGAGTGGTCTTAATGCATTACTAGACATCAATCTTGATCTATGATTATAAATGTTTAATTGGAGAATTAAAGATAAATTTAAAGGATTTCCAATTTGTATAATTCTAATTATGAATTAGAATTATAATTTATAATCATTGCTAACATATTTAGGAATTTAATGGGTCTCACATATAGAATGAGTTGCAAAGAACAAAGATATTTTATCAAGTTGGATTTGATTGTAAAGTTTGAGAAAATTTATGATTAAATATGATATATTTAATAAATAACAATCAATATGAGATATTAGATCTTATTTGGGCATAATTGGTATTTAATTTCAATTAATTTACTAAAAACATCCAAAGCCTATTATAAAAAAGGTTAAACTATATGGAGCTAGCACTTCTTGTTTAACCATCTTTGTAAGAGTTATAGAGTTCTTTTACCTATTATGTGGATACCGTTAGAGGTCGAATACTTGTGTGAATACAGTGGTTAAGATGGATCGATTTTGGAAACGATTCGAGGGATACGACAAGATAAGGATCAAACTTCAAAATAAGGTGCGAATTAAGATTTATGATTTGTTATGATTCATGTGTTAATCATTTTATATAATTAAAGTGATCATGGTTTTTGGAAAATTCAAATATGAAAAAGTTTTGTAATTATTCCACTGTTAAGATCCCATTTTGATTTCCTAACATAAAATCCTATGTTGCTCCTCCCTTATCTCCTAATGGCCTTTTCATTAATGACTCTCCTTCATATAAGCCTCCACATTGCACCTTAAATGCTCCAAGAGACAAAACCTTTCTCGACCTATGGTGTGACTACAATACCTACATTGTCTCACTCCCCCTCTTTCTCTTCTTCGAAGCATCTTTAAAGCCAAGTAATGGATGATGCTTCAAGCTATGCTAAGAAGTTAATGTTTCTAAATCCAACATTTGGGTCTTCTCCTATTGGAACTTCTTGGTCTCACCTCTAATTGAGATACTCCAATAAAGTATGATAAAATAGGCAAAGACACTTATTGGTTTCCTTGAAAAAAAAAGGATTCCTTTTTCTTATAATATAAGATTAGGAATTAAGAAGTTGGTCGAAGAATAGGTTGGAGAGTGTTCTTTTTAACATTGATGAGCTCTTATTATTTAGATTTTTAAATATTGGTAGTATATGAAGAGTTATAGAAGCTGGTCTTTATCATATTCAAGGCAAGCTACTCCTTTTGGTTAAATGGCAATCTGGCTTAAGCCTAAAAGACAAAAAGCTAAAGCATGTCCCTTTATGGGTTAGACTCCATAATCTTCCCCTGAAGTATTGGACCACAATAGTCCTTAATCAATTACTCATTCCAGACCAATTTATCCATTTTGTAGCATGTTTAGAGGATGATGTTATTAAGATCACTTTTGTGTATGCTTTGAACTTTGATTTTCAAAGGAGATTACTATAGAATGAATTAATAAATCTGAAGCTATCCTTTAAACAATCTTGATTAGTAGTTGGAGATCTCAATAGCACTTTATTTTCTCAAGAAGCTAATGGCGAAAGACTAAGTGGAAGGAGAAGGAATGATGAATCCTTAATTATTTATCTTTCACCCTGATTTAAATTACAAAGAAGCTTTATATACCTAGAGCAATAGATAATTGGATAGCTAGATAATAAGGAAAAAGTTAGACCATGCACTTATGAATCCATTTTGGCTTTACAAATTCAAGTATATATTTGCTTTCTTTAATAAACCCCTCTATTTAAACTATACTTGTATAGAGGTAAGCTTAGTTCTCATCATAAATCTCCTTTCAGATTGAATATCTTTCTAATCAACTATGAAGGTTTTTAAGAAAATGTTTTAAAAGGAAAGGGAGTCAATATTAAATGTTATAAAACATATAAATTGATGAGGGAACTTTAAAGTATGATAATTGAGTTTAAATGCCTATTTTTCAACAAATTTAGAAACACTAAGGTAGCAATTATTGGGCTTAGAGTAGCATTTCTTAATCCCCATGCTTAAGTAGACTTACTGCTTAGAGAACCCTCTATTAAAACTAAAGAAAAGGATTTTTATTGAAGCTTATTCTAGGAGCTTAAACAATCACCACTCCTTACTGAGACAAAGAGCTAAGGTTAATTAGCTCCAAGAAGGTGATAAGAACTCAAATTCTTCTAATATGGAATTCTCTACCACAAGAACTCCAACTAGATTAATTCTCTTCACGTGGATGAAGTTAATAACCATTACAAGCTTAAAGGTATTGTTCTTAACAATTTCAAGAAGTTGTTAGGCTCCCTTTATTGCTTAACTTGGGTTTCACAAGAGTTGAAGCTCTTTATAATAGAGACTATCTCTCCATCCTGAAAGGTACTACTTACTCATCCTTCTAGCGAGCAAGATGTCAAGCTATCTTCATTCTCTATAGAACCTGATAAGTGTAAATTTCATCGTGTTTTAGGATATAGTTTGATATGTGTTTATCCATTAATTTGATCATTTATTATATGTTTAGGTTAGAATTGTGTGTTTTAAGTGTTTTATAGGTTAGTACAAGCTTTTTAGCTTAAATATTATATTTTTGAGGTACCTTGATGTGTTTGTTAGTGTTTCAGGGTCAATATCGAAGAGTGAAGGAGTTTCGGAAGACATTCGGGCCGAAACAATGGCCAATGATCGTGGCATGGTGATAGAAGGCTTAGATGTAGGCCACAATCGTGGCCTGCATCGGGCAGACGGGCAATCACTTCTAAATTTTGCCTTTTGAGGGATTTTTTAGACCTTTCACTTTAAAAAAACCTAGTTCATCCCTCAATACAAAAGAACATAAATAGAACAAGAAGAAGAGAAAGGAGTAGCTTTTGGATCAACCATTTTGGAGAGAAACCCTAGAGAGAATTGTTGAGAGATTGAGAAAGAGAAGAAGGAAGAGAGAAGTAAAGAAGAAGCTGACATCGACGTACTTCCCGAATTTGGAGTTTCCCGATGTCGCTGCCTCCCGTCTCCGCCTAGAATCATTTTTCTTGTTTTTTTTTTCATTTTTATAATTGTATAGAATTGGGAATATCAATTGATGATAGAATTGTGAATGTTGAGACATTCTATACTCACCTTCGGGTCTTTTATCTTTGATTTAATAAAATCTGATTGTTTTATGTTTATTGGATTTATTGTGATTGATTTTTGTGATTGCATAATTTGGTAATAGAATGAGAGGGTGAATCAAATGAAAAATAATTAAATTGGGATAACGAGAATTAAGTGATTTAATAAGAACGAGAAATTAATCAAATTCGTAATTGTGTGAAGAGAGATCTCATATGGTTTCCCGATAGTTTATTGGAGAACTTCAGATCTAATTAGGGTTTTGGATAGATTGTTTATTGAGAGATTGCAATTTTCCATGATCTGATTAGGGTTTATAATTTAGTGTTAATGGTTTTAACTCGAGAAAGAGTAATCAACCATAGGAACGTCTAAGACCAATAATCCAATAATTCATAATCCATTAGGTTAGCATTAAAGATAGGTAAAAATTTCCCTTTCTCTCAATTGATAGTTCCTTTAGGTTGTTTCTTGAGTGTGTGTTGCAACTGCTACTTTGTTAACATTTTCGTAATTGATTCTTGGAATTGAGTTGCAGGATTGGTTTAAATTCTTGCCTTAGTTTTGTTACATTTTGAATTCCTATAAATTGTTTTGGCCTTAGATTTTAGGGTTAGATTATCCCTCCTTGTGGAATTGACACCTTAGGTACTACGTGAATGATCCGTACGCTTGCGAATTGTCAAGGTTATTAATTAGAACTTACACACATCTGAAAACGACGATCAGAACTGGAGAAAGACCTTAGATCAAATGGGTTTAACATTCTTTTCTTCCCTAAAAAACCTAGCATTTGATAGGTAGCTTATTAACTAAAATTTTCTAGAATTTTTTCATTAAGTGGTTATGCTTAAGGAGCTTAAAAAAACCTATATGATCATTATTTCTAAGAAGCAAAACCTAAGCTCTCTATTTTAGTATAGACCTATCTTGTGCTACAACATTATCTATAAAATAGTTTCCAAATTGCTAGTCAACTAGCTCAAATTAGTGTTAAGATCTCTATCAATATCAATCAAGGTGAATTCATCATATATCAGAGCATCAAAGATAACTTGCTTCTTACTCAAGGGCTTTTTAAGAGATACCAAGATAAAAATTCTTTGAGAAGTTATTTATTGAATTCAAATTTTGACAAGGCATTTAACTCAATGACTTTATCTTTCATATTAGATTCTTAAAAGCTTTTGACCTTTTAGGCTTGTTTGTCTTTTTAATTGAAGGATGCATATACTTTACTACCTTTTCCAGCTTAATTAATAGAGATCCTACTCCTTTGAAATGAGCTAATGATATTAAACAAGGTGATCCATACTTATTTACAATTTTGATAGAGGTACTTATCAAATTGATCTCATCTAGGATAAACCAATCATAAGGCTTCAAGTTTTATTATAGATGTAAGAAGCTAAATCTCTTAAATCTAACTTTTGTTAATGACTTATTATTGTTTAGTTGAGTAGATCTCACTTTAATATAGTTACTGATGGAGTCTTTAATCCTCTTTAGCTTACTCTCAAGCCTCACAATAAATAAACAAAGGAGTTATTTATATGTCTCGTTAGATTCATCTATTCAAGCTAGATTATTTACAAGAATATCAAGTCTTAACTACAAGTATTTGCTTTTTAGATATCTTAGAATTCCCTTTTTTGACAAGTTAGTTTTGTCATACTTTCAAATAAACAATGCTTATTTTTGTTTCCTTATTTCAAATTTCCACACTCAAATCCTTTATCTTCATGCAAGCAATTTGACCTTACACAAGCAACAATATAAATAACCGAACAATATAAATATGTCAACTTAGTGTGGTTCGCTGACAGATGAAGAAAATCAAAACTTGTCAGTCAATTTTACGTGCTTATATTCTCCATTCTCATCAATTCTCTTTCGCAGTAAATTACATCACACATTCCCTATATTATTAAATATATTAATAACATTCAATGATCTTAATATTATGGACATTTCAATCCAATTACAAACAACGAACATTTCTTAACTCGTGTCTTCTTTTTGAGTGTTGAGAGGGATCACCACAGTTTCCCAACTACCCACATAACATCTTTTTCAATCCTTAAATTAGATAATTAGGGATTCAATCTCTAATTTCCCAATTTATGTCCTCTCTCTCTCTGTGTCGACACCGTATCCTCGTTTCTCCAATGAAGTCAGCTGCCTGTGAATGACATTCCAAGTTTATGATGCTTAGCTCTTGTAGGATTTACATGTAACCAACCTAGTGTCACTTCTGATTGTCATCATCTATAAAAGCCAGCTCACATGCAAGGGCAAGATGATCACTTCCCCATATCTGCAAAATTAGCACGCCCAGACCCATTGGACCATAAGTCTCAACTCATTTCAACAAATATTTTTAGAGAGAGACAAAATTTCGCAGCAGATTACCACATTATTGAGTGAATTATGAATTTTATACACTTTTGCCACTACTCTTACCAATCCTGCAACTATGTCCAGCCAGGCAGAAAGTTGTGCAAACAAAGAAGCATTCATGACGTAAAAAGCCAAATGAGAACCATAAAGTAAAATCATTTTTGCTTCTACAGAATGTGAACTTCAAATTGCATTTGTAATACAGGTTACCTCACTGGGAAGCCCCACACCTCTTCTCAAAACATCAATGGGTAAGGTTTCAAGAACTCTGACGGGAACTAGTTCCCTTGTGTGCCTGTATCAAACCAATAAAAAATTGGTAACGTAAAAAGAAGCAATTTGAATAAGGCACATCAAAACCCAATTGGATTACCATATGTAATCAACAGTTCCCAGAAATTTGGAGTGATATGATGTTGCCAAGGGTTCCCCACAACTATCTCTTGACCTGTGGCTCCCCTGAATTTATTGATATATTAGAAGATACTAATAGGATATAACAAATGAATTTCACTTTATCCTAACAACAGGACTAATTGTGCACGACTGATAAATAACCCCAATTATCAAAGTCTGCTAGAAAACTTCGTTGCAACTAACTGATAAGATAAAGCCTTTGTACTCATGAACGTGTATCGAAACTGTCCATCAGAAGTGTCACAAAAATGCGGCAGCTACTCTTGCTGGGATTAAGAAATATAGATCAAAGTACAAACATGGACTTACAGGAACTCCCAAATATGCACTAGAAAGCTTTAATTGGTGTTGAAGTTGGGTGATGCCTTCACTGCCAGAAGCAAGTCTTATTTCCTCATTACTCCATCTATGCAGCAACATTCGTGATGTAGAATTATAATCACTGCATAACAGACATCATCATTTTCTTGTCATTTTACACCTTAGCTGATTATTTAAAAGGAAAGGAAACACTAGAAGTACCATCCATCAAGTACATGTTCATGATCCTTGAAAGAATATAGGTTGTCATACATTGGACATATTCATTTAATCTTTCAAGAAAACCTCTTTTCTTTTCCCATATGAGGCATGCTAAACATATTTTTAATTGAATTTTCCTTTCACCATACAATCACATTGGAGCCAATGCTCACGAATTTTAATGGTCTCCACGGATATGCTTTATAATTACAAGGAAGAAACAAAATTCTCATTTTTTTTCTTAACCTGGAGAAATTCTTGTCTTTGCTATGTAGTGAACATTTAAGCTTCCCAGATATATTTCTGCGGTCGTATTGTAAGATGTCTAACTGCCAACATGAAATTGAAAGCAAAGAAATTACGAGTCAACAAAAGAAAATGGTTGAGGAAAGAAAAAGGACCTTTATGTTTTCTAGTTATCAAAGCTCACCTCAGATGATGCCAGAAACTGGTACACGGCACTCTTCCAAATAGAAGTTCAAGTTGAGTATAATAAAAAGGCATAAATATAATCTGCAGAACCCAATAAGAATGGCATTGTCAGGCCTCACCTGTGGAAGGCTATTAAGATCACCACCAATTATGACAGGAATGTTGCCCCATTGTTGAGATAGTTTGTAAGCATTCTTGAGAAATAGTTGAACCTACAACATGGAACTTTACATTGATCAGGATATTGCAGCTATTGATGTCATCCAAAACATTCATTTTCTTTGGTTTTTCAGGGAAAATGTAATTGTCTGGTGCTCTAGAAAAAATTTCCCTACTATGAAAATATAGGAACAGTGAAGACCTGGCCCAGTTTGATGTCCCCACGGTTAGGGTTAAACAGAACATGTATGTTTCCAATCACTAAGCTTCGACTATGGTTGGATGTTGGCCTACACGTATGCTTAATATTAGTGAGCACCTTACCATGATTACAAGAAAAAGGAAGAAACTGAAAAAATTGAGATTATATAGATGAAATTCAAAATCCCAGAATAGGGAACACATTCTTAGCCTTTCTCAGATAAAAGAAACATGATCAGGATGAACATCATAAAGATACGATGCCATTTCAGATATGAAGCATAAGAAACTGACGCATGAAAGCAATAACGCTATATCATATAGGGAATACACTCTTTCAATTTCTAAGATAAACAAAAACACAATCAGGGTGAATATCACAAAGATATGATGCCATTTCAGGTATGAAGTATAAGGAAAATCAAAGCATGAAAGCAACACTATGCACAAAAAGAAAGAATTGAACTCTATGAATCAGCTCTACAATATGTTTGTTAGATATAACATTCCGCTTCTATTGCATAAACCCCAGAGCCTTAGCAAGGAAGTTCAGGTTCTCTTCAAGGTTCTGGGGATGAAGGCCTTTAAATTTTTATGGTCATATTACAATTGCTTCATGTTAACATGCCCATATACAAGGTTTTCCTCTCTCATGAGGACAGTCATTTCTAGGTTTGAATAACTTTAATTTTCAACTGTTCAAAGAAAAGAATAAAAGTAGAGCTGACCTAAAAGCAAACCCTCAGAAAGCTATTATGCAAGGCCTTCAACAGAAAGCAAACTGAGAAAAAAAACCTCCATTCAGTTAAATAAACACATGCATCTTAGTCCTTAGACAATAAGGTTATATAGCATTATATGAACTCAGTAACTGTTTTTGGAATTTAAAGCCATGAGCGACTTCAAAACAATCTTTAGATCTCATAAAGTTTCATTCCTTCTGATTCCGCTTTTCTCATTCAGTCCTTTTACTTTATTCTTTGACTATTTCGATCATAACCTATTTTCATAGGTCCTATAAACTTTGTTATGGATTCAGCAAAAGGGTATTTTTCTACCAGTCTTCCTATTTGTCATATGTTCCTAGTCTAATCCGCTTTACTTATTTTTGTTGAAGTCTTAACAGACAATAAAGTAGGCAAAATATATATGTAAAAGTTCTTCAACAAAGTTAATGGAGATGTGACCATTCCTATATGTCATACAGTAAGAGCACTTAAATGGAAATAAGAAAATAAGAGAAGTAGCAATACTATATATAGCATTATCCCTATAGCCTGGTCCACTACGTAAGGTGATATTTACGTGCATTGTCTTTAATTACAATTTTCTGGTGTTACATGTCTATTCTTTTTCATTTTGACATAAAGATTCACACTTACTTTAATTCTTGATTGTGTAATCCCAATCCTATTCTTTTTCATGTTGACATAAAGATTCAGACTTACTTTAATTCTTGATTGTGTAATTCCAATCCCAGTTGGCTTTCGCTCATCTACATGATGCAAAAGAAAATTATAAAAGTTCATAAGAAATTGAAACGACAAGGATATAGATTGGTCTACCCCTGATCTAGTGCAAATTTATAAATGAGGTCCAAGTTACACAAAGTTAATAGTTACAGAACAAATACCAAATAATTGCATACCTGTAAAACACAAAGTTGAGCAACATTGTTACGAAGGCCAAAACGTTGGAATTCTATAGTTTCTTCGTGCAAAAGGGTAAATCTGTAAGAAGAACACAACTTGCTAACAGCTGGAAATCAAGAGTGAATACAAAATAAGTGAAGAAACAAACTAACGACTTTTTCATGATGAACAGAATGGGAGAAGCACCAAAATTTTGAGGATAGAGAGTGAAGCCTCAGGTTTCACCATGATTACAATGCTGAACCAAACAATTTAAAACCAAGAAACAGAATGAGTTTACTTATGACACCTTCTCTGAATGATTAGAGAGAGAGGGAGAGAGAAGGAATGCAATAGTAAGCTCTAGGTTGACAAAAAGAATTCTATCATAGTAGCACCGGATTTAGGTACGAACAAAATTGACATCAATAAAATAATCAAGCATCAAGTTTCATGTGTAGCAAGCTTACAGATTTTCTTTCCAAAATATGGCACAGCCATCGCATGCGTCACCTGTTCGAGGCTGTGATAATGTAGAGACTAGATTAAAACAAAGCTAAATACTGACATAATGGCTAAAGTAGCATCCGTAACAGAGCACAGAGTACCTTATAAACACCTCTAAATCCATCCTTCCGAAGGAGAACATTTAAATCACTAAACCGGTCAACCTCCTGCAGCCAAAAGAGTGAACTACAGGCTTAACAAAATTTCCCCTTTATAACAATCTACGACATTATCTCAGCCATAAAAAAAGTTGATAAACTTCTTTAAGAACTAAAATGCAACGAAAAAAATAACACTATCTCAACATGCCTGAAAGCAAAGAATGCCGGCATTGTATTGTGCTAACTCCTCACAGATAAGCTTCTTTCGTCGATTCCACTCCAAGTACTTGGGGGGAACCCTATAATACAAATCCTGATGCTTGGATGCATTTTCAACGCCCAATATATTATAAGAAACAACCACAAGTTTATCTGCCCAACAAAGCAACAAACCATTAAACAACATTGACCACCTTTAACTTTGAATAGGATCAGATTTTTATACCTTTATAAGCACACGCATCGCTAGATGAGAAAACCCACTTGCGTTTACTCTTGGAACTACTCGAACTTCTGCTATGATGATCCTTACCATGACGTTTTCGAGAACATGATGATTGAATTTGTTGAAACCTGTTCGAAATGCGCAGACTTGGAGGGTTTGTGAGTGGAGCAAGAGCAGAGGTTTCGGTTTCGAAAGCTAAGTTTAAGTTTCGCCTCTTCTTGTGAAATTCTCGAGGGTATTGTCCAGAAGCGTCGTGGAAATGGTTACGTTTATTTTTCCCAGCGCTGTCCGGGTGCTCCGGCGAAGAACATCGACGGTTTCGAGTTCTCATCTTACGGGGATTGTGAATTGAATTAGTTGCAAAATATCTTTATTAAGTATATAAGGACGAGTTGGGATGGACGACTACGCAATCCATCCCAACCGCCAATTTAATCCAACGGTGACATTCTTCCACTCCGCCTCTGTGAAAGTTTTACAGCTATCACGTTCTTTCATTTAATCCGACGGTTG
>JANVCL010000006.1:20395834-20410720 GCA_026546855.1 Erythroxylum incrassatum
AAATCCTCAATTTATTCCAACCAAATAAACAAATTATCAAACTAAAACCTCAAAATAATTTAAACATGCTTAAAAAGAAATCGGGGCCCAACAACTTAAACCTTTAATGATTGTTTCCTTAAGATTTAACTAAAAAATTATTAAACCCAAAGAGATATTTCCTTTGATGATTCAAGGTTAGATTGTGAACTTTAATAGGAATGTGGTCTAAGAATAAAAGATTATTGAAAGATGCCTTATTTTCTGGGAAAGTTGTTACCATTGTATATTGACTAAGGCGTTATCAATTGTTTTCCTTAAAAACCACCTCTCATTTTTTTATTGTTTTAAGTATGAAAGCTTCATTCCATATTTGAATCGATAAACTCAATATGGATAACATAATAATATAGTTTCTAAGAGAAGAATTTCCCTCTAATTTAGATGGATGAATTATGATGTTGCAATCTCCAAGAATGATCAAAGAAGTATTCTTAGTGAAATATATTTCCTTTAACTTTTTTCATAAATAGATCCTTTTGAAATGAAAATTAAAAAGAACAAACAAAAGTCACTTGGAGAATTATTTTCTCTTGCATAATTGTTATAGGTGGGTGGATCAACTGATCTTTGATAATTGAGTGAAGAAAATTGATTTTGTCAGGGTCAAAAGCACTTGCTAATTTTCCATTATAATGAGAATGATGATTGGAGATAATGGATCAATGCCTTCTTATAAAATTTTAAGTTTTTTGCAATTATCCTCTTTGAACTTAGTTTCCAAGAGACCAATTAAGACAGGTATGATATCTTGTAACTAATCGTACATCACTTACATTTTTTGAGACTATTGAGACTCCTAACATTCAATAAAAGATTATCCATCAAGAGGGGAGGTTTTAGATCTAGTTTCTTTATGTTTCCTATTTGACTTGCTCCTAGTAAGAAGTGTGCAATCATTTCCTGGAATCCATGTTCCTTAATAATCATTAGTCTATTTTTCATTTGGGGAACTATCATGATTATTGTTTTTTGTAATATAGTGCATTTAATTATAGCTTTGTTGTACATATGGTAGAGAAGAGTCCCTACCCTACTTTTATTCTCCTTTGTTTGGGAACAAAATATGAAATGGAGATAGCCTCTATATCCTCTAATTGAGTTACTTCCTCCTTTCTATTTATTATGTGCATATTTTCCTTACTTACTATTTTGTTCCTTCTTAGTAATGATCTCATTTTATCCTAGGAATTGAATTTGCTTTAGCTTGTAGTGATCTCCTCTTTGAAACTTCTTGCTCATGGATATTCATTTTTTGCCATGGTGAATTAGGTTTAGTCACAATTGATATACAATTATGATAGAGTCCTTAAAAAGCTTATCATTTTCTCCTACCATCATTGACGAGATTATCCATAGTAAGTCTTATTGTATATTTACTACTATATCTATTTAGTGACTTCATCCACACTTATTGGTTTTCCTCCACATAGTTAGACAAGTGATTCAACCTATTAATGGTCCAATATTGTAATAACATATTATGAATGTTGATTCATAAGGGTACCTAGTGTTATTTAAGTTTTAGCAATTAAAAGCCTACTTTCCATTTCTAAAGAAACAAAGGCTTGTTACTGAAATGCCAAGGTCCAACTTCTATAAATCTTTTAGCACTAAATTCTAAATCATATTTAATTGGAAAGATGTTCTCATCATTTAGAATTTCCTTTAAGAAATTTCTTCCAATAGTATTGAGCCTATGAATTAATCAAAAAGGAAAGTTGGTTGCTTTTCCAAGAAAAATTTAACTAATGTAGAAACTCTAGTTTTCAAAACTTCTAATGGACGAGCCACATTAGATCTTCCATTTGAAAGTTTTGGACAAAAAAAGTGAAGCTTAATAGGAGCAGAAGATTCTCCTTTAACCTAGCACTAAGAAAGTTTTGTGGTTAAAGGCTCAAAAGGAGATATCATGTTAGGGTTTGAAGAGTCATCATGTTAGGCCTAGCATGAAAGAAAGAAGAAGTTGTTTTGGTACTTGGGGGAGTGAAACCTATTATGTTAGTGCTATCTAAAACTGGGGGTGAAGATAGAATTCAAAGAAGGAGAAAGCTTCAAGAGTTAGTCTAATGGTTAGGTTAGAAGCAGGTACAAAGTTGAACATAATACTAGAAGTAGCAAAGTTGGTAAGCTAACATAAAAGTACTTAAAAATGATTCCAAAAGTGAACGAAAAAAAATACTAGGAAAGAGGTATTTAGTCTGAGAGCTAGAGTTAATACTTTTTCTTAGCTAAGGCCAAAATATATATAGAAGAAGGAAGAACAACTAAGACCAAAATCTCTTGACAATAACTAAAAGACACATGATAAAATAGAAGAAGCTAGAACATGTTGAAGATAAAAACATATTAGAAAGGGAGAAAGAAGCTCGTTAGGAAGGAAGGAACTTACAAATAAAGAAAAACCAAAACTAAAACAATAAGGGGTAGAGGAGGCATAATTCCAATAAAGAGATGAAGCGAATTTAGTAAGGAAAAGCTAGAAGATTACAAGTATAACCTAAAAGTAGAAGAAGGATCATGTAACTCGAAGGTTTAGAGAGAAGTTATAGTTCCTCTCACCAAACTTAATCTTTCCTTTTTACATATATTTCTCAAACAAACACAAACTTGAAAAAAATAACTCAACCAGTGAACTCCAATATGATATAAAGTATATTATAAAAAAGTTATCTACACATATTCAACTAAAATGTATCAAATTTGTTAACCCAAATATATTCACACTTTGAAAATATCATTGGTGGTACCATCAAATACCATTCAAATGTCACTTTTCTAAAAATAATAGAGATAAAGTGATATCTATTTAATGTTTGGTTGAATGTTAACTTATTGAAGTAGCATTTTAAAAGATTTGACAATAAATGCACTTATATTATCTTTTAAAATTTTAAAATATCTCAAAATTAAATATAAAGTAATTGTATTATAAATGTTGTTATGAGTGTCTTGGAAATAAAAATGAAGTGGCTTTCATTTTAAGTGTCATTAATTTTATTTGGCATATATTTATATGATTTTTTTATAGTGATATTGTATTAATAAGGAAGTTTTGTGTTAATGTATGTTGCTTTATATGCTAAAATGTACAAGCTATAATTTAATGCGAATATTAAATAAAATATTTTGTCACATATTAACGTCACATTATCTTCAATAATTCATGATTTCATATAAATATATTTTATTTGGCTATAATGGTAAAATTATACAAGTTCTATGTTATATATCCGCCACTCATTTTTTGTTGTTACATTGAATGACTAAGTAATATTAACAAATTAAATATTCGAATAAAATTGGACCAAAAGGATAAATTTAATCGTAACATTTGCACTTGAATACAAATTGACTTTAATATTTTAGAGCATACAAAATGAAGCATAATATTTTTAAAAAATTCAAATTAAATTCACCGTCCAAGGATAAACAAATAATGGTATAATTCTATCTTTTTTCCATGTCATCAATGAAGTTGCAGATTATATTGATTTTAAATAAACTTATAGATAAAACTAATTAATTTTAAATAAAACTTCTATTAATTTTAAATAAAACTTGGTTCGGGTGGGCCCGCACCATTGGGTTTTGTCCCCTCTGGCCTCTCAGGGTGACTCACGCCTCTTACCACTGAGTTACGTAGCTCAATGGTAAGAGGCGTGGGTTATACACCCAACAAAACCCTGAGGTCCTGGGTTTGAGTCCTTGCCACTCCAACCACAAGATGGTAGAACAGGGATCACCCTGAGAGGCCAGAGGGGACAAAATCCAATGGTACGGGCCCACCCGAACCAAAACTAATTAACACTCATATAATTAGCCATAATCTAATAAATTAAAACCTCAATTTACTAAACCCTATAATTATTCTCAATTTGTTTTAACCTTCACTCTCTTTTCTACTGTAAGCCATGGTCAAAAATTTCTTTTTCTTGTTCCTTGAACCCCAAGAGAGTGGAAACACCATCTTTCGGAGAAACCATCCATTATCTATCTATGCTTTCACTTCTATTAATCTACACTTTCCTATCACTCTTTCTTAATCTTCTACGCATAGTTCCAACTTTTGTTACACTCTTCTTTCTGCTTAAATCTTCTTTTTTAACATCAACCATGGGCAATATATTTAAAAGATAGCTCGTAGCATCCCTCAAGCATCTTGCTTACCATTTCCATCATCTCTCTTTGGACTCTATTAATTGCTTAGCCCTTGAAACATATATCGATAAATGATTGTATCGATGTTATGGACTTATAGTTACTCTATTCCTCAAGAAAGGAGTTGTAGAAATATCAGACTTCTCACCTTCCCTCAACTTGTACTTGGAATAATTCTTTGCTGCTTTTTATACTCGTGTGCCAAAATCGGTGTCACTATAACTACCACTAAATCATTCTAAATGATCCCAAAACTTGACAAGGCTATATTTAATTTGAGTTCTTTACTGGGGTCTAGCATGGTTTAATTAAAGTAAAGGGGATAAAGAAAGGACAATGTAAACGGAGACTGAAGATTAAAACAAATTGAGAATAATTTTTGGGTTTAAATTAGGATTTTGATTTATTAGATTAGGGTTAATTAGCTTTATTTAGAACTGATAGAAGTTAATAAGATTTATTAAAAATAAATTAATTTGATGAAGTTTTAGGTGAAATAGATCTGACAGTGCCATATGGTATGCATGTGCCATTGTGAAGCTTATAGGTTTATCTGAAAATAATATATGTCCATCATGTCAATGACGAAAATACAAAAGACTAGCGGAATTTATTTTTTAATTAATGGTGAGTTCGATTTGAATGTTTTAAAAATGTTATGTTTTGTTTTAAATGTCCTGACATTTTAAATTTTAATTTATATTCTACTATAAACGTGTTATCAACAAAATTGATGTTCAAGGGAGAATAAAATGAATTGAAATATTATCTGTTAGTAGGTAACATTACACTTCTCGAAGTAAATAAAATAACTAAAAAATTTGAAGGGAACTTCGTCATGATGCAAAGCTAATATTGCGTACGAGAATAAGAAATGGCATGCCGACCGTCACTACTCCTATCCTTGGCTCTTTGCTTAAACTTAACGAAAATACTAGTTGACAACTATGGGAAGCTATACAAATCCACCAATTGGATTCTAAATGGGAATAAGATCAAAACCTCCTAAAACGCTGGTCACAATTGACAAGATTCGCAACGGAACCAAGTTCACATACAAGGAATAGTTGGCGACATGATATATGAGCAATAGGTTGGCGACATGATACATGTATAAGGAGTCCCAGAGTTAGAGAGCTGGTCATTCTATTTCTTTTACCGGTTGCAGGGAGAAAGAAAGAGTTCCTTATATAAGTGGGACGAGATGAGTAACAGAAAGTAGCTCCTTCCGTCCAATACAGGGGGGCTATGAAGCGGCAAAGAGCTGCCATCTCCTGCAGTTAGGCTATACTTAACTTTTGATTGGTGTATATGGGATGACCGTACATATGCTTATATCTACAACTATGTCTAGTCATATAGATATTGGTACAGATATGCAAGTGATTGTGGAGTAATTAATAGAATGTTAAGTTCGGCCAAGTGCAGGATGTGGGAGCAACTCCTTTCGCGATCCTTGCCCACCCATTGGACTGAAGGGAGCTCCTGCTAAGTACCTACTTCAGTGATATATATCAAATTTTAATAAATTGCATTATGAATAATCTTAGCAGATTATTAGCGTAGCTATATACTATGCTTTGGCGTAATTAGTTTGTTTTAATTGAGTTGTATATTTGTAAAGTTTTACATTCCTTTTCTTAACGATCATGGTTTAACTTGAATCTGCTATCTTTTATATATATATATATAATTTTGTACCTCTAGCATGAAGCAAAATAAATTGCAGAGCAGGAGAGATCGTTAACGTGTTCATTTACTGTTCTATAAGCGCCAAAATCTCGATAGTTCGCCTTCCAGGAAGTCAAGGTTTTACAGATTACCAAAACTTTCCTGCCCAACGCTTACCAGCAATAATTATGCTTATGCCGCTGAAACATCAACTTTCGAGACCGACTTCAATCTCAGAAAACCAAAACAAATGAAATCTTGGAGGGCGAAGAACACAAGTTGATTATCTGACTCCAGTTGTGTATTTATCAATCCTCAAGTTCCCTGTATAGATACTGCTTCTAGCATGGGATGAAAGTTGGCTTATGATCGCGTCTCGTAAGAAAAAGCCCTAAGAGGAATATATCTCAAGTTCCCTTTTGTTACCTTCTTTGGTTATATCATGGATTGGCAGAGGAATATATTATGACGCAGATTCACCCAGAATCTTGACCATCTCCGTAGGTCACTTGCCTCTGCATGAATTCTCAAGCATCAAGATCATGATTTTCAAGTTGGCATGATTATACCCAGAAATCAAAGTTCCTCCTAGAGTTATAAACATACCTTTCTTTAAGTTCTTCAAAAGCTTAGAATGATTTTAATGTAAAATGTTGTAATGTTCAGCTCTATTTGAACAATGAATCTACACTGGAAACCCTAAGTCCGACAGCTTGTGTTCTAGTTATCTTAGTTTATAATGTTAATTTGATATTTTATGCAAAAGAAATAAATAAGAAAACTTACTGCAATTTTTTTTGCATATATATAAATTAGAATTTGAGTTGTATAGTAGGTATTCGTGAAGAAGAATATAAGAAAGAACTAAACTGAAAAATATTTAATGAAGGCCAAAATTAGCAGAAATACTCTAGTAAGTATTTCATGATTATCTTAGTAATAAAAATAATCTTCTTTTGAATCTAAAATTTCTTGAAGATACTAATTGAACAACAAATTGCATGTTAATAAATGTTTTTTTTAAGAAACTACATTTCAGTAACAACAAAATGTAATTAATGTCTTGATAAATACATGGCAGTTATGAAGAGAATAAGATGTACTTGTATAGAAGTTGAAGTGAGAAAGGAGCTTCTTGGAGTGTTAAATTTGGTTAAATTGGGTGAGGATGAAAATATAATGGAAGGTCAAATTCAATTAAGCTACAAATGGAAGCCAACCATCTTTAACAAAAAGAGTGTGTTGAAGAATATAGGTAAGTAATTTAGTAATTGTTCCTTTAAGGAGCTAATGGAGGAGGAAGACATCAACTTATAGAATAAGTTTTACCTCAGAAAATACTTCTAAACTCATAAATAGAAAACACAATATTGCTAGAGGTGTTAGATTCAACTAATAATGTGTCTAACCATGCTTCTCTTCCAACTTCAATCATGAATGTTCAGACAAAATCTTATCCAACACTAGCTAAAGAGAGAAGTGAATTTGAAACTCCAACCTCTCCTAATACTTGAAAAAATACAGAAGATTAGAACCAAGCCAATGTAAGATTCGATACTGTTTATATTAATACTTAACACCTCATGAAAATTTAGCAAAACTTGGAGGAACTACTATCAGTACCAAAAAGAAGCTTAGGAGGAGGAAGCTCGAGAAGAAAAACCTAGGCAACCTTTCCTCTTCTACCTAAAATCCATCTTAACTTGGAATATAAGCTAGTTGAATAACCAAAAAATGTAGCAATTTCTCTAGGACTATCTCCTTTATAAGAAGCCAATTTTTGTTGGTCTACTAAATACCAAAATAAAAGTTGCAACTACCAAGGTGGGATTATGGCTTGTAAGTAAGGGTTGACCTTTTATTAGTAACTATGAAGCTCAATTTAATGAATATAATTATCACCTTTTTTTTATCCAAATAAGATTGTTGTTCATCAAACCTTTTTACTCATATCAGTTCATACATTGTCACGTAACATTGCGTTAACTAAATATTAGGGTCAATATTCCATTGGTTTTTGATGCTATTGTTGTATCCCATTTTCGGAACCCAACCTCTTTCTTTGATACCACTCATGTTGGGCACCGCTTGTTTCCAAAACCCAACTTTTTCAAATATCATCATACTTAACTTAAGTGTGCATATTTCCTTGTAGGGTTATTTCCATGAACCCTTATTAGACATCCTTCATAAAGGTGGCGTGCCCATAACAGTCAAACATCAAAACAAAACTTATTTCTCTAACTTAACCCTTTTAACAAGGCAATCAATTGAACATACACAAACGAAACTACATCAATCTATCTTTTCATTACTCAAGCAACAGAGTTTGATAAACTTTATTTACATCTCAAAAGCCACACCAATGGCTTATTTCAAAAATACAAAATAGCAGATGTAGTAATTCCTTTAGGCCCTTGATCACTTGATCTCCTAGTTATAACCTGAGGATGGGGATAGGAAGGGGGTGAGCTTGAAACCCACATAACATATAGATTTCAAAAACTTGTGAACTTTTTGCCCAAAAAGGCACTTTTCTTGAAAACTTGCTTTTCATATACTTGACGTATATCTTGAAAACCATTCATGAAAACATGCTTTCAGAAACATGCATCTTTTTTAGAATTATCACTTTCATGGTCTTTTCCTTTTGAAAATCATCACTCAAATCATGTAACAAACATATAGCAGATTTCACAAATCATTTATGAACAATAATGCAGCACTTATGATGCAAATAAAATCAGAAAACTTCTTTGATTTAAAGAAACAGTAATAGCTTATTTACTCTATTATAACATGTACCCACCTTGATTTCCTAGCTTAAAGACTTGCTCAAAGGTGCCTTATACTTTTCTCCTTTTGCCTTCCTTGATTTCCTTTAATAATAGCCAAAAATTCCATTTAATAGGAATTCCAATTTATGATCAAGTAAATGAAGAGATTTGATAATGCTTTCTTCTAAAACAATGTTCCCCATTGTCTTAAGTTTCTAATGACTCCAAAATCATTCAATTTGGTTCAGTACTCTAAAAGTTATGCCCCAATCATTTTTTGTTTTTTCCAATACTAACACAACATTTTATGTTCAACTTATCTTTAAAAATTGAGAACTTTATAGATTTAGTTAAAACTACTTTTCATCTGACATTTAGTGGCCCTATGTCTCTAGTTTACACCAATCAAAAATTATCTCATTTGGCTAACTACACAAAAAGTTATGCCCAAAATACCAAAGAATGTTCTGTGCTGAAAAGTTTGTCGCGGCGAACTTTTATAGAGACATACGCCGGGAGCATATTTTGCTACATTTTTCATCTTTTTACCTCCCATCTTTCACATATAACCCATCTTAACCCTAAACCATCTCTTCTACTTCATTTCCAAGCTCATTTCAACCTAATATCATTAACAAATACATCAAAATCTATCTATGATCATTAACCCTAAAAGAGAACACTTATCTATATCATTCACTAACAACTTCCCCCACATGTTAAGCTATATTTGAGTTATTCAACCAAATTCATGAGATTTAATGCATAACTTACTTGTTGAAGCTTCACAATCTTCAAACTCTTCAAGAATCTCCATAAACCCTAGCTTTTCTCTTTTTCTCTTCTTTTCTTCTCTTCTTCTCTTCACTCACGTTTTCTTCTTCTCCCAATTACAAGAAAACAATTATTTTTTTGTAACTTATACTCTTAATAATCATCAAATGTCTCTTTTGCCCTCCAATATAAGCCTTATATCTTTTAACCTTAAGTGACTTGCTCATTTTGCCCTTGATACACTCTCACAACATTAACTATTAAATTCAATTAACCTATGTCATAAAAATCCTACTAACCTTGACATAAATAATTAAGTCCAAAATTAATCCATCAAATCTCATAATTTATTTAAATCATGCTTAATTCACAAGGAAAAATTCGGGTGGCCAACACTCCAATAGCTGCGTATATGATGCTCCTTGTGGTTGGATTAGCTATAGTGTAGAACGTTTGCAATAGGAATTCATTGGGTATGTTATGAAGAGGACAACTCTTTTGTAACTCCTTATACGGCTCCCATGCTTCATATAAAGACTCCCCATCATTTTGCTGGAAATTGATAATTTCCTTTATTAGTTTTGTTGTCTTGTTTAGAGGGAAATACTTATCTAGAAAAACTTGCAGTAACTGCTCCCAAGTTGTGATGTTATCTGGGTGGAGAGAATTTAACTAGGTCTTGGCTCGATCCCTAAGTGTAAAGGGAAAGAGCCTTATCCTAACAGCATCCTTCGACATCCTAATATATGGGAAGGTGTCGCAAATTTCTAAGAAGTTAGCTAAATAAGCATTGGAATCTTCATTGGCTAACCCGTAGAATTGCACGTTGGTTCGCAGCATATTTAACAATGATGGTTTGATCTCAAACGTACTCGCTTACACCGGAAATTATGTAATCACTTAATTATGGGCATTGAGTTGTGGCCTTATGACATCCATAAGGGTCCATCACTCTCCATGATGTATTTCCTCCACCATCGTTCTTTCCATCTCTTTTTAACGTTCAACTCTTGATATTCCCCATTGTTGTTTGGTGATATTCAAGTTGATGTGTCGTCTACTTTATGCCCAGCTTCTCTCTTTTTTTTCTTTTTTTTCAAAAGATGGTGAAAAGGCCTTAGACTACAAGAATTAAACTAACATATACCTCCCCAGTAATGGCGCCAAAAACTTGTTAAGCAACTTTTACAATTTATAAAACCCTCAATAATTTGCAAGCGAACAGGTCATACTTTGTAATATTGAAGGGTCGATCCCACAAAGAGGGTATTAGCCTAATCCTAAGTCGTCTAATGCTCATAAAAAAAGAATAAAAAAGAAATAAAAACTACACAAGTGAACACGGAATGTAAATACGAGAAATTGATTCAAGATTTATAAAACAAAATTTTCAACAAAACATAATTAAACTAAGCAATCACATAGGTCACAATTGAAATTCATCAAGAGAGTTAATCAAGTTATAAGATAGGGGATTTTACCTGTCATTAATGATAATCTAGCCATTTATGTGTTTATGGGGTGTCGGTTCTAGACGGTCATAGGGTTGTTTACTCTCTCTCGAGTTATAACCATTAAATCCTAAATTGTAAACCCTAATCGAATTATGAAACTTTCAATCTCTCAATTCACAAATTACCCATAATTCTAATTAGTTCTAAAGCTCTCTAATAAACAATCAGGTCTCACACGAGATCTCTCTTAATGAAATTACCGACTAGATTGATTAAATGGTCAATTAGATCGCCTAACTCTTATTAATCTGATTTAATCATTTTTATCTAACTCACCCTCTCAATTTGTTACCGAAACATACAAATACATTAATCAACCACAACACCCAAACAAATAAAAACAAAATAACTAAATCATTATTAACTTAAAGTAAAATCCCGAAGGAAAGTTTAGAGCATTATCAACAACCCGAAATCCATTTCCATACAATCCATCTCAACTTTATACATTTAAATGAAAAAGAAAATGAAGATAAAATGGAACTTAGGTTGGACGAATCTGGAAGGCAGTGGTGTCGGGATACCACCTGATCCGGGGAGCAGCAACATCGAGATCCACTTCGTCTTACTCCTTCTTCCTCTTCTTCTTCTTATCTCTCTCTCTTTTTAGGGTTTCAAAATGGATGTTGATTGTAAAAGGTCCTTTCTAAGGTTACATTATAATGCTTTTATAGTCTTTTCCAATTAAGGTAACCCTAGTGTCTTTTCGGGATTCGAAATGTCCCTCAAAAATTTGAATCCGAAAGCGACCCATCGTCTTTCTACATGAAGATTACAATCGTGGCCTTTAGTAGCATGATTATGGCCAGCTTGTTTGGCTCTCTGTCACGAGCGTGGCAGATTCCCCACAATCGTGGCCCTAGGTTATTGCCCAGGTCTTCTCCGATTCTCCTCCAAATATCCTCAAACACTAACAAACTCATTATGGCACCTCATATATATATAATTGAAGCTCAAATACATGTTCTCACCTAAAAAAACACTTAAAACACAAATATTTATGAAATAAAACAATTTTTAACCTAAACACACACTTAACAATCAAATGAACCACTAAACACACTAAACTACTTATAAAAATACAATTCAATCTACACCTATCAGTATGGTTGCTCTCCTAGTTATCTGTTTGAATTATATGCACCATTATATATATATAACATGTTCCTGAAACTGAAAACATACAATTTAAAGCATAGGTCAACCCAATAAACAGGCCCCTTCTTGTGACTTCAACCTAAATCGTAAGGCATTTTAAGGAAAAGATCCTTAACAAACCAAACATTAAAATTAGAAAGATGGCTGAAATATGTAGGGAGATGTCCAATTTTTATGTCAATTTAAGCATGCGTTAATATGATAGAAGGAAAGTATTGAAAAAAGGCAAAGGAACAATATAATGAATATATAAATTTGAATGGTTACATCATTAAATTAAAGGATAAAATTTTGAGTTCCACAATTGAGCTATAACTCAAAAGGATTCAAAATGGGAGTTAACTAGTGTTTGGTTGCAATGAGATCGGGATAGAATAATTTAAAACCTATCTTTAGTATAGGTGGGTGATTCTTAAAGACTAAGTATCAAGGCCTACTTCATAGTGCAATAGGGATCAAAGGAAACTATGGCATGTATCCATTGGCAATTATAGAGGTTGAGAATACTAAAAATAGTTAAATGTATTTATAGTATTGTAATTTGATGACACACCATATATTGTATCCTGGATAGAAAAGATAGTTAAATGTCTTTACAATATTGTAATTTGACGACACATTAAATAGACAAAAGAAGAGTGACTAATTATGGTCAGAGGATGATGCCATGTGATTAATGAGATAAATGGTGATTTGAAATGCCAAAGATTAGTATCATAAATGCATGGTGAAAGAAACTTAAGTTAGAGTTTGTGATGTTTTCTTTTTTTAATAAAATATAAAAAAATTGATAGAACAACAATAATGATTAACAACATAAATATGTCCCACGTGTAGTCAAAAGTTACAATGCCCATATGCAGATCCAAAAAGAAAGCAACCAAAACACGTTCTACAATCAAACTAAGTAGAAAAAATTAACTAAAGACTATACCACATTCAAGACACACCAAAGGCAACCCAACACACAATAAAAACCAAAAATCTAACAGACAACAACAATAAACTAACAGATAGAAAAAAATATACGCATGTATAGTCCACAAGAAGGAAGCATCTAAAACACACGAGAAAATATAACAGACGGCAAGAATAAAATCTAAAAATCCTCAGTAAACTCAGCACGTTGTCAAGTTGAAGATGGTGATAAATTCGATCAATGGTTGCTGATGAGCATATAGCATGATTGCTAACTAATATGTGACGCCTTCATCGGTGACTAATAATTGTTGTCATTGGCTAATTGTAAACAGTGGTGAAGGAGGGAAACGATCGATGAATTATTTGGAAATTTTAACCGTGATAGGGATTTTTTTTCTTTAATATCAAACACTACCATATTAGAGATTAGTTAACTAAATATTATTTTACTTAATATTTTTTTTATTTCATCTAATTATTAGGTTATTAACTAAATATTATTTTACTTAATTTGTTTTTTATTTCATCAAATTATTAGGTTATCTTGATAGGGTTAACTAATCTATTAACTTAAGAAAATAATTAGTTACATTAATTAGTCATGTTAATCAACATTAGGATTAATTAAAAAAGGTAGGTCCTACAGTTATAAAATAAATAAGATTTTAATTTTAAAAAAAAATTGGGTCCCATATTGCCACATGGGGCTCGTCAAAGAAAAAATTATTAAAAAGTGCCAAAGCAAACCTAACTCTTAACAGACGACATCATCAAGTCGTTAGCAATTTCGTTATAATGGAGTTAAATTTTAATGTTTTTTATATGTTAAAGTCTTAACTATTCTCTTTAGAATTTTATGGTTAAACTTGTCGATTGATATAAAACTTAGAATCAAAATTGACCCTTTTACTAAGCATTAAATACTGTATCGAAACTCATACTATTTTGCTAATATCAAATATTATTTTTAAAATTATAAAATAGTCATTGAATTTTATATAATTAAAATTGAATCTCTTATTATAATATTTATGTTGGACCCCGAACTTTTCGATTAATTGAGAAATTGTTGGTGATTATTCATGTGTAGAGAAAAGGAGAATTCTTGAATTTGAAATAAAATGACAAAGATGGATTAGATACAAGATGGGTTATTTTTGAAATGTTGGAAGTTAAAAGCTGGAAAATGTATATGTTCATTGAGTATGCTTTGGTGTTTTAGTCATAACATTTGCTCTAGTTATCCAAACGAGATGATTCTTGATTTGGGTTAAATTAGAGAGTCAAGGCTACAAATTTTCTAATGAAATAGAGCTTTAATTCGGTCTCTAAAAGTTTCAATTTTCGGATAGAAGTTAAGCACAGAATATTGTTTCAGTATAAGAACAGTCTGACATGTTTGGTGTATAACTTCCAGATTACTGAACCAAATTGAATGATTTTGATGTCATTGGAAAATTGAGACAATAAGGAACATTTTTCTAGAAGGAAGTGTTATCAAATTCCTTCAATTGCATGATTAGAAAAAGGTCTTGATTTTTGGAAGGAGTTAAGCATGACTTAAATGAATTTTGAGGTCTTAATAGAGTATTTTTGTGGAATTAATTAGCATGTTAATGGGAGTTAATTAGCATGTTGATGTGAATAAGACCATATGACATGGATTAAATTGGATTAAGGTGATAAGATTGCATGAGGGGTAAAATTGGCAAGCCACTTAAGCATTAAGGTTTCAAGGCTTATAAGGAAGGGTATTTTGGACATTACTCATTCATTAATGGCACAATTGTAAACAAGAAGTGTGGGCTTTCATATAAGAAGAAGAGAAGCACGAAAATGGGAGGAAAAAATGAAAGAAAAGAGAGAAGAGA
>JANVCL010000006.1:20410820-20426899 GCA_026546855.1 Erythroxylum incrassatum
TTATTAATTTTATTATATTAAATTAATTATCTGTTTTATTAATAATAATAATAATAATAATAATAATAATAACAACAACAACAACAACAACAATAATAACAACAATAACAACAACAAATATGATATGGAAATATGATATAGCAAAATGATATTATATTATCTTTCATTTCCAGTAATGCAACAAACCAGACAATATTATTGGTATTAATACAGAAACCTAAGTTACAAACCAAATATCATTTTTTAATTTTTCATACTCATTCTCATTCTCTTCTACTATTATACCCATACCTATACCCAACCCCTTGTTCAAACCAAACGCCCCCTAAGGTTTTTCTAATGTATTAATCTAGAACTAGACAAAGGATATTTTTGTAAGATAAATTATATTTTGAATCTAAAATTATATTTGAAAATTTTAATTTACTATAAATATAGTTAGGAGTTAATTTCATATATTCCCATCATTAATTTTACTGTTCTAATATCGCATAAGTTAAATTAGTTATTATATTTCAATTAAAAATTATTTTAAAATAATTAATCACTATTTTAATAAAAATAATTATGTTATCTAATATTCTAATTTATTAAAATTTATTGTACTCTTTTATGTAAATAAATTCAACATATGTAACGAACCATATTAATAAATTAATGTTAAATCATATTTGCAAAAATAAACAAATTAATTTTGATTAAAATTTGAACATACTTTTAAAAGATATTATAACATTGAATAATTTTTTATATTTAAAATATAAATTTACCGATTTTTATATTACAAAGTATTGGCATAGGTGTAGTATTTATTTATGGAAGACTGTAAAATTGAATGCAACAAGCACCCCAAATTGTTATGACTACGGTCTCCACAATTCACTGCCAACCAAAGATGGCACAGAAGACTCACCGTCACAATCGGTCTATGCACACGTGCCAAACATCCACCTGATCCGTACCTACAGAGAGTTGCACTCCTACTTTCACGCACAGTCTCTTTAATCCTCTTCCTGTTTTCATACATGCACAGAAGACCAACGGTGCCCGCACGGAATACCAAAGATATCGCAAGGAAACATAGAACAAAAGCAAAAAGAATCTAGTGACTTTCTTTCTTTACATGACGCTGGCTTCTTCTTCATTTTCTCTTATCTAAAACAAATGTAACTTCTTCTTTTTTTCCCTCAGGTTCGTTTCGTAATGGGCTGGTTAAGCTCAATTACTGTTTCATTTGGCTCTTGCTCTGATGATATTTGATTATTCTTCTCTTTACTTTTTCATTTTTAATGTGCTTGTTTGGTTCAGTTATGTAACATCAAGGTGATCAGTTCTTTCGTCTTTTATTTTTTCCTGATATCCAGAATATATAACATTTCCACCATTTCTAATGCATATGTTCTATTTAAACACTTCACTGGCAGTGTAGATAATCTTTCCGTATGTGTGTGATAGAGTTGTTAGCTTTTGTGACTGACTGGAAAAGCAAAAGTTTCTTACAGGTTTGAAGCAATATAAATAATGCATTTGGCATTTTACGCTTGCCTCACACTCAGTCCTTTCTCATTTTGCTTGTCCTAGCTAGCTTAGAATATTGATGTTTGAAATTATTTTAGGCAGTTGCAATACGAGCATGGTGCATGGAGTTTCGATATAATCTCACGGTCAACATAGTTATCTTTAGTTCAGTGGAATATAGGTTCTTTCGCAGCACACAGGAAATAGAAAATATATATGTTTCGATAGCTTGCGAATAGATAGAGAGGCATTGTGCACACACATCATTGTCTCATTATGCAAGTCGACGCATCTCTATGTCTGTGTTTCTAAATTTATTAAGACAGAAGCAAAAGCAGCTTCGCGAAGTTTTAGCATTCAAATTAAATTGTGCATTATGAAGGTGATTAACTTGGCACAATATCTGAGCTAGGAATATCTTTTCAAGTGTAACAACTCCTCTTTCAGTGGATCAGCCATTTCTTGCCTTCAAAAATTTTGACATTGCTCATCGCTTGTTGTTCAAATTTGTACTAGGCAGAGGAATGATTATGGTCAATTGCCCAAAGCGTTGAATTATTGCACGTTATCTGTATCATTTTGCTTTGGACAGGCTCAAGTGATGACATTTGACCGATTTCAGGACTGGATTATGAAAACCAAAGGGGATCGGTTGTTTATTATATTCAAATAATTCATCTTGAGGTAGGTTGCACTGCTGCTAGATTCATCATGAATTCGTTTTCGGATCAGCTTATTAAACAGTTAGGGAGACTCAACAGCAAGAAATCGGAAGGTAAGTGGGAGTTGTAATGAGTTCCCACTTACTTGAAGTTAGATTTCATGCAAGTAACCATTTGTTAGAACTTATTCCCCCTTCCTTTTTGTCTCCAGTTAAGCAGCATACATTATTGGTAGAGTGGATAAATAATGTTCTTCCTCATGTGGATTTGCCACAAAATGCTTCTACTGAAGAGTTGAGATCCTGCTTGATTGATGGCACTGTTCTTCTTCAAATTCTGGACAGGCTAAAGCCTGGTTATCTAAACAAGGTTACGTTTCCCAGTCACTGTTCCTATTAGGGTGGCTCATGATCATATCTCTTAATTTGCATTTTATTGATATGATTTTGCACTTTTTGTTTCAGGTGCGAGGTTTTGATCAATCCACAGATTCAGGCACAGAAAACCTTAAGTTGTTTCTTTCCTGTATGGATGAGTTGGGCATCCCAATGTTCGAAATTGCAGACCTAGAAAAGGTGAATTCCTCGTTATATTAAACATAAGACAGCGCGACGGTATATCTCACTCCTTTATTGACGAAGAAACAGCTCTATAGTTTGTATGAATGAAGTCCAGAGCAGTACTCAAGCTGGTTTATTTTCTCCATGTAAAATGTTTTATAATCCCAGGGTTCTATGAAGGCAGTTGTAGATTGCCTTCTAATGCTTCGTGCAAAGTACGTGCATGGAGGAGAGAATTCTTCTGCGATTAGTAGAAGTAGTAGATCAAATAGTGATTTGTCTTCTAGTGGCCTTATATCTCCACCATGTAGAGATGAAAAGTGGAAAGCTTCGCCAGATTCTAAATTTCAACAAACTTTACGCAGTAATGTAAAATCAGGTATCTCGTCTATCTTTCTCACCCGTTCTCTCTCATTAATTGACAGAAGTTTAGAAGCTTTACACAGTTTGTCTAGATTGCAATTCGTTTTTCATGCTGCTTTATAGAACATCATGTAATATTTCTCGTATGGTACAGAACAGACATCTATCTGCTTTGATGCTTGTAAACCTTTTGGTATTCAAATCCCTCATCATCAATAGTATTCTTCCATTGGACAGAGCCATCAGCTGCATTGATGCATCACGTGGGGCATAAATTCCAAGAGGTGTTTCAACTGAAACAAGGACGTCATGCTAAGATGTCAGAAATCATGAAATCAAATAGCTTGGACGTAATTTTCATACTCTTATGGATGTTTGGAATTTTGTAAATCTACCATTATATGATATGATATGATGACTACATAAAACACCATTGCAATGCAGAATGCCCCAACTCAGTCACTTTTGAGTGTTGTGAATGGGATTCTGGATGAAAGCATTGAGAGGAAGAATGGTGAAATACCTCAGGTATGAAATGGTAGCGCAATGCTGGTGTGCCAATACCATCATCTATGTACTTGCACTGATGATATATGTGCATCTCGTTGAGCAGCGTGGGGCTTGTCTGCTGAGAAAAGTTGTGCAGGAGATTGAACGGAGAATATCAACCCAAGCTGAACATTTGAGAACTGTACAACTCCCTCTTTTTTCTTTTTAACTTCATTCTTCTCCCAATTTGTCTTCTCTTGCCTTGTGTATCAATGCTTCTTTGGTGGCCTTCAGCAAAACAACCTATTTAAGGCTCGTGAGGAAAAGTACCTGTCAAGGATAAGCGTACTTGAAACCCTTGCTTCCGGGACTGGTGAGGAGTCGGGGGTATGGAAAATACTTCGTTTAAACTTTCCTGTACATGTATGTATTATTTGCCCTGGTATGTGTAACTCTTTTAAATAACTAAATTTAATGCAGATTGTCATGGACCATCTTCAGCAAACAAAGGTATTGTATTTGAATTGTCCTCTCCAAGACTCTTGCAAGCATGACGACAATACTGTCTCAAATGCCAATTAAAAAACAAAATTGATTTAGCAAATTTCTTGGGATCTAGACCGTTGAGTCTTATCTCCCTGCTATCCGTTTCTAATTAATAGACAAGCCTATGTTTTTTTTTAATTTTCCTTCACAAAAAATCTGCCGGTCATTTCCCACTGTTTTTGATATATTTCACCAAAAACATCAGATGAGCTGTTGTTTCTGATTACATATCCAGAATTCCAGAATGGAAGCAAGTACAAAGCTGCAGGGGGACACAGTCAGATTGCTAAAAGAAAAGGAGGCGGATACAGTCAGATTGCTAAAAGAGAAGGAGGAGGAGGCAGTCAAATTGCTAAAAGAGAAGGAGGAGGATACCGTCAGATTGCTAAGAGAGAAGGAGCAAAAGAATCTTGAACTTTCAGCTCTGAAGCAAGAACTAGAAATAGTGAAGAAAACACATGAGATGCGTTGTTTACAAATGGAGACAGAAACTAAGGGTTCTAAAGTTGGCCTTGAGGCAAAAGTAAAAGAGCTTGAACACCTCTTAGAAGATTCAAGGAGCAGGATGAAAGTTTTGGAGGCACTTTCTAAATCAAAAAGCCAGAATTGGAATAAGAAAGAAGATATTTTCCGGAGTTTTATGGAGTTTCAATTCGGTGCAATACAGGTGCGTGAAAATTTGATCTATCTCGTAGGGCCTTCCATGTTTTCAGATACTAAGTGCCGAAAATGTTCAGGAATTGAGATCATCTTGTGGTACTGTGAGGCATGACATTGTAAAAGTGCAGATGAGCTATAAAGAGGAAGTTGATCACCTGGGTTGGTTATCTCTATTCTAATTTTTTTTCAATTTCATGCAGTTAGCAATGATCTAACACCGATTTTGCACAGGATTGAAGCTGAAAACATTAGTAGATGCAAATGAGAACTATCATTTAGTTCTGTCTGAAAATAGGAAGATGTTTAACGAGCTTCAAGATTTAAAAGGTATTGGTTTTACCGTTTGATTTACCAACGAGTGTATCGTTGCACCCTCTAATACAATATCTGTATTTCATTCTCCAGGAAACATTAGAGTGTATTGTCGGATAAGGCCATTTCTTCCTGGTCAGCCTAAAAAAGGATCAATAATAGAGTATATTGGTGAAGATGGAGAGTTGATTGTTGCAAATCCTTCTAAACAAGGGAAGGATGGCCAAAGAATGTTCAGGTTTAATAAGGTTTATGGTCCAGATGCTACTCAAGGTTCTAATCTCAGTATCTCTTTACTTCTACATTACATTCTTGATCAGCAACTATTCCTTTCTAGTTTTTTCTTTTCAGAATGAGAATACAATGTGAGATTGTAGCAATGACTAACTGTATGAGTTTTGAGTATTTGCAGCGGCTGTATTTTCAGACACCAAAACTTTGATCCGCTGTATACTAGATGGGTATAACGTATGTATATTTGCGTATGGCCAAACTGGTTCTGGGAAGACCTACACAATGGTATAGACTCTATTTTTTTTTTATTATTATGCTTGTTTCTCGTGAAGTAATGACTTCCAGACGTGCTTATCAAGATGCCCTTTTCCAGACTGGCCCTGATGGAGCAACTGAAGAGGACTGGGGAGTAAATTATCGAGCTCTTAATGACCTTTTCGCTATATCACGGAGCAGAAGTGCTTCTTTTACATTCGAGGTTGGGGTACAAATGATTGAAATCTACAATGAGCAAGTGCGTGATCTATTGGCAACCGGTGGTTCCCAGAAAAAATATCCTTTCCTCTTAGTCTAATTATGATTATTATGAAGCCTCCGCAGATTTTTCATTTTTGAAGTCTTTTTTTAAACTATATTATCTGATTAACCCTAAAAAGGAATTCATTGACCCTTCATTAGCTCCAAAGCTATATTTCTATTTAGTGGAACATCTTTATGTTCATACATTTACTTGCGTCTTCATAGAAGTTTGCATTTGTTCCTTTTTCCAATGAGAGTGCAAATTAGTTTCCTTGACTTGCACACACTTGGGATCATGTCTACTTCACAAGCTACTGGGTTAGCTGTGCCTAATGCTACCATACTCCCTGTTGCATCGACTTCAGACGTATTAGAAGTAATGGATATTGGAATTAAAAACAAAGCTGTTAGTGCTACAGCCATGAACGAAAGAAGCAGTCGATCTCATAGGTTCTTATTGTTTAGCCTTGGAACACATTTATGTCTGTATTATCCAACACCTTGAAATCCATCAAGTTTTTTTAATTCAGATCTCTGCACACAGTGTTGTCAGTATCAATGTTCGTGGAAAGGATTTGCACACTGGTGGTATATTGCAAGGTAATCTTCATCTAGTGGATCTAGCAGGAAGTGAAAGGGTTGATCGCTCGGAGGTAACTGGAGATCGACTTAAGGAGGCACAGCATATAAACAAATCATTATCTGCCCTTGGAGATGTCATTTTTGCTCTTGCACAAAAGAGTTCTCATGTACCATACAGAAACAGCAAGCTCACTCAACTCCTCCAAAGCTCTTTAGGTAATGTTTTGACATGTGTTCTCATCACGTCATCTTTCCAATCTTATCTCGACACAACTGTTTTCTGCAATTAAACTTCATGTGAACTCGTATGCTGGGTTTGATATTGCAGGAGGTCAGGCAAAGACACTTATGTTTGTGCAACTCAATCCTGATGCAAGTTCATATTCTGAAACAATGAGCACTCTCAAGTTTGCTGAGAGGGTTTCTGGTGTTGAACTCGGTGCTGCACGAAGCAGTAAAGAGGGTAGAGATGCTAGAGAGTTGATGGAGCAGGTTCGCTACTTTTTGAGTCCACCGTCGTCTTTTTACTTTTAACCTGCTTTGCTGGCCTACGTTAACATCATCTATGCATACGAATAGGAGCTAAATGGCTATTAAAATGTTTAAATTTTAACTAGTGATCCATTTTTAATGCCTTAACAAACTCTTTCTCTTGTATGCTCTGCTGACACTGATTTTGGCACTCTTTTCCACCCATACTTGCAGTTATAACCCATGTTTAACTGTTGATCTTTCAGAAGAAATTAGATAATATAATTTTCTAATTATCTAATTCCAACTCCCTCGATGTCCTTGGCCCCTTCACTTTTGATTGTCGTTAAAATAATTCCAACTTACATATTAAATAAAGGTAATAGAAATTAAGTAGTCTTATTTTCTTTGGCTTTTTCGTGTATCTGCCCCTCAAATCATGTTTCCCCTACCACCTTGATTACCAAGTGACCTGTGAGATCTGGACAATTCCTGTTTTACCACACTGTATCTATTATTATATCTCCTTTGACTGACATATGCCTTTGCTATTATTGGGATATATAAGATTAATCAGCACCTTAACCTTTTTCACATTTCCTAGCTGTTATGTTGACCAAGTTTCTTTTAGAAATGAGTCTAAATTAACCGAGTTAGAGTTTGGTCAAGTGAATCAGGAAAGCTGCAATGATGTTTATTTGCATATATGAGCCAAGATTACAGTGAGTGTTTGTGTTCATGATTTAATGGAAGGTAAGGATTTGATTAGATGATTGAATTCTGAACAAAAGTCTAAATAATTGGCGTTTCTCTTTTTAGTTTTAACCATCATTTCTAGGCCAAGATCAACCCTAGTATCAAAGGTTTAGGTTGGACTTTAGCAATCAAGTAAATAAAGTACAGGATTGCATTAGCATTGATGTATGGTTATTAGTTCCTTTAACTTCAAATTTTATTTGAAGACAAAATGTACTATGTTGTAAGAACATTGTTGGGCTATGTAGGTGGCTTCTCTAAAAGACACAATATCCAAAAAGGATGAGCAAATTGAGCGCTTACAATTACTTAAAGATCCAAAACATTTCCGTCCTGGTTTGAATGGAGAAAACGCAGCTTCTGATGAAGACAACACAGAGAAGAGTGACAAGCATTATGGAGATGCGGTTGTTCAGGATAGTGCACCACAAGATGTTGAGATCTCTGAATCTGGTGATGGGGATAATGAAGATAGACTATGTGACATATCTGACAGTGTTCCTTCTGCAGGGAATGAGCTTGATGGCTCCACAGACGAAAGCACAAAACTATCAGACAAACTGGAGAAGTAAGTAATATATGATCTTGTTTTCCTGATAAAAGTTTAGTTGCACTTCAATGTACACACATAGGAACGCTTGCAAGCATAAAGGAAGTATAAATTTCATCATACTATTCGTAAGTTTGATGTTTCATGAAAAGTCATTGGTTACCATTTCAAAGGATTTAAAGTCATTGGTTACCATTTCAAAGGATTTGAATTTTATGCTGATGAGAAGTAAAAGAAAAAGAATAGGAAAGAAAGAAAAGTTATTAATTTTAATCAACAAAGATGAACACGCTAAATAATATTCTGCCATCATTCTGTGATGGTTACTAAGGAAGATTTGAAACTTGTTTACTTGTTATTACATTCTGAATACTCAATCACCATAAATTGCACTTAATCATTATAAAAATCTTATCATTAATTAAAAGCAGGTTCCTAGTGAATGATTCCAACTCTCTCTTTTCACACCTGTCTTTCTTGGAAGAAATTCATGTTTTGCCTAGCAGGCTGCTTATTGGGATCTGGTGATTTGTAAACACTAAATGCTGAAATTAAGTCTGCAACATTTTAAAGCTTTGTATGTGTATTACTAGGCATACACGGACTCTTGTGAATCATTATTTGGGAAAGAATGAGAGAAAATTAAAGACAGAAAAAAAGAACAGAAACAATATAGAGAACACATACGTGACGTACGGTAGAAAGCAAGAACAGGAGATGGCGTCTCTTGAGCTGCATTTTGGTCTCTTATTACAGTTGTCATGTTGTGGCCTGTACATGTGCATCTTCATTCAACCTTGTATCTTTGATTTCTTCAGGAGTAAACTGGCATCAAAGATTCGAAGCCTACAAAAACTTGGACAAGCCAAATCGGCATTTGTCTCAGCATCAAGGGATTCCTTGAAAGCTCCGACAAGTGAGTATAAACTAGGACATCCTTAACTGATTGCTTAGCTCATGGATTCTTCTCTTATATTGCTTTATGCAACTGACTCTCAAACTGTATCTTTCAGATGTTAAAAAAATTGTCGCTGCTACTACTGCTACTGCCAACTCATCCGTAATGAAGCCTCCCAAACGGTTGCCATAATCAAATCTTTTGAGCAAAGTTCGAGTAACACTATATTCTTTCCTTTTGCCTTGTCATTTTATAGCGTCATTTAGCTCTAGCTACAAGCCGCATTAAGGCTTCTCGCCTCTTTACAAGTTTCTGTTTCAAGTTCTTACACATGTGACTCTCAAGGCTGCAAATTTTGATCGCACCAATCATTTAGCACAGTAAACCCTTCAGGAGTTCACATTCTAAATTTCATCATTCAAACACTACAAGCTGTACATATCCAATGCTACATCATCTTGGTGGGTGTGGGTCTCACTTTCAAAATAAGAGTTTTTTTTTCCCTTCTTTTGTCTTCTTTTTTTCTCGATGATATCCTATAAAATATTAAGACAAATATCGCCATTCTATCCAAATTAGTGGTTAAAAGCTTCAACTCTGCAAGTATTCGCGTAGTTAATGGAAAAAGAGACACCCATAAGAATTAGGAAAGGTCCTCGAGAAACTCCTTTATTAATGATGGAACTGATAACATATGAGGTGCGAATGCCTATAATAAATCCTAATTATGGCTATTTAAAGGCCTTCTTCCCCATTTGATATAATCTCCAAACCCATTAAAAGCAAGAAGAGCATGAGCACAATATTGAATATGGTATCAATAACAGGCATGCTCTTTTTGGGGAATACCACGTGCAGGAATTTTTCGTTTCTTCCAAACACATACGATCTCAACAATATTAAGTTACTTTTTTTTTTGAAAAGAAAGTAATTATTTCATTCATAAAAGGTGAAAATTTAAAAATAATTCAAATTACAACTCCACATAGAGGAGCTAATACAAAATTCAAGTGACTACAATAACAGGAAATCCAATAATAGCATTTTCAATAAATTCAATAGCATTTTAATATGATAGAAAATGAGCTATTAATTAGTAGTAATCGTGATTGTCACTCTTAGCTTGAGGTAAAACTGCATTTGCCCGTATTTCTAAGACTCTTATGCCTTTTTCAAAGATTTTAGTACTTCTCATCTTTCATATATAATACGCTAATATATCAAAGCAAATCTTGAAAACCTTTTGATCCTTCCTATTAGTTCACCTAAACTAATTGGCCCAAATTAAGCAATTCATTCAATTAAGATTTCAATTTTGTAGTATAAAGAGGTTGAAAAATGCACACTATATCTACTTAGTTTGAAATCACTTAAAGAATAAGTGATCTAATGTTTCATTCTCTCTAGAGCATAATGGACAACCTAGATCAAGAATTTGAAATTTGATGAAATATCCCTCAAAGTTAACCACCCTACCCACCAATGGTCTATGAGGGGTGCAAGCGAACGGTCAAGAATTTGAAATTGGATTCTATCTCTGGTTCCTAATCAATGTAATGCAGCTAACCATGAGAAATAAAAGAATGAGTTAGGTGATATATCTAATCCTTATATAAAAGTATGAAAAGGGAACTTGACTATAGGACCAAGTAACAATTGCTCGTAGGACTAAGTAGTAAATGCATAAGACTTATGAAGTTCCCATTTGATTTCATCCTCTTTGGCTTGGTTTGGATTATATGTAAGCTAGTGTTCTACAATCAATCCAATTCTTCTACTCATGTGAAAAGACCAATGCCAACTATTGTGTTCAAATTAGAACTTACTCTTTAGTATCTTCCGGGATATAACCTCTTAAAGTTGGAAAGAGTTGAGTATTATAGATAGGGCCCAATTCATGCCAATGATCAAACCAAAATGCAATGCTTACTCTATTACAAATGTAGTGCTTGATGTGAGGACATATAAAGGACCTAGTGTGTAAAATCTGTTGAAAGGTACAAGATTGATAAGCTTTCTGAGTAATTGAACAAATGCTTTTCTATCTGATATGGAACATGCTAGCCCACCTTATCCACAAATTCTCTTTATCTAGCAAATGCTCCATAATCTTTTGACTAACAGAATCTTGTTCATTTTACTCATTGAGTTGATTCCCAAGCCCCCATTCTGTTTAGGAAGACATATGACACTCCATTTCACTTTAGCACTTCTCCTCACACAAAAACTGTGTCCATTCCAAATGAAGTCTCTAATAATTCTATCAATGTTCTTCATAAATCCTTTGGGAAAAACTAAGTGCGATAACATATAAACATGTAAATTGTTAAAAATGGAGATAACTAATTGCACTCTACCTCCATATGATAGGAATTTATTGGTTCATTTAGAGATTCTTCTGTTCACTTTGTCAATGAAGGGCTTGCATTTAGCTTCCTTGAGTTTATTGATAGAGATTGGAACCCCCAAGTATGAGAGTGGTAATTGAAGAATTGTGAGTCACACATCTTCTATCATTCTCACTAAATCATCACAACTATGTCTAGTTAGATAAGCAACTCTTTTGTTTGGATTGAATATGAGACGTAACACTTCTTGGAATGCCTGCAATGATGTTAAGAGTGTTGTCATAGATGCACGATCATTGGCACAAAGCATAAGCAAGTCATCAGCAAAAAAAAAAGTTCAGTGATTCCATGATCTTTACATTGATTATGGAATCTAAAATTCATATTGTCCTCTGTACAAAGTTGGGTGATTCTTTGATAAACTTCCATAGTAATAGCAAACAGATAGGGAGAAAGGGGGTCACCTTGATGAATTCCTCTGATAGCTTTGTAAAATTGGGTAGGTTCTCTATTTATCATCACTAAAAAGGACACATATGTGATACAAGCCTGAATCCATCTAATAAACTTTGAAGGATATCCATAAGCATATAGAGAGTTTATAATGAAACTCCATTCAATAGTGTCATATGCCTTTTTGAAATCTATCTTAAGGTCATAACTCTTAATATGCTTCTTGTACTTGTAATCTTTAAACAATTCTTGGGCTAATATGATGTTGTCACTCATACTTCTACCAATAATGTAAGCACCTTCACTTAGATGAATTAAGCCAGGTAAAGTAGCCTTCAACCTATTAGCTAGGATTTTTACATGATCTTATACAGCACATTGCAATAAGCAATAGGTATGAAGTCATTCAAGCCCATAGGATTAGGACTTTTAGGAACCAAAACTAGGTAAGTCTTGTTCATCTCTATAAGTAACTTACCACTCTTGAAGGATTCCTACATTGCATTGATCACTGACATTTTTTAAGATATTCCATTTTTCTAAGAAGAATCTTACATTGAATCCATGTAGTCCTAGAGACTTATCAGGATGAAAGGAGAACAAAAACCTTCTTATCTCTTCATTAGTGACTTGTTTAAGGAGTTTTAAATGATAAGATAGATCAATGGAACAAAGCATATAGTTGAGTAGATCTTCTAAAAAGCAACTAGTATGGGTAGCTTCACCATTTATAACTTTAAAGTAGCTTCTGGTTGTGTCTTTCATCTTTTTTTAATTATACCTCACAGTGCCATTATTGTCTTCGAGAGACACAATCTTGTTTCTATTCCTTTTGTCTTGAATCAAACTAAAGAAATACTTGGAATTTCTATCTCGTTGTTGGATCCAATGAATTCTAGACTTCTAATTCAGTTGTGAAATGTAAGTGTTAAAAGCTTGTAGATACTTCTTAATATCTGCTTTCTCTTTCTTAGTGAGTGTGGCATCTGTAGGGTTATTTGCACATTATTTTTTAGTGAATGATAGCTCCTTCATGGCTTATGCTTTATCTGTCTTCATAAGATCAATGACTCTCCTCATCAGTTTGATACATTCAGATTTGATGAACTTTAGAATTTACAAACATTGATATGCTTTGGATCCCTGAAATCTTTTAGCAAGAGCATCTACAATAATTAAATCTAGTTATGGATGTTTTAACAAAGAATTGAAGAACTTGAATGGAGATCTCCTTATCACTTATCTTTTAGTGATGTGGACATTGAATAGAGTTTGTTCTTAAAAAAAAGGCTCCCCATATACTGCATAATTCTCTATTATTTTGGTGAGCCATCAATCATTCACCAAACATCTATCAATTTTCCTTTGAATCAAAGATGCTCCCTATTGATGGTTGCTCTAGGTATAGATGGAACCTTGAAACTTGAGATCAACCAATCCCATTTGAGAAGTAAGTTCAATTAACTCCTCTGTATCTACATGAGTAATGATCTTCTCCTAACAGATTCAGCTGGAGAAAGAAAATAGCTAAAGTCTCCCTCAAGCATCCAAGGGGTTGTAATGTTTGATTCAATAATGTTTAATTCCCTCCACAAACTAGCCCTCTGAAACTCCTAATTGTGTGTGTATATAACAGTAATTGCTAATGACATATTGTTTAATTTCATAATGAATTCACTATAGATGAGTTGTTTAGTGTAAAACAAGTTGCATAGAGTTAGATAAGTAGGATCCAATGCTACCATGATTATACCATTTGGATGCTTTGAATGATTGCTTAAAGCTTACCATTTTGCTGGTATGAACTTCAAACCTTCTGAAATACTTCTTCCTTTATTTTAGTTTCCACCAAACCAAGAAAAACCAAATGATTGGCCCTTAGGTACTCTTTTAGAGCCAGTTGTTTATTAAGACAATTGAGTCCTCTCACATTCCATATTGTACAATTCTTGAGGGGAGTTTAGGCTTGATTCTCCTCTTGGACCTCCTACTACTTGACCCCATTATAAGCCATTAATCCATTTTCTACTTAGTGACTTATATTTCATTGCTGGACTCAGTTATCTTTGCATTATTAGTAGGTGACACATTTTCTCCTCCGTCATCATGGTTTTGTATATTAGTTGAGAATCACCTAATTTGAGATTCTTCATTTTCTCATATATAATGCTAAATAGGTGAGTTTATAAGAGAAGTAACTTCAAGCTATTGACTAACAAGGGGACTTGGTACATTTGTATCAGATGAATATGCTAGCTCCCCTATCATCTTGGTCTAATCATTCCCATCCAAATGAGTGTAACTCTTCTCACTTATCTTAGATGTTTCATGTAGATTCTGGTTCTCTTTTTTTAATAAGGGGTGTCTCTTTGTTTTGAATTACTGAACTCTCCAAGTTGTTTGCTTTGCTGGTGTTTATCATCACTATTTATAACTCTATTAATAACTAACAAGGGATGTGTGTTATCTGTACCTTTGCATTCTTCTTCAGAATTATTTTTCTTAGGGATCTAGACCTTGGCTTTGTCCTTCATGTGAGGTTTCCATGAGTAAGACAATTATATCTTGTATTCAATTGATCTACCACCTTCACCATACCTTATAATAGGAATGTTTTCAAGCGTGCTTTTCTGTATTCAACGTTAACACATACCTTGGCATAACCCAACCTCTTGATGTTTGTTATGTTCTTGTCCATGGCAAGACATGTGTCAATGTAGCTAACAAATTACCATAAATCTTTCGAAGACCAATACTCAAAAGGAAACTTGTGTATGTTAATCCATATAGGTAACGTTTTAATCTCTGCTCTGAAACCGATTTCCCATTTTCTCAAATATAAAGATTTACCTTGTATATGCTAAGGCCCCAACTCCATCACCTTTGTCACCATATCAACTGAAGAGAATTGAAAGATGAACAGGTCATCTTCTGTGATGAGAGTGATTTAAAGACCCCATTTTTTCCACTTGATTTTTGCCCAATGTTAGACATTCAAATACGTCATTCTCTTATCCAGAAAGTAACCTACAAGGGACGAATGCCATTTGGTAGCTCCCAACTGCAACACATCTTCTGGTAGAGGAACAAGTCCCTCTATAACACCTGAAACAAACTGTTAGGCCCCATTTCTAGAGCCTAACTCCAGAGTTCGTAAACCGAATGTAAGCCTCGATGAAAATAATAGATTCAGAGGGTGAATTTCTGTGGGAGCAATGGCGGGCTCACCGGGGCAAACTGATGTTTGACACGACGAAAATACGAAAGTATTTCCAAAGAGATCTTTCAGGACAAGTTCGTCACGGCGAAGTCTCGAGGTCAACAAAACTCACTCAAGAGCCTTTACAAAGGTCTCTACAATTATTCTAACCTTACTTTCACTCTAAATTGTCCCAAATTCACTTCCTCTATTGCAACATCATTTCATAACAATTCAACTACCAATATTATTTCATCATACTCTCTAATCTCTACTTATTTAGTTCATTACTTAAAACTAATTCTCATTCTTCACAATTTCCTATCTTTCTTTTTTCCATAACTCATCTCACTTATATGTAACAACAATTCGTATTCAAAATCTTTTATCTCAAATCGATAACTTCCTCAAGTTTACCTAATTTAACTTAATCTCATCCATATACAAATTCATATTTCATTAACCTCAAAAGTAAAGAGTTTTACAAAGCTTTAATTGTAACGTCCCACTCCCACGTGACCCGAACCTGACATCGTTGGTGATATCCGAGTCCGTGCCCCGCGAGGATGGCGTGCTACATCAATCAGTCGAAACTCAGTATAAAAATTTTCTTTTTTCATTACACTCATGTGCGCATAAACAATAGATAATTTGAGCTCAAATGTAAAAGGAAGCAATTTTCCGTTATTACAAATAGTCAACAATATTTTACAAAAGCCATGCGATGTATAAAAACAACAGAACCATATTGGGCCCACTATAAATACAAAGCATCATTTTACACATATTGCAGAATTCAATTCTATGGGACATAATGCAGACGCAAAATGATCCCGACCTCTACCTTTCATTTGCCTGCAGTAGGTATACTCTCGTATCAAACGGGGTACTCTTCAAGGCCTGAAAAATAGATGCAAATTTTGGGTGAGTTTTGCGAACTCAGTGAGGAACCATCATCG
>JANVCL010000006.1:20448537-20459110 GCA_026546855.1 Erythroxylum incrassatum
TTGACTTATTCTAATGTCTGTTCATTCATACTAGTTTCTCCACAAATTTCAATTTATTTGCAATCTTAACTTCCTATATTGGTAACACATTCATCAAATCTAATTTGTATCCCTTGAGCATATTTATATAGGATATAGGGTGGACCTATGTTCCTTTAGCAATAGCAATAATTGTTGGATCCTGTTTCTGGAACGCAACTCTTCATAATATCATAATACTTAAGCGTGGTTCCTTATAATCTCCTTAACCATCATCGATTCATGTTCTTGCTTTGATGCCACAATTGTTGGATCCCATTTTCGGAACCTAACTCTTGCTCTAATACCACAACTGTTTGCTCTTGTTTCATTCTGGAATCCAACTTTTGAAAAATCATAATACTGAGCATATTATCCTTGTGGGGTTATTTTCGTGAACCCTTATTAGGCATCATCCTACAAGGGTGGCGTGCCCACGATAGTCAAACATCAAGACAAACTTATTCCTCCAACTTGTCCATTTTAACAAAGAAGTAAATTATGAACACACACAACTGAAACTAATTCAATCTATCATTTCATTACTAAAGCAAAAGAGTTTGAAAAACCTTATTTACATATCAAAAGCCACATCACTGGCTTAGTACAAAATACAAAAATAGCAAATTTGAAAAAATTCCCTTATGCTCTTGATCACTTGATCTCTAAGCTATCACCTAAAGATGGGATAAAAAGAGGGTGAGCTTAAAAGCTCGTGAGTAATAGTTTATAACGGAAAATTAGCAAAACCTTTGAAAATATTTACTTATCATAGAAAAGTCTTATTGAAATCCATAAAGCATTTGTTTCTAAAAATTCTCATCATGTAGTTAAAATTACAAACTACAAAACATGAATGCATCAACTTGTTCACATATTATAAACACATAAGTACACATAAGTATGCATCGCTCTTGTTATGAGCACATAAGCATATCAAAATGGTTCAGGTGGATTCAAAAACAGAACGTACTACGCATTTCCACATAATAGTCTTACATAGCCATGAACAAATGGGAGTCTATAAAAGGAGCTCCATGCCACTAATGGCCAAGTGGGAAAAGCCTTTAATTTGGTCAGTATGCACGTGAATTAACTTAGGGGAACACCACAAACCCACATAACATGTAATTCATGACTTGTTGCCCAAAATGGCACAATTCTGAAACTTGATTTCTCATAAACATGATATATTTCAAAAACATGATTTCAGAAACATGTTATCTTTTCAGAAAATCACTTTCAAAGTCTTTTCATAAATCATCACACAATTCATATAACAACATATTGCAATTTCTCAAATCATTCATCAGCAATAAATGCAATACTTACGTTGTTATTTAAATCATTTAACTTTCTTGATTCAAAGAAAACATTAGTGGCTTATCTACTCTATTATAAACATGCACCCACCTTGATTTCCTTGTTTATAGACTTGCTCAAAATGCCTCTTCTCTTGTTCCTCTTGCCTCTTTAGATCCCTTTATAAAATAACAAAAATTCCACTCAATAGGATTTTCAATTGAAAATCCCTCAAAGCACAATCACTAAAATTGGTTCTAAAATACTTAAACCCAAGCATTTCTAAACTTCATAAACTAAAATCATTCCAAAAATACAAAAGATTTAAATTGATCTTACCTTCATTCTTCACCAAATGAAGGGATCTTTGGCTCAAAGGGAAGCTCTTTTCTTCCTCTACCTTTTTCTCTTCTTGAACAACTCCAAATTCTTTCTTGAAGACTAAGAATAATTAAACCCTAGCTCAACTCTCTTCTTTTCTCCCAAACCACCAAACTCTCTTCCTCTTTCTTTCTCATTTTCATTATTCTCTTCTTTTTTCCCTCCATTCATTTTTTCTTCTTCATTTATAAGTAAGATAACACTTCTTCTTCCAATTATGCCCTTAATGATTGAGAATTGTCTAATTTGCCCTTCCATTTATGCCTTATGTTTTTTGTGCTTAAGTGTCTCGCCAAAAATACCCTTCAAAATTCCAACATAACACTTTCTTCTAGAAGATGTACCCCATTGTCTTAAGTTTCTAATGACATGAAAATCATTTAATTTGGTTCAGAAATCCAAAGGTTGCATCCCAAACATTTCAAACTGTTGTTTGACTGAAACAGTACACTATACCTAACTTTCATCCAAAATTTGAAAGTCTTAGGGACTGACTTACAATTCACTTCCTTTAGATAATTTGTATCCCTATGTCTTTAGTTTATCACAAATCAGAACACATCACATTTGGAGCTCTATAGATCAAGATATAATCAAAATACTGAAGTATGTTCAGTAGAATAACACCAGTTTATATTATTTAAGAGCACACACACTGTACCCATCCCACATTTTTCACTAAATCTTTCTCACTTCATTTTAGATGGCTATTATTTTTGAAAAATATGTAGAGTATGACGAGTCCAATGGTTTAAGAATCAAGTCATTTGAGTGGCTAGAGAAGAAGTTATGGCCAAAAGAATCAAATCTGGTTTTGTCCTCAATCATATTGAACCTGTCTTAGGCCAATTGGTATAACTTTCACTACAGATGTGGGATTTAGCTGTTCTTTAGACGGTTCCAAAGATGACGTCAAGGTCTACAACTTTTATGAAGACCTCAAAGACAGATTCTATCAACTAGAGGGACAAAAATGGACCAGATGATAGAGTCAGACGAATAGTGCATAGAAGAAGTTTCGGTCAAACATAGAAGAAGCAGAAAGTCAACCATAGATGATGTGTCATCATCATAGATGATACGTTTTTTACAGACGATATGACGTCATCATAAATGATATGATGTCATCACAGATGATACATTTTTTTACAAACGATATGACTTCATTATAGTCAATACAAGATTGGGAAAATTGCCATAACTTTCCCTATAGATATCGGATCAAGGTGTTCTTTGATAGTTTGAAAGAGGAATTCAAGATCTAAAACTTTCATGAAGAACTCAAAGACAGATTCTATCATCTAAGAGGTCAAAAATGGACCAGACAATAGTATATAGAAGGTCAAACATAGAAGAAGCAGAAGGTCAAACATAGACGAAGCAAAGGTCAAACATAGACGATATGAAGTCATCACAAACGTTATGACATCATCACAGACAATACATTTTATAGACAATATGACATCATCACAGGCGATATGTTTTTACAGATGATATGACGTCATCATAGACAATATGATGTTATTACAGACGATACTATTTATACTCCTAAACATTTCCACGTATAAAGACCATAACTTTCAACTCCAATGTCTAAAATTCTTATACTATATACCGTTGGAAAGATAAAAGAAAGATCTACAACTTTATAGAAGATAAATTTGTCTACATCAATCTAGATCAATCCAAAATTTCTCATGAAGTCAGAAAAAGAACTTTTCATTCATCCACCAATGTACTGCACCCAGTTCTCAACTTCATGACAAATTTTGAGATGCTTAAAGACAGAATTTAAATTTGACATTTTCATAAGAAAGCTAGCCATATGGTTCTAGTTTAATCCAAATCAAGAATCGTCTCATTCAGATAACTACAGAAAAAGTTGTGGCTAAAAGACTGAAGCATATTCAGTGAACATTTTCCAGATCAACCACCCATTTTGTTTTACAATCTTTCTTTAACGCAACTCATACCAAGATCACCTTTACTACTTCATTTACTCCTCATTATTAACTCCATTTCAATTTAACATCATCCATAAAGAAATTATAATCCATGACTAATCATGAACGTTAATAATAGAACGTACACGTATTTACATACCCTTCACCAACTTACTACACATATTCAACTTCACTTTTGCTTTCATTTTACTTCTAACTTTCACCTTAATTTTTCCCATTTCAAAATCCCTTTTCCACCAAAAACACCAAAGCAAAACATGAATCTATCCACATTTCTCATTCACTACTTTACTCTTGTCTATCATTTCAAATTCAAAATTTTCATTCATTTGTTCTTTACTTATAACTAATAGCCAACAATTTCCCGTTTAATAGTTCTAACTTCTAAGAAACGTTTGGGGTCTAACATTATATAATTTTAAACTTTTATTTTATGAAAATGTGCTTAGAAACTTGTTTTGTGTTAAGTACTAAAAAATATGACTATGAAAGAATAAGGAAAGTGGGATAAGGCAAAGATTGGATAATATCAATGATTGATACTTTTCTTATATCAATATATTTAAATTTACTTCAAGTGCATGGTGTAGCTGTAGCTAGTGTAACGCCTAAATATATACCCAGGAAGTACTATAGCATGTTTGGGGTGTATTAAAAAGTGAACATAATGAATTAAGTACATCTAACTATAGTATAAATGGATAGTTTGTTCGCTTCGACATAGACATACATACCTAGACATGAAATATGTATGGAAATTTTTGATATGTTTGCTTGGATTGATAAGAGTGATATGAGTGGAATTGATAAAAGAAGTACTTCATAAGCAAATGGGATGTTGTTAGTTAAATTGGATACTTTTTCATGTTGCTCTTGCATGATAAGACTGAAGTTAGTTGATTTAGGACGCGTACCTCACTGTTTGGATATGTTCTACTGAACATACTTTTGTAATTTAGCCATATCATTTCCTATAGACCGTAAAATTGGATAATTTTAATTTGAGATTAAAATAGAGAAATAGACCTAAAACTTTCATGAAGGAATGGAAATTTGATTCTATCTCTAATATTTCTAAATTCTGGCTTGAATTTGAGTTATGGTTGTTGCCCCTGTTTTGAATAGCCTGAAGTGTTTTGGGTCCATGAATAATTAACCAAATTGTATAAAATTTACTCCATTAGAAACTTAAGACATAGGGAATGAATTTGTAATATTTTAGGCCAATGTGGGAATTAAAGGAAGAAAAGGGACCAATATGCAATTTTCCTAAAGTCAACTCATGGACTAACAAGATTAAAGCATATGTGTCCAATAGAATTGTAACACATAGTCCAATAGAATTGTAACATGTGGTCCATTGGGATTTTAACACATGGTACAATAGGATTGTGACATATGGTCGAATAGGATTGAAACATGTGTCTAAGACTAGCACATTCATGAAAAGGCATATGGAGAAGGGGGATGGACGACACTTTGATGGCTTAGCTTAAGATTTTTCTCCTTTACATTTCATGTTCTTCATCCCATCATTTTTCACTTTGTGATTTAAGCAAAGTCAAAGAGGTAAGGAGGGAAAATAATTAGAACTATTTTGGCAATTTTAAGGTTTGGGACTTCACTTAGCTGATTTTTGTATTTGTGTATAAATGAATGGATATAAAGATTCATTTAGATGTGCAATTGTTTTTGGGATGTTGCTATGGTGTTATTTCGTCCTTGAACCCCCGAGGTCGCTATCGTGCATATGCACAATGGCGACTTTCATTTTTATAAACCTAAGCACGACGGTGCAATCTCACTTCTTTTTCTCCATTGAAACCAAACTTCTTAACTCCATCACTTTTGATCCAAAACTCCAAAATTTGCAAACTTTAAATCAATGGAAAGCTTAAAGAAAGATCTACAACTTCCATGAGGACCATTTTTTCAAAATCTATCTAGATCAGTACAGTAATTCATAGACGTTTAAATCAAAAATTTTACTCTCTACTATTAATTCTCAGTGAATTTTCCAGACTTCCATTTTTCCAAAATCCACCACTTTAATTTTTATTCTAGTTAATTCTACTCCATTTCATTAAATTCATTCACAACAATTCACACTACCTCCAAAATGCAAATTTAACCAAGTTCCATCAATATCATTAAAAAAACACAATTATCAGTAGTTGACTCTTTACACTCTGCCATACACCATTCACTGGAATTTCAACGTTTTTCCATTTTCTGTGTTTTCCTCTCAACTTTTATTTATACACTCATTCCCATCTCAGACCATCATTTTACAACTAATTTTCAACTCAAAAACAATTTTCCTATTCATCTCTAAAACTCTCACCTATTCACGTACACACACACTGTAACGCCCTAATACCCCCTAGGAGGATATTGCGAGCGCCACCCAAAGCAGTACAAACAGAGTATGAAATATTTCGCGGAAGCATAGCATTCAACAATAAACATTCATACGAAACACTTTATACATGCATTTCCAAAATCTCAACAAACATGCATTACATTTCATATTTTCATAAACCAGCCTAAATTAAGGTTATTACAAACTTTGAAACAAAAATTCAGGAGTCACAAACATTAGATACAAGTCCAAAAAGAACTCATAAAACAACTTTATGCATAAAACATGCATAAAACAACTTTAAACACTAACTTCTTTTTAGGATATGTGGTTTTTTTCGTAAAAAATGATGAAAGAAGAGCCAAGATAATTTGATGTTTCATATAATTATTTTTCTTATGAAAGTCATGTGTATAATTTTTAATAATTAAAGTTCGGAAAGCAAGATAAAAGATAATATAATCAAATATGGAAAAGACGAGTGCCTCAACCAAGTGGCTAAGATATTGACAAAGAAAGTCAGGCTATGCAAACACAATATTCCTTTTGAATTATCCGACTTACATATGAACATTCACCACAAAAATTTGATATGTGCTTTAGCTATTGGAGCACAAGGTTTACCCTTAATTATAGATGTAAATGAGTTGAAAGAATCTAATTTGAAGAACTACACAAAGGGAATGTATTGGCAACATCAAGATATCTAGAATCAGATGGCAATGAAACAATGAAGAAAGCAATCAGTATAGGATCCAATATCATCAACCTTGTGTGAAGAATTATCATCCTCATACAACAAGAACCGAATTAGCTTTACCCTTTGAATATTTTGGTGGCCAAAATTCCCCCTTTCATCCACTAGCGACATTTTTTCCCACATAAGAATATCAATATGCAATCATTCGACAATAAATAATCTCAAATATTACAAGTGAATGCAAAGACATTCAAGAAACAACAACATCCAAGCAAGAAGTCGTAATTGTTTAACAGTCACTCACATTACAGAGATAACTTATTGTGCTAAAGATGAAAAATGCAAAATTCCAACTTAACAATCCAGATCGTGAATTGAAAGATGGAGCTTACTATCTTCAACTTAAATGTCATGGGCAATAAATCGCATTGCAATGACATTGAAACAAAATCCATAACTTATTCTGCTCGCAGGATTTCATAAAGAAATGGGTTCTGCCGCAATTCCACTTAAATAAGGTAAAGTTTCAATTTTGAGAGCCAATATGGCTCTAGGATAAGTAGCAGTTTCTAAAGCCATGTTCTTGAAAACAAACAGAGTATACTGAGCAACAAAGAAGAGAAAAGAAAGTGGAGTTACCTAGTGATACATAGGTCACCTTTGGGACTCGTACTTACATCGAAGTCTATCGCCAACACTCTTTGCACGACAGTCTCACTTAGATCCGTTTAAGCAAGACTTAGCCCTCAACGAACCCTCGAAGTGTTTACCTCGCACACACTCGAAGAAACAATGCTAAGAAAGCAATAAGAACAAAGGCAACAAAGTAACACAGAGATACGGTCAAAAACTAACTTTATATACTTTCCCTAAAAAGAATACAAAGAAATCCTCTCTCTGATCAAGTGAGAAGAGCAGAACTCGAATGAGCTATATATAGGCATCCTAACTTGCCTTCCAAGTTACATTCAGAATCTCACTATATCTGAACAACCTAAGATCGTGCTAAGATCACGTCTATCCTTATCAGATTACATCACATGTACCAATTAGACGACAACTCCGTCTAGATAGGACTCTAACTGATAAGATATGATAAGATAAGATAAGAAAACAACATTCAACTAGGAAACTACTATTCGTGTCCTCGAAGAACTCCATTGTCATCAGATGTTTAGATCCACTGTAACTCTAACTCCCAGTCATTGCCACATCATCCAAGATCTCCCCAAGATCTCTATCTGTTGATGATGCAGTGTGATCTCATCGAAGCCAACGTAGCACATTGGCCTGATCCAATGCTTCCCACAACAAGTCCGTTAGTCGCGGTCCATTCATCCAAGTGTGGCTAAGTCCTTTGTCCGTCAAGTCCTAGCTTGGGTCGAGTCAATCTCCAAAAGGTCCGAGACTTTACCAAAATTTGTACCACATCCAATTCCACTCGCCCACTTTTGCCTTAGTGTTTTCTCATGCCTCCCTCATGCGCGAATCCAGCTAACCTTCCACCTAAGGCCTTCCGCAAAGGTAGCTGAGAAGTGCTCCAAAACTTAGTGGTCTAACAAACCACCCCCACTAGATGGATTCAACGCCCTTGAGTTAGTCTGAAGGTAGGCGTTCACCTGATCCTCAAACTACCACAAGGTCATATCTTTCTCCCACATAGCTTCTGCGACAGGTTTACCTTTCTACGGAATTAACAACTCGATCCGTCGATTTTTCTTATGATGACCCAAGGTTTAATGATCTAGGATCTTTTTCATTTGATCCTCGAACTGTTTTCTCACAACCGGTGGTGCTCGCTTCACCTGACTCCTATTCGGATCTGATGCATCCATACGGTAAGGCTTGAGAAAACTAACAAGAAAAGTAGGGTGTACCTTTAACCGCTCAGGCAACTTTAATTGGTACGCCACATTCTCCACTTTATGTAGCACTTTAAATGATCCACCGTACTTCAGCACCAGTCCCTTATGAACTTGCCTGCTTGAGATCTTCTTCCAAATTTGCGGGGTTAGTTTCAACAACACTTTGTCTACCGCGTCAAACTCTAACGGTCTCCTCCAAAGATCCACTTACTTCTTCATTCATCGAGAAGTTTTACAAAGACTATCTCTTGCCTCATCCAATAGTTCTTAATTCTCGATCGCAAACTTATGTGTTGCGGGAAATTTACCACTTGTCCTTTGTTGAGCAATCTCCAATGGTTTAAGAGGCTGTTGTCCCAACAAAATCTCAAAGGGACTTTTTTTTCGTAGCACAAGATCTGTGTAAGTAATAGCAAAACTTGTGCAGTATCAAGTATACTTAACCAATTGCGTTGACTTGCATTTACATAATGCCTCAAGTACACCTCCAACAAACTGTTGATTTGTTCAGTTTGTCCATCTGCCTGTGGGCGATTTGCCATTGAAAACTTCAAATCACAACCCATCTGATTAAAAAGGGACGTCCAGAATCAGCCTGTAAATCTGGCGTCTCGGTTGCTCACAATATCCGCTAGCACTCCAAAATACTTAGCCACGTTTTTATAGAACAGCTCAGCCGCAGCATCCGAGGGACAAGTTACAGGAGTTGGTATGAAGATTGCATACTTGGAGAATCTATCAACTACAACTATAATTGATGTCATGATGTCCACCTTTAGAGACCCACTAATAAAATCCATTGAAACCGACATGCACGGTCTTTCGGGGATGGATATGGACTGTAGCAAACCGTCTTCCTTCTTTCTCTCCAATTTATCTAACTGAAACATAAGATACATCTTGACGTAACATTCCACATCATTCTCAATCTTCAACCAAAAGTAGGAATGAGACAGGAGCACTAGCATCCATTGGACTCTTGGGCGGTCAGTCCACTGCTAGTCGTGCGTCCCCTTCAACAATTGTTTCCGCTATCCACCAAAGCTCGGCACATAAACTTGACTACTCTTAGTCATGAACAGCCTATCATCATCGAGCCAAAACTTGCGAATAACACCTTCCTTAGCTTGTGAGATTAACTTACAGTATATTGTGTCTAGTGGAGCAGCTGCTTTGACTTGCTCCAATAGGTTGGACTCTACTTGCATGAACGAATAAAGGGCCGCAAATACCTCCTTCCTACTCAAGGCATCTACCACGTTGTTGTGCCTCCCCGGTTTATGCTCCCACACAAAGTCATATTCGGCAAGGAACTCCTGCCACCAGGCTTGTTTTGTGGATAACTTCTTTTGGGTTCTGAAAAATATGTTAGCAACATTATCCGTTCGGACAACGAACTTGGTTACGAGCAAGTACACTTGCCATATCTCAAGGCAATGCACCACCGTAAGCATTTCCTTCTCTTGCGTCGAGTAACGCTGCTTTACACTATTGAGTTTTCGACTCCCAAATGCAACCGCATGGCCCTCCTATACAAGGACTCCACCTATAGCTTTATCCGAAGCATTAGTATGTACGTCAAACAGAAGATCAAACACGAGAAACTTCAACACAATTTCTTGAATGCCTCCTCATATGCACCTGACCAACACCACTCTTGCTTTTTCATCAACAAGTCCGTTAATCCCGTCGCTTTCTTCGAGTATCCCACTATGAAATGCCTATGGTAGTTTACCAGGCTAAAAAGACTCTGCAATTCTCCTACTGTCATGGGAGCCTTCCACTCAAGTATTGCTTTCACTTTCCTCGGATCCATTCTGACCTGACCCTTGCTCACCACGTGACCCAAGAATCTGATCTCCAACTGAGCAAACTCACACTTCTCCATCTTCACATAGAGCTTATGCTGCCTCAGTCTCTCGAACACTCGCCTCAAGTGTTCCACATGTTCAGCCATGCTAGTGCTATACACCACGATGTC
>JANVCL010000006.1:20486469-20502775 GCA_026546855.1 Erythroxylum incrassatum
TTTTCAAGCACAAATATCACATTTTTCACAAAAATCACATTTATAGACACATATGCCGGGAAATGTCATGAATGCATTTACAGTCATGTGCATGTGCAAAAAGTTCCATTCACATAGATATAAAGGCCATATTATGCATGAACATGCTGAGATAGTTTACACACTCATAACTGATCCTAAATTACTATTTTACCCTTCTCATTGTTGATGGGGGACTCTACATTAATCTTATATGTTGAAGCAAATTGAGATCAAGAGGAAATTGGGTGTAAGAGTATAAGGTGATTTTGCTAGGTATTGCTTCATGAGCTAACTTTAGATTCATGACTTGAAAATGTTTGCAATAGTAGTTGGTTTAAAAGCTTGGAACCATGATGTGTAAAGAAACATATTGGACATACATAGGAATAGACAGATTAGTAGAGATTAAGGTAAGAATTGACTGGAAAGGATTGCAAGGATTGTGCAGAGGAACCTGTCCGAATAAAGCTAATGTTACAATCAACTGCATCGAATAGAACATTGAATAGTAGAGTACCACATATGTGGATATTAGGTTACTCAATCTAGTGCAATAAAGAGGGTATAGTGATGAGTTAAAATGGAGCAAAAAGGAAATCTTATTAGTTATGGAGAAGTAACATCAATTTTGCAAAAAAAAAGGACTAGGAAAGCCCAAATTGAGGGTTCGAGGAAGTATGATTGGCTTAAGAAGTATGTGTAACACTTGAGAAGTATGTATTTTCCCTGAACTAACCTCTCTCCACTCTTTTGCATATAACTTGTCCGTCTGACCTCTGATTGACCTAATTTTTAAACCGTTGGACTCCTAGGACATTTATCTACCTCTCCATGTGAATTTATGGATTTTTGAGATTAAATTGAAATTGATGGATTGAATCAAAGTGAGTGGATAGATTAAAAAGCAGATGAATTGGTTATTTTTCTGCACATACTTTAGTGTTTTGGCAATATCTGGACATATAGAGATCCGAATTGAGTAATTTTGGTGTCTATGGATTCCTAAGACATAGGGAAACATTGTTCTTCAAGAGAGGTTGCCTAGGTTATCTGATTTTGACGGTCTTAGTGATCGGGAACAGTAGACCCGAAAGTGTGATTTGGAAAATTTCGGAAATGAGACAATGAGAAAAGAATGGAGACCATTAACCTTATAAAACAAGATGAAGTATCGAGAATGACTAAAGAGGGGTGGGTTTTTATTAAATAAAGAGTAGCAAGGTGGCATGTTAGGAAAGTGACATGTGTCACTTGCCACATGTCACATTTTAAACCTCTTTCTAACTAAATCCAATTTCTACTCCAATTTCTCCCCAAAATTCCAATGGCTAAAATTAATAAATCCTAAAATCATGTATCTAAATTTCTAGTGCCATTGGACAGTAATTTCTCCTACCGGTAACCAATCAGCCTGTCACTTGGCATTTTTCCTAGTCCAAAAATTTTCCCAAAATTTTCATAAAAATTTCTAAAATTCTCCAAAAATTCAAAAACCACAATGGCCCTCTCCAACTCAATCTTTCATACACACAAATCACATTTGTTTTTTTTAACAATTACATTTATTAACAAATATACCAGAAAATGTCATGAATGCATATACAGTCATTTTCATATACAAATTTACGAGTCACGTGTATGTGGATATGAGATTATGCAGGAACATGTAAGGTCATTTCTAAACGCCCATTGATGACTCAGAATTACTATTCTAACCTCCCCGCCGGTAAGGGGATTTTACAGTTTAAGTGATTCAATTGACTCTTTTCCTCACTTTACCCTTCCATTCAATTTAATCTTTCACATATTAACTTCCTAAACCATCAAGGATAAAAATATTAGTAGTAACATGTTTTGATATCATCAAAACCATCGGTCACAATCTTTTGATCCAGCATATATCATTCTAACAATTATACAAACTTAATAATCCAATTAAACCCCTAAAACATAAAACTTTTATAATCAATTATTAACTAAATTAAATCACAACAAAATTCAAGAGCACATAAATGAAACTGTTTTGTCATTAACCATCCCCCCTTTTAGTCAAATTACTTTATTAGCTTACTAACTTTTGTACTTTCCTTTGTGCATTTCTTTAAAGTTATCTTCATTTCTTATTTGGTATAGAGATAGTTATTGGTCCTCATATCCTTCTTCTTACTCCATCATCCCCTACAGGCCCTTAACTGCCTTCTAATGTGGTATTCAGATCAGACCTGAGAACCTTTATTCTATTGTCCCTATGTTTTAAACCCTCTATGAAGCTTCCTCTAATATTCCTCCTTCTCCTTTTGCTTCTCCTTTATCCCATGGTTTCCCCTCCTCCAATGTCTTTGGTCTCCCTAGTGATGTTATTGTAGTTGTCCTTAGTAACTCTTCACCCTTTGGTAATACTCCTCCTACTACTCTCTCTCATCTCAACCTAAAAGCTTATAATCAAGTAGTGGATTTTTTTGGACCTTGTGACAAGTTCATATTTATCACAAATGTCAAGAACTCCCTCACATGTATTATTTCACCTCTACTATTATTTTTACATACTAGAGCTGCTAAATAGAGAACTACATTGGTTGGCTTTTTTATTGATAAGAGGCCTTCCTTCCCTCATATTAAGACTTGGGTAGAAACCAAATGGGATAAGTATGGCTTAGATTAAACACTTATAATGAAGAGGATTACTTTCTCTTCAAATTTTGGTACATACATAGCATACAAGCTATTGTTGGTCAAATGCTATGGAATTGGTATAAAAAAGCCTCTATTTCTTCTCAAATGGCAACTTAGATAAGAAGGTTTTCCAAAAATATACACATTTAGGTATATTTCTATAGCATACATCCTAAATATTAGTTAGTTATATATATTAGCTACCTAGCAAGTACTCTTGTTAAACCATTAAGTCTTGATGAACACACAAGTTTAGGAAGACTTGCTCTGCCAAGGTTTGTGTAGAGGTGGAAAAAAATACAAAACTTCCATATAAACTTCAAATCCAAAGGCTTGATGAGAATGGAGGATTGGCACTAACTAAAATTTCACTTACCTATCCTTATAAACCATGTCACGAAAACTAAGCTAAAATATAGAGAGCTAGGGACAAAACTATAGAGAAGATGACTAAATCTATTGAGATTGCTTCCAAGGAAGCTAATAAGAATTTCCAAACTGATTCTTTAGATATGTCTATCCCATTTAACATTCATAATGTTATAGAGTGTTAGGTAAACGTAATGCTATACTATAAAAGAAGAAGCTAATCCAATGGTCTCTCTACCACCTCTATCCCTAATAATAAGGTGGCTATTAATTAGTGTACCAATACTTCTACTGTTTAGAAGAGAATAATGTGAAGAAGAGCTTTAAGTCCTCTATATTGCGTGACTATAATTTGGCTTACGGAACTAGAATAATGAAGAAAGGTGAGAACTTCACAAATATTATTCAAAGAAACTTCATCATAAAATCAAAGGGGAAGGGCCCTCAAACCCCTACCATCCAATAAGTTTCTTTTAGAAAGTGGAGGGATTAAATATACCTAAAAACAACAAGATATAAATAATTATATTTAAGAAAAATGCCCTCAATAATTGGTATGTTAGAAACCAAAATAAAAGAGCAAACCTTTAGCAAAGGATAATAGTTCCTTGAAAACAAATAAAAGACTATTTCAATAAATCATCCCAGTATATTAGGAGAATTATGGTTACTTTTAAAAATCATCAAATTCTCCATTCTTAACAATTTAACCAATTCTTAAACCTAAGAATCCAATATTCTATTATCCAAGAGGTTGTTAATATCACTTTCAAAAAAGCTGCAAACCTAACATTTCAAAGATTGTAACTCTATAAAGACTTAGAGACTCTAACTTCCACCATAAATGTTCTTTGACTAGTTTTAGGTGACTTTAATTGTATTTTATTTACCCAAAAACATAAGGTTCCAAGCAACTGCTTAAACAAACTGACTATAACTTTAAAGTTTCTTGGGGAATACTGATCTCGTTGATCTTAACTGTAAAGGCAATTTTTCTATATGGTCAAGTTGATTAAAAAAAGTTGTTTAGTGAGCTTATCAATTAGAATAGATGTCAAATCTTCCTAATAGTTCATGGTTTTTCAATGTGCCACTCATTTTAGATTGTTACCCTTATAAAGTTCATATTCCTATATACCTGAAAAAAATGAAAACTCCTTACAAGTTCTTTAATTTTTTGACTAAGCTATAATGGTATAAGGTTGTGATAAAGGACTCAATACTCTTATTGAAGGGTATATTAGACTTACAAGGAAGCTCTAGACAATATGTGATAAGTTCAAGTTGCTTTTAAAAAAGCACTTCAAAAAGGACTTACTTTCTTCTATAACCTCTCTAACGAATGATCTCTATACAACTCAAGAGAAGCTATATTCTAATCCTTATGATTTATATTTAAAATAGTATGAGAAATTGCATTTAGTATATACCTATCAACTATTGATGGTCACAACTCTTGGTGAAGCAAAAAGGTAGAGTTTAGTGGTTAAAAGAAAGAGATGTCAAATTTTCTTTGTTCTTTCTAGCCATTCAAGAAAAAAGGAAATCTAACAAGGTTAGTGGCATTTCTGATGATAATGGAGATCCTTGTTAGGACCAAGATAACCGTAAATAACTTTCCTTTAATCACTTCAAACTGATTCAAGGTATAGAAGTTAATTCCTCCTTTACTCTTTAAGAGTTGAACTCTTTCATTACCCTTGGATTATCGTAAGAACAAATTCTCCTCCTTAACTCTCATGTCACTAATATGGAGATTGGAAAAAACCCTTTTTGACATGAATCTAAATGAGGTTCCTAGACTAAATGGACTTACTACTTCAATTTTTTCAAAAGTCTTGAACTTGTTAGATATCCAGATAATCAACATTGTTAACAAGTTCTTCAACTTAGGGAAATTGTTTAAAGAACTAAACAAGACATTCATTTGCTCCAAAAATTCCAAACCTCATTTCCTTTCAGGATTATATACCTATAGCTAATTGCACACATACTATAAGATCATTTCAAGGATCTCATCTTTAATACTCAAAGTAGTTCCCAGTGGTATCATTAACCAGTCTTAGTTTTCTTTTATTCTAGGTAGAAACATTAGTGATAGTTTATTTATTGCACAAAATCTCTTTAAAGCTTATCAATCTATTAGAAATTGCTCTTTGAAAATTTATTTTTATAAATCCTTTGATACCATTTGCTGGAAGTTCATGTCTTATACTTTGAAAGCCATTATCTTCCCCTATTTCTTTGTTCATTAGATACTTCAATGTATTTCAATTATAAATTATAGCATTCTACTTAATGGAGAGGCCACTCCAATATTTAAAAGAGTCAAAATTATTAAAGTGATCTTTATCTCCTTACAAATGTATAGAACATAAAACTATGCAATATATCTTTTCCTAATGACTTAATATTGTTTTGTGGAGCTGATAAGAACTCTGTTAGCAATCTTATACATCCCTTAAAATATTTATCTAAGCTTTCTAACCTTAAGGCAAATTGCTTCAAAAGTTGATGGTTTCTCGTATTGTTCAAATGAATTGGCATTGGAGCTCTCAAGCATTTTTTGTCTTCAAATTCATAAAGCCCCTTTTAAATACTTAGGAATTCCTTTTGCTACTTCAATCCAACTAATAGGGATTGTGTCCTCCTATTTGTATTTAGCCTGAAGAAAATTGTAACTTAGAAAAATATTAATATCTCTCATATAAGTAAATATCAGCTTATTATGTCCATCCTCAACAATATACACATATATTAGAGTTCTCACTTATTTTTACACCTTAACCTCATCAAGGCTATTGAAAAGATTCCTGAGAATTTTCTATGGAATGATCAAGCTTTTTGTAAAAGAGTAGCTAAGATTAGTTGGAAAGACAATTATCTAGTTAAAGATAAAAAGGGTTTAGGGATAAAATTTATTAAAATCACTAGCAAGGTTCTTATGGCTAAAAAAGTATGGGAGATTGTTTAAAGATCATAAGACCTTGTAAGTAAAATGGATGCATGAGCAATATTTAAAGGACATCATCTTTTGGAGCATGAAAACCAAATTTGATACTTCTTGGATTATTAATCAAATGTTGAAGCTTACAGAGTTCATAATAAGGGAAATGAAAGCTCAAGTTGGCAATGGAGGAACTACTAGCTTTTGATTTGATAACTAATGTGAGTTAAGCCCTCTCTACCTATTACAAGCTTTCTTTACTCTATAACTTACCATACTTGCTAATACCAAAATGAAAGAGATAATTATAGATGATGAGTGGCATTGTGAGAATAGATGTCTATATAAACTAATCAATAATATTACTAAATATAGGCCTAATTCCTTCAAAGATGATTACATTATCTAGCAAGGCATAAATATGGGAAGTTCACTAACACCTCATGTGTAACTTTATTTAAACCTCCTCATGTAATTTTACCTTAGTGGAAACTAAAGTGGTTTTTAATGTGGTTTAAAAACCACTTGCCCCAGGCTTTGTTCATTCTTTGGATGGATATCAAAAAACATCTTATGATATTGGATAGGATCAAATAGAGCTCTACCTATAATGTTAAGTATTGACAATGTACTCTTCTTATGTCTTTACACCTATTATATAGGGGTACCTTATTTGATATTGTAACCTGTGACCTTAACACAATATGTGGGATTAGGTGATTAGTTAGGTGATAGGTGTTAAATATCAAAAAAAAATTTGACACTTTTCACCTAACTAATCAGACACACACACACACACATATGATTTGGTCATTTTTGAAATAGCTTGAGTTGTTGTGTTTATTGGGTATAAAGGGAGAATAAAAAGCTCTTCCAAATCAAGAAATTGACCCTTATGCTCTTTTTAAAACTATCTATAACTAGATGGGAGAGCTTATCATTTCCAAAAAAATCCAATCTTAAATGCAATGGAATGAATGCAACTAGTTGGAACCTCCCAATATCAGGTTCAACTTTAAAAATTCATTTATAGTTCTATGTTTGTGCTCTCTTCTGGCTAATCTACAATTGTTCGGCCTTTTTAATGAAAGATTTACAAGCTTTGCTAAACTTGAAGACAGATTTGTATTTAGCTTTGGATCCCTTGCTTGATAGCTATCTTTAACTTTATAATTAACTATATCCTTAGTCTTTGTTTTAACTTAGCTAGGCTTTCCCTCTTCTCTTAGCTATATTACTGTGTAAACTAGGTTAGTGCTTCTCTTAGCCTAGCTATCTTTGTTTTAATTATTCCTTGTTGGATTCCTTTTATATTAATATTATTTCAATTTATAAAAAAAGAACATAAGAATAAAATAAGAAAAATTTAGGGTTTATGGTTATAATAGAATACCTCATTTATTGCATAGGATGTAAAATGATTTTTCTACAAATGAAAAAAGCTTTTGATGATTTGTAAAATGAAGAGTCACCTTCAAAATCCATTCACAATTCCATGAGAAGTAAGATAATTAAACTTCTCAATGCATGATAATAATCCAAATTATAATAAAATATGTTAAAGTCTTGTTCACATGGGAGGAATTCAATATGAAAAACATAGATCCAACTACGATACTGAACTTTCCACTATACATCTATAAACTCAAGCTTCAGAGTAGATACTTTAGTTTAAGCACTACAATATGATTCAAATTAAAGTTCAACAATGGTCAAAAAATATTAATCATCTACATCAATAGACCAAAGATCCAATTACTTAGATTTAAAATAATATGTTTTCTATCATATTCATAAATAAAAGAAATAAATAGTTAACAAATTCAAGTTAGCATTTACTTGCATGTTATTAGGAATATTCAAGAGGAAAATTTCAAGTCATCAATCTAAAGTACTTAACACCGTAGTCATCATTATTATTTTTAGGATCATCGACATTGTCATGATCATCATATTCTTCTTCTTCCTGCTCTTTATCTCTAAATTGAAAGTAACCTAGCTCAATTGATGTGACTCCACTTAGTAATAAATGTTAGAGGACCCATAAACAAGTATTGAACCATACCACTTAAGTTAAATCAGATATGTAAAGAGAATTGTCTTGTTGATTATAAAAATAATAATAAAATTCATTTAATTAGTTGAATGTCACAAAGAAATAATTATTTAATAAGATCAAACTTCAATAAAGAATAAGGAAAAGAAGCACCTGTGACTCTCAAAAAACAAAGATTTGAAAAAATAAATTAAATTCAATAGAAACATTTCTTAAGTATAACTAAAATTTAAGGTTTTGATGGTATTCACATCTTAGGACACTATTTTGTTCTAAACAATATTTATTACAAAAATTTTAGGACCAATAGGTATGCTCTAAAACACAATTGTGTTGAAGATTATGTCTTTACAAATTAGTTTTTGAAAAAGTTATATAGGATATTATACATCTATTCTTGAGACTATGGATTATTTTGTAATTTTTGTAAAGATGAACACAGATTAGATATGCAGTTATGTGTTAGGCCATGTCCTTCAACACTTAATTTCCAAGAGTTACGTGTTCGTATCTAAGTCTTCTCCAAACTTAGCTCAAATCAAATTAGCCACTAATTGATCTATATATAGGTCCAATAAGTCCCTTAAAATAGTTCTCGAAGTACAATTTAAAGATTGATCAGTATGAATATCTTAAATTAGCTTATTCAAATCCTCTTACCCCCTAACTTTTATGACTTATACCATACGCATAAGTAGTGGATTACTTGAAACTCAGCTAGTCACGCTCACATCATCACCCCTCTTTTTAAAAAGATTCTACCTTTAATCATTACCAACATCAAAAGGAGAAAGATCAATAACATTAAGAGTAGCACTAGTGTTGTATCACCTAGAAGCTCTAGTTTGTAAGCATTTTCATTGCTCCTCTTAATAACATGGAGTGGATCTCTCATCTTGGTTATAACTTAGACAACCTCTATAATAGGAATTGTTCCTTCATCACATGGACTCAAATCTAATCACTAGGTTTAAAGATAACTAATCTCCTAACCTTATTATCTTTGGTTGTATAACACTCATTCTTCTTTTTAGTTTGATTGTTTACAAGTTCTTAAAGTTGTCACACTATCTCAACTTTCTTTGCTCTATCCAAACTAGCTCTTTCATTAATATATAAAGGCAATAGATCTAAAAGAGTTAGCAGATTAAAACCATAACAAATTTAAATAGGGACTAATTAGTAAATGAATGAGAACTCCTATTATATGTAAACTTAACAAATGGTAAACAATCTTTTAAACTATTTAAGATCTTTTGAATGAAAACATGAAACTCCATGTAGCCCACAAAAATTTTCAAAAGTAACTAAGAAACTTAGTATCTCGGTCACTCACTATACTATTGGAAACTCCATATAGTCATAATATTTTCCTAAAGAACAAATTAGCAATATTGGTTGCAACATTAGTTTTAACATAAGAAATAAAGTATATCATCTTAAATAATCTATCAACTACCAAATATATTGAATCTTTACATTCTTCAACCTAGGTAAACATATCTCAAAATTCATAGAAATGTCCACCGATAATGCACCAAGTACAAGTAAACGCATAGATAACATATATAGTAAAATCTTAAATTTAGCCTTCATAGAAGTGATGCATCAAGCATACATTAATTCTACATCACTTCTCATTTTAGTCTAATAAAAATTCTTTATTAACATATCCAAGGTTATTTCAACACTAAAGTAACCTATTAAACATCCATTATATGTCTCGTGTAGAAATAACTCATGAGTAAAACATGCAAGTGCGCAATTTATTTTCATAAAATAAATAACCATCATGCTTATAAAAATTCTCAAACTCCCCCTTTTTCACATGTCAAATAAACATTACCAAAGTCATTATCAATAGTATATAAATCATTCATATGTTTAAATTATGATAACCTTGAATTCAAAGAAGTAACAAGGATATATCTCTAGGATAAGGCATCAATCAACACATTTTGATACATTATTTATACTCAATAACGTTAAAAAAATCAATGAACTTTATCCACCTGGCATGGCATTTCTTTAACTTACCTTGTTAATTGAGGTACTTTAATGACTTATGATCACTATGTATCACAAATTTCTTAATCCATACGTAAAGTTGTCATATCTCTAAGGCCCTCATCAACGCATAATCTTTTTTATAGTTTCATTAGTTCAAGATTGCCCTATTGATCTTCTCATTGAAATAGGTTATTAACGTTTTCCTTGTATTAAAATAGTCCTAATAACTAGTCATAAGGCATCATACTTAATCTCAAAATTTTTAGAAAAGTTAGGTAATTGTAACAAAGGTGTTGAATATAATTTATCTTTAATGATATTAAATCCTTGTTCATATTCACTATCCCAATGAAACCCCCAAATTGTTTAACAATGTTAATGAGTGGCATAGCAATTATACTAAAATATTTAAAAAATCTCTAATAGAAACCAAAGAAATCATTAAAAATTATCCTCATTTTAGTTACATACTTAGGTTTCGATCATTCCCTAATTTCTTTCACCTTTTTTGCATCTACCTTAATATCTTTTTCCATTAACAATATAACCAAGAAAATTAATCTTTTTTATAAAAAGTTCACTCTATGGTCAGGATACAATTATTCTTTCCTTAGCACATCGAGCAAAAATATCAAGAATTTGTTTCTCTATTTGTTACCTATATACTAGAATATCACTAAAGTAAACAACTATAAATCTACCTATATATGCATGCAATACATGTTCATCAATCTTATAAAGGTACTAGGTACATTAGTATGACCAAATGGCATAACTAACTACTTATATAGTCTATAATTTAGTATTAAATATGGCTTTTCATTCATTACCCTCTCTCATCCTAATATTTATGATATCCACTTTTCAAGTCAATTTTAGAAAATATATAAAAACCATATAATTCATTAAGCATAGCACCTAATCTAGGGATATGATGTTGATAATTTATCATTATGATGTTAATAGCATTACAATGAAAACACCTCTATCAAATGCCATCCTTCTTAGGTAGTAAAATTATTAAAATTGCACAAGGACTCATACTGTCTTTTATTTACCTTTTATTCATCATCTCTTTCATATATTCTATAGGTCCTTTATTTCCTATAAATTGCACCTATAAGCGAGTCTATTAGGAATGAAAAGTCAATTTGATGCTTGATTTTCTAGTAGGTTGTAATCGATTAGGGATGTTATTAGTCAACACATCCTCATATTCCTAAAAAGAAATTCTGGAGAATATGTTTATTCAACATTAAGATAAGCATTTTTGTACAAAACTAAAATAATAGTTTGGTTATATAGAAAGGCTTATCTTAATGTTGAATCTTATTTTTTAAGCTCCCAATCTCTTTCTCCTTTTCTTTCACAACTAAATCTCTCTCTTTTGAAGTCTCACTCTTATTCTCTTTATTTTCTCTCTCATATATTTTTTCGTTATTCTTCCTTTTTAACTTCAGTTGATCCTTATAGACCTAATTAGGAGTTAAAGGTACAATGTAATTGTAACATCTCGTTACCCATGTTAAGGCTAAAATAGTAAATATGAGAGATTACTGAGGAAATAAAAAACACATTTTATGCCCATGCATTACATGATATGCACATACACGTGAATATTGAATCTTTGCACATAAAAATAATTGTACATGCATTCATTGACAATTTTTGGGTATAATTGTTTGTAGATGTGATTTTATTAAGAATTGTGTTTTTTATGTGTTGAAAATTAATTTGCAGGGTATATTTAGTGATTTAGAATTTTTGGAAAATTTAGGAAAATTACTAAATTTTTGGGTAATTTTTTTACTGGAAAAAATGTCAAGTGGCAAAACAATTGTTAAATGGTAGTAGAAATTACTGTCTAATGGCAATGAAAATTTTGATAAAATACTTTAGGATTTATAAAAAAGTGCCATTGAAAATTTGGAAGACAATTGGAGTAGAAATTGAAATTGAATGGACTAGCTAAATGAAAGAACCTAGTCTAATGCTTTAGGAATTGGACATGTGGCAAATGACTAATATCACTTGCCAAACAATGCCTTAAGTCCACTAACCCTTAAATTTTTAAAGACCATCCCTTTTTGGTTTTGTTTCACGATGCTTATAAATGAGAAGACCAAGTAAGTGTTTATATTTTTGTTATCTTCTTCATTTTCATAGCTTCTCTTCTCTTTATTCTTCGTTGGTTTTCTTCTTCTTCTTTTGTTGCCAATCTCCACCAACACTAAACCTAGCTCTCTCCTCTCTTACTTGCTTCCCTTTCATCTTGCTCTCTCTTTCATTCTCACCAAAAACCCAAACCTTCCAACCCTCAAGATGATGATGATCGTGGGTTATTGGTGAAGCTACGGATTTTTGGTATTCTTTAAGATTTTGAGATTCTGGAGCTAGATCAAGTAAGTATGACTTTAATCATTTTGGGTTTTGTTAAAATGAAGCATTTATGATCATAGTTGGAGGTTAATTACATGAAATGGTAGTTTGTGTATGTATTTTTTGCGAATGATAAAGAGCATGTAAATTTCTTGCTTTTATTGATGATTAATGATTTATAGAGGTGTTTTAGAGGTTGAATGATCATGGCAAGGAGTTTTGTACATGTTAGAATATTGGTGAAGAAATGAATATATATATATATATTGATGTTTTGTTTCACATAAATGATAAATGATGGGTTAAGAGCTGTTTTATGGATGATTGATATGGTATATGATGAGTAAGAAACTATGGGTTAAGCTACATATGTTTTTAAGAAGGATTGGTTGTGAAAATGATGTTCTAAAGAGAATTGGAAGTTGATGAGTATAGAAATGTGTTTATGACCTGTTTGTGTTAATGAATAAGTGTAGAAATGAGTTAAAATGGAGTTGAGAATGAGGAGTAGAGGGAGTAGAAAATTTGATCTTTGTATAAGTTGTGTTAGGGTAAGATTTAGAAACAAATTTGGTAGTTGATCTGGAAAATTTTGCAGCAACATGATCTCTGAATATGCTCCTGTGTTTTAGCCATAATTTTTTAGATGATTTTTAGTTTGGATTAAACTAGAAATATATGGCCACATTTTTTATGAAGACATCAAATTTAAATTCTGTCTTTAAGAGTCTCAAAATTTGTCATGAAGTTGAGAATTGGGTGCAGTACATTGGTGGCTGAATGTATATGTTGTGTTCTGTTTTGAGTGTATGAGAATGTGTTATATTTTGAGTGTTTATGAACGAGTAGGGAATGTGAATTGTTTATAGGTGATGTTGAGTTGAAATTAGGTATATTTGAAGAAGTTATCCATTTGAGATGATGAATCAAATGAGTTGAGAGTTGAGATTTGAGAGTTAATGAAATCTAATTGGTGTTTGAATTGTTATGAAGTGATATTGCATTAGAATAGGTGAATTTGAGAAGATTTTGAGTGAAAGGGATGTTAGAATGGATTTAGGATCCCTTGGAGGGGTCTTGGAGAGTGAAATTTTTCATTAAACCCAAAGGTTACACGGTCAAGCTGTGTATATTCACACTGGTCGTGTATTCCTGATGCAGAAAAATTGCCAGACCCGTGGGTTACACAGTCTGCCCGTGTGGTTTCACACGACCTATATTTTGACCCTCCAAATTACAAAATCTCACTTCATGTTCTTAAGAAAGTTGTAGATCTATAAGTCCTCTTCGAAACCGTCTAAAGAAGACCTTAATCCGATATCCCTAGTGAAAGTTATGCCAGTTGTCCTAAGATAGGTACAACATGATTGAGGACATGAGTATGTTTGATTCTTTTAGTCATAACTTCATAACCCAACCTCCGAATGAAGTGATTCTTGAAGCAATAGCTTCCTAACACATTTTTCAACCTCTCCATAAATATTGGTAGCATTATGAATTGACTGGAAAAAGTTTGATTGAAGGAAAGTGAGGGAATCTGTTGGAATAGTATGAACTAGTATGGTTTCACTAAACATGCTTAGGTATTTCAATTATATCTTGATCTGTAGATTTTCAGATGAGATGATTTTTGTTTTTGAGTAAACTATAGATAAAGGGCTACTAGTTATTGGAAGAAATCAAATTGTAATTTAGTCTCTAAGACCTCAATTTCTAGATGGAAATTTAGTATAGTGTACTATTTTAGTGTAAGAATAGTCCGGAAATGTTTGAGGATAACTTTCAGATTTCTAAACCAAATTGAATGATTTTGGTTTCATTAAAAACTTAAGAAAATGGGGAACATTCTACTAGAAGAAATTGTTGCCAAATTACTTTGTTTTCATTATCTAATTGATCATAGGATATAGACCCGAAGGTTTAGAAATTTAGAGAAATTTATAAGAAGAAAGGAGAGTTTTGAATATGTAATCTTGTAATGTTGGAATAACATTAGTGAATGAGGTGCTGATATCAAAGTACCAAAGGTATGAGTTTGTTTAGGAATAAAGATATTCACATGAATGAGGTTGTGATTCAAAGAAGAGGAGTAAAGTGTATCAAATTATAGTGAATGAGAAATTGATAATAAGAGGAAAGAATGCTAACAATGAAATGACAAGTAACTAACTTATAAAATGAGAATTGGGATACTATGTGAAATTTGATAATACAGCTGAGATTTTCATTAAGCATGCATTGTACATATTTCATATTTGTGCATAAACGAATACTTATAATTGTGCAAAGTTATTAATGTGTGCGTATAATGTGTATATTGCATAATTTGGATGTGCAGGATAAACATCCACATTCAGACATTTCCAAAACTTGGAAGCCAATGCTAATCTGGAGCGTACTGTGAGTAGACCTAGATGGTATTACTTTATTGTTTGTTTTGTTTATATTATGAATTGAGTGATTATGAATGAGATGCGAATGTACTTTGATTGTGTGATTACGGACAATAAAGGTACGAGGTTTTTGATGCTTAAATGCAATATTGAAGTGCTACTTGTAAGTGAACATGATGAAATAAGTGTTTTTAAATGTGATCTTTGGATGTCGAACCTAGTTCCGAAGAAACATGCGAATATGCATATGATTGAACAAGTGTTACTCAACAATGAAGTTGAATGCCGGACTTTGAGTCCAATGGAAAATGTGAATACGTAAACATGTGACCGATTGAGCATACGATATGTGATGCATTCCATTTCATAAATGCATAAAATATAATGGCTGTTGTGACTGGAGTAGCCACTGAAAAAGAGCTTAAAGCTCAGATTGTTAAAAGGAGCTTAAAGCTCAGAAAGTGTATAAGAGCCAAAGGCTCACTATGTAAAATGATCCCGGTATCCCCAACGGATACGGGACAGTTATTAATGAGCCCGGTATCAAAAATGGATACGGGACAATTATAGGCACTCGGTCACAATAATAACAAATTGAAAGTGAGTCTCATAAGCATCATATATGCATTTGATGTGTATGATTTGAATAATTTGACTGATTTCTGTACATGAGATATGTTTCCAATGAATGTGAATTATATGTGATTCCATATGATTATTAATAAAATGATGTGAATTATGTGAATATATGCACTGTATGTGATTGAGTGAGCCATCGAGGATGGTCACTCACTGAGTTCGCATAACTCACCCAAAATTTGCAATATTTTTTCAAGCCAAGAAGAGTTACCCCATTGGCCAAACGGGATTATAGCCACTGCAAACAAGTAAGACGTAGAGGTCGGGATCAGTTTACGTCTGCGTTTATACTTTCTTATTTTTGTATCAATTTGGATATTTCGCAATTTCTGGATAATGTGTATTTGAACATTCTGTTTTTAATAACTTTACAAAGGGAAAGATTTGTTAATGAGGTTGATCAAAGTCTAATGGCAATATTAATTTTGACTTTTATAAAATAAAAGTATGAGTTCGATTCATTATTGATTTTATCATACGTGTATGATAAGTGTAAAAAAGAAAATTTAGTACTGAGTTTCAATGAATTTTGACTATTCTAGCATGCCGCACTTGCGGGGTACGTACTCGGACATCACTCAGGATGTCAGGTATGGATACGTGTCTTGAGAGGGTGGGGTGCTACAATTTGTCATGTCATAGCAGACAGTAGCAGCTAATGTTGGCCCCTGAATTTTTTTTTGGAATAAGCATGATTTCAAATTTATTTTTGAGCTTTGATTGATTAATTTTTTTTGGGTTAGAGTTTCTTATTGTTTAGATTGATGGAATTTGAAGTTATTAAATGGAGAAATTAAGATTAAGTTAGAGTATTGTATA
>JANVCL010000006.1:20507046-20518598 GCA_026546855.1 Erythroxylum incrassatum
AACAAACAAGATTTTTTACCGAATTTGAAAACAAAAACAGAAAACCAAAAATAAAAACGGAAACAAACACCCCCTAAACCTTAGTTCTCCTACACAATTATTATTGTTTTAATACTACACCTCATAAGCCTTAATTATACCACAAAGCTAGTTATAATCCTTTATGGTAGAAAGCATTGACATAATAGATTCAACCACTTATTGATCAATGTGAATGGGATTTTGTTGACTTAACCTCTAACAAATTAGTGATTAGTTATAAACGATACAACTTATAAAGATGGTTCTATTGAACAATATATAGCCCTACTTGTCACAAATGGTACTGTTGATCTTTAAAAAAAATTCATCAGCAATTTGGCACGAACGATTTAAGACTCCTTAGTTTCTTCCTTGGCCTTAAAGTCTCATCCAACTAATATGGATATTACTTAAATCAATTTGAGTATATTAATGAGCTTATTTCTAGTATAGATCTCATTGATCTAAGATTTTACAAACTTCAATAAAGTTTAGTGCCTAGTATTTTACTAGTAATGGTACTTTTCTCAATGATAGAAATGTTATGGGTAATTGGTTGCTAGCCTTATTTATCTCATACTCACTCATCCTGACATTAACCATATAGTTCACATTGTTAGTTAGTTCATATATATCATTTGTCATCTCAAAGGGATGTTACTTCATGCCTTCATTTTTCTAAACATTCATCGCTTATTTTAATGTTAATTGGCTTGATGATCCTACTAATCAATACTCTATAACTAATTTCTATTTTTCTTCGAAGATTAATCATTAATCTTTTTTTTGGTAAAAAATCATTAATCTTTTAACATAGTAAGAAGTAAATTGTTGTATCTTGCTCTATTACTAAAGTTGAATACCGAGCGATGATTGATACCATCTCGGAGCTTATTTAGTTATGTTGGTTACTCAAAGTTATGAGCATTATACACTCATGAACTACTATCTTTTATTGTAATAATTATAGCGCTATGCAACTTGCTCGTAATGATATTTTCCATAAACATATTAAACACATTAGGAATGATTGTCATTTTGTAAGATATTATATAGTACACAAGGGACAATATGACATATCTTTGCTCCGCCTAAAAATGAAATTGTTAGGATACTTTATGATCGATATCATACTCTTTATCTTCAAACTCTAGTTTATCGATCTTTCATCTATTTTTAATTCAAGGGTAGATGTTTGGAGAATATTCTAGAGTAGTTACTATCACCCCATAAGAACTCATCACTGGAAAATAAATATAAAATACAAATATAAATACTATTTTATTATATTTTTCCAATGTTTAAAATACAATAAAGAGCACGAACGAGTTTAACCCCTCCCTCATCCTGTCTGAGTACTGGATAACGGAAACATGTGGGAAGTGTAGAATAGTGAGACTTGATAGGATGCTCGCCAATATCATCTTTAAAAAGAGAGCAACCACAAAGACAAGAGATAAGCAGGGGAAAACAGTGTACTAACGATTAGCAGGATATAGTTGGTTGAATTCTGAAGTATGACTAATTTTTTTTGTTTTCAAATAAATGTGGGTCATAGGAAGGAAGTGTTTTACTGAAGCAGTGTATTCTAACGAAAATCTTTTTAAGCACCAAGTAATTTTATGGAACATCTTAGCTTTTATCTTACATAAGTTGTTGAGAATGTCAAATTTAGACGAGATGATGTTGCTTTACAAAATTTGCATCGCTCTCTAGTAGAGGTAGAAGTGACAAATCCTTTATAGGAAAAGGAAGACTAAGACCCAACTAAAAAGAGGCACTGCCTCATTATTCTTTTATTTCTTTAATCATTACGAACGTGGCTTGAGTTTGACAACACAAAGTAGCTCCGTATCAGGAAAAGGAGCGACCAGAACAATGTCTTAATCTACAGATAACTGGAGTTACAAGCATATGCTGCTATAGTGGAAGGTGGCAAGGTCTGTAAGAATCAAACTTGTATACCTGTGTAAATACCAAAGTGAAAACAAGGCAAAAATTGCAAAATGTAAAAGGTTATATTTCAGATCACGGCTCAAATTCCAGAATATGATCTTCTACTCCGGTTTGGAGTTGAGTTCATAATTTCCTGACCAAGTTCCTTTATCTTGTTTAGTAGAAGCTTTTGCTCAGTCTCAAGCTGTACCATGTACTCTTCTTGCATGTCCTGAAGGCTCTCCAACTCACTTAAAGATGCTGAGAGTTCTTCCACGTCGCTATCGTCCACCAGAGATTGAAGATTGTTTATCATCTCTTTTATCTAATCAAGTATATAAAGAACCAGTTTACGACTTAAAGCTGATATAGATGTAATTTTTCAGAGAACTTTCACATGCAAATCACCACGCAAAATGAAAATCTTATGCAACACAAAATATCCAAATGGTATCATTAAATGCTGAGAAAGAGCTTAGGAAACTTTCAGGAACATGAGGCTCGGGAGCAATAGTCAATATGCTGGATAATCTCAGGCTGTCATCAAAGAGAGACGGGGACATTCAGAAAACTTCCATTTAATGGCTCCTAAAAAGAGATATTGCTAATATTTTGAGATAAAAACCAGGTCAACTTTACTTAAACCCTCAACAGGAGGAGGTATTGCTCTCCCTCCCTCCACTAAAATTACTAGGTGTAACCAAAAATTCAACCCCAGGTCTGTAGAAATGATACCGACTTTACTGGTGTAGTGCACAATCCGGAGCAAATTTACATTAGATGAGAATATGAAAAAGATGAGAACTATAACAGAGGAATAAACCCTCACCTGGCTCGATAGTTGGTGTGATTTAGTTAAAGATGCTTCAGAGTCCAAGCTGGTTCTTTTCTCCCATTCAGGAACTTTCCTGGTTACTTGGATATGGATCTCTCCTCCCGTAACCCTTCCCAGGGGTATCCACTTGTCAAACATCTGGTTTGGAGGCAATCTCTGATATTCAACTACACAGTAACCTATACTTGCTGCCGGTAGCAAAGCATTATGGTCTTTCACATGCAACTCCAATGGACTTCCATCATCAGGGAACTCTAAGGTCTGATTCCACTGAGGATTCAAGGTCTTATAGACAACCTGAAAACCAAACCAAAGCAGAGCAACGATTGTAGTAGTGTAAAACTAGTTTTCTATAACAATCTAAAAGAATTTGGGATAATGAAATGACATTACTCATAAACATCTCCAGGTCAAGTATCTACTACAGAGCACATTATCCCGACCAATCAATCATAGGTTAATGCTAAACAGTGAAAACATAGCGATGGAAACTACAGGAAGAAGAGACTTAAGGTGCCGAAGAACTGGCATACTTCAGACTGAATGTGGAAACAGAAAAAAAAAAGAACAATGAAAGTGAGATGTTAGGACCAATAACAATAAGCCTAGGATATGGAGAGTGTACTCGAGGAGAAAGAAAGAGGGGGGCTGAGAGGAATGATGTTAAGTAGTTAGAGTTAGTTAGCAGTGTGGGGGCTGAATGGGCACAAAGGTGGGAGTATAACAGAATGTACGGAGGGGTAGTTAAGACGGGGCAGAGAGAGAGAAGAGAGGGGTCATTCGGATAGAAAGAAGAGAGAAGAGTGATATTATAGACAGAGAGAATGTATTCTCTCTGAGGAGCTATATTCAGCTCTGGAAGGAAAGGTATTCAGTAGAATCACCTTGTAATAGCAGTAGGGATCCTCTATTATAATCAATAATATACACTATCTCTAGCATATTAAGCTAGAGTTCTATCATGAGACCTATGAATAACAACAAAGAGAAAAAAGATGTCAAGCACCCGGATTTTCCTTCATTAAGGAGACAGCACCAATTCAAACTCTGATCTATAAGTTGGCCGCTGAAGAAAGAAAAGCATATAAATTGTAACTGAATAAGTGTTATTTATGAATGGGGAGTTCAAACCTTAGTTCTCTTCTTTAAGTTTCCATACTGCACCTTTACATATGGATCACTGGTCCCTCTGATATCAGCAGCTATAAGGTCTTTTGCTTCAATTATAACAAGTTCAATCCAACCATTGTTTGAATGTGCACCTGAACCCTGAGATGTTCAGGAGAGGGTAAAGGTGAGGAAATGAAAAAAATATTAAAGTAGGAACAACAAGCTAAAGCATAATAACCCACTGAGACAACACTTTTAAGTTTTAACATATACCAGGATTGTGGGGGAAGAAAAAGAACATTAGAGTAGGAACATCAAGCTAAAGCATCACAATCCACTGAGACAGCATATTGCAAGTTTTAACAAATACCAGGACTGTATGTGCAATCATGAACTAACCCAAGGGGAAAAAGAAAGCAAGCAAAAGAGCACAACATGTATGCCCGACTAAGTATTGTCCAGAAAAAGGGTAATGATTAATCTATTCCTGTGCCATTCATGCTCTGTAGGCATTGTACATTTAAAGATAAATGGTACCTTGGTTCCTTCAGAGTTACCAATCCTGACTGCTTCAATTTGCAGCCTCACTTCTCCTGAATTCACTTTTTCGAGGGGAACCCATATGTCCCTGGTTATACTATCCACCAGTCCTTCCATGTTCACTCGTGCACTTCCAATGTTATCATCTCCAAAGATTTCTTCATTGTAGCACTTAATCATGAGGCATTCACCACCTCCAACCTCATCAAATTCAAACTTCTGGTTCCAGGCAGGATTAGAAGCATGTGCAGTTTTTGTTCTCTGAAGAATCTGAACACAGATTGAAGTTTGAAAAAGATAGAATTGGGATAACCTGTCCACATTTTCGAGATCTTCAATTTTACTTTAGAAACCACCAAATCCATTAAGAAAGAACTTACCTTTCCATACTGCCATTTAACATATGGATCACACTTCCCAGTTCTTTCTTTAGTAGTGAGGTCCCTTCCCTCGACAACAACTAAATTAATTTTCCTTCCCGTCTTCAGCTGATGATTTGAAGATCCATATGCTGGTTGTTGAGAGCTGCCATGAAACTTGTTCACACTTATTGTACCATCAGAAAATTGCCATTCTTTCAACACAAGTTTGACTCTTAACTGCAACATGAATTGAAGCAACAGAAATACCTTAGCTGCTATCACTGTATCTTTCTGAGACATAAAGGATATATAACAAGCTTAAAAAGAAAAGATTAGCTAAGATTGTTATAAGAAAATTAATTCAAGACCCTGCTGGGACCACTGAACAAAGTAATGAGGAACCTTGATAAGTTCACATGCAACCAAAGTTATCAACAGTTTTAAACCACCAAAATCAAATTCTTCGACAATCAAAACATCGCTTTTTAGGACAATTACGTTATAACTTATGCATTAGTGTATAAATTACATAATGCTTATCCATGTTCTGACATTGCACAATGGCAAACAGGTTAGAGGTTAGGCCAAGCCAAGAAACATGGCCTCAATGGCAGATATATCAAGTACCAGAAAAGTATAATTTCCTGATTGCCAGTGCAGTCATTTTAACAGTCACAGTATATGAAAAATGAATCATAAGAATAGATGAATATGAACTGGGGGAGTCAAAAAGCAAGAGATATTAAACAAGCATCAAAACTTGTCAGCACCAGAAGCAGGTGATCAGCAAAGTTAAAATAACTGTTTTACATGTATGGACTTTAGATTCTTTTATGTACCTCCCCTGAATCAACTCCCTCCAATGGAACAACCATTTCAACTTCTTTTCCACAAAACTCAGCACGTGCGGCTATTACACCAAAGTCGGGTCCTATTGCCCAAAACATAGATGAATCATCTGCAACGTACTTGATCTATTCAAAAGGTCAAAAGAACTGAGTGGGAAAAAAATTAAGGATGACAGTACAAAATAAACTCAAATCATATGTGAAATATTTTGCTCTCAATTAAAGAGACATGTCGCTTTAAGCTAATTTTACCCAGCAACATAATATTCTTACATCCATCTATTAAAAATTTTCTATTTTTTCTTGAACTAGATGCATTTTGAAAATATTTGTTCATTGAAAGTTCCTATATTTGCTTGAGAGTTAGAGCTGAAGCATAACCACATTTTCAGGTTATCTAATACATTTCCCTTCATTGAATGGTATAGTTCCACTCAGCTACCATAAAAACAAAAGTCACGTATCCTTATCATTATGTTTAACAGTCCACAACCCAGTCAATGCATCTAACTTGTTAAAAAACAAAAAAGCATTCAATAATTAGCTCCTAATTCTCTTTCTACGCAGCATTGCTTTGAGAAACAAAAATTAACTTCTTAATTCAGAAAACAAGGGCGACATGAGGTAGTCATAGGACCTTTACACATGTTTACCAAACCAACGTACCCATAGTCCCTCTTCAAACGTTTGTAATTCAGTAAGGGATAGATGAAATTACAGACCTCCTCTTGCTAATGTATAAACTATGAACTGACATCCACAAATGTGAAAACTAAAGCATGGACTGAAAAGACAAGTGTTTGAAGTTTTTAGTGTAAGAATCAGTTTACTATTGAAATTTGAGTATCCTAAGAATAGATTGGAACTGAAAACTCATAGGACGCATATGCAACATAACAGAGATTTACTATCTATGCATAAAATTCATGCCGGTGTTATAAAGCTGAAAATGAATACATATCGAAAGCAGACCTAAATGAAGTCACAAGTTAAGGTTCTTAATTACCTAAGAGTTTGAACAGTAACTTTACCTTTATCTCACAACTTGCTACAAAGTCATACTTCACACTGCCTGGGGTGAAAGTGTAAAGCTGGAATCGTAGAATTCCTGTATCTTCATGCAAAACCATGTTGAATGTTGAATCATATCTAGGATTTAACCCTGGTATTGCATCTGTTCTCCTTGTCAATTGCCCAAGTTCAACCTCCACAAATGTATGCAGATCTTTGTTACCAAACTTTTCTTCTAAACTACCATTCCTGTATTTTTTTGATGGGCTCCCTTTGAAACTATTCCCAGAAAGCTTACTAGCTGAAATGACTGAAACATGTATGATTCCCCCAACAGCCTTCTTCCCTAAATCCACTGCTGGTAAACTGAAGCATCGACGGCGAGGTTCAACCATAGTCTTCACTAAGGTTTCAGTAGCAATTTTGACCTGATGGACAAAGCAAATTAGAAAAAGGAACATCCATATATAAGCATTTCCTTTGTCCAAAAGGTAAAGAGAATATATTTAAAGAACCCAATTTCATATATAGCTAGTTATCATAAAACAACTAGAATTCTGTGGAGATCTAAACAGTTATCAGATCCAAGAGAAGAAGCATACAGCTAACAGTTCTGCCGATATTAAATCATTTTGATAAACACAGCCAAGAGAGAAAACTAAAGCAAGATAAAAGTGAAAGAGCACAGTACATGAAGTGCAATTGTGGCTGACCACTTTATACATGTTCTGTTTATAATCAAAGAAACACACTCCACCAAAGTGAAGCAGAGTAAAACAACTAGCTAAGAGAAATACCAGCCAAGAAGAAACACCAGGAAGCTCTGTCGCTGGAAGTGACTGGCTTCCACCACTTCCAAAAGCAATTCCTATGCGCACTTCAGGGGTCGATACAAATGAGTACAATATTGCTCTCCCTTCCAGAGCTGGCATCAAGAGAAGCTGTAGAATGTTGACAACCAGTCAAGTAGCAAGATAAAACCATTAACAATCAATATAATTTCTAGAATTTTACATTTGAATTGTATTCTTCAGGATTCACTTATGGTTTATGTGGGAAAATGTAATCTGTGTAATTATGTCCAGATTTAGTGGGCATTATGTGGTCCTAATTATGTCCATAAAATTAGGAAAGAGTATCCCATAAACCATGGGATCTAATAAATCTGTACAAATTTATTTCCTACCTTGTACTATTAGTGTGTAGAAAGCTATTGTATGTCTATTAGTTACTTATGAATAAAATTCCTACTTCAAATTCTGTCATTTTTGTCAGTTTGTGTGCAAGAATTTCATTGAACTTCATGCTTTGCATATTATTCTGTATATTTTCCATTTTTTTGAATAGTATTACCTACCAAATCTCCGGTGTAACTGATAGGATCTTGTCCTTGATTTAAAAATTAAATAGGAAAAATCAAACTTGAAAATAAAATGAACACACATCATGATAAAAATAAACAGATTTTGTTGTTGCAAATAAAAAGACAGGGTTACCGACATAGTTGTCTGTAGATGCAAACAAGTAACTTCCAATTAATAGTTTGCACTGCCAACAATTTGTAAGTCTGATGCTGAACTAAACAAGCCATTCACTTCCGAGTAATACTGATAATTTCGGCCACACACACACAACACAACTACAAGGTGCACATGAACATAAACATATACATCAAAACAACAACAATCAAATAGGCACAGCCAGCCCCTAATTCACTTCCAGAAAAATAGTAATTAACGTACATCACCCTTGATGTGGAGGCTATTGATAACTATACGAGCAGTTCCCTTAAATGGCTTGGCTAGCTTAGCCAGCAACATAATGCTCATGTCACTTGTGTCCCAATCAAAACCCAGATGCATAATTTGCTGCCAAATAAATAAGAATGCTTCATCAAATTACTTGATATGTAAATACTGGAGTAGAATGATAGAAAATGATACCATAACTTATAACTTTAAGTGATGTTTATGTGCATCTCTTTATCCATTAAGGACCAACCTTTGTGCAACTGTGGAATTATTTCACACTAAAACAATAAAAAGTGAATTGAAAACTGCAGAAAATTTGGCTTCAGATTGTTACATAGAAAACTAATGCAAAGCAATCCTAATGGATGCATACAGAAACTATTGCGTAAGAAGACTCTAAAAGTTCATTTGCAAAATTTGGAACAGTGAGGCTGGAAACCAAACCTGATCACCTAAAGTTGACCAGCTAGTCCCTTGTAAGCCCAGGCTAGGAGGGCATGAACCTAGTGAAAACTCCAGCAGTTCAACTTTTTCCTAAAATGTGCAAAATTTCCTCAGTAAACAATAACGTTACTGTTGAACATCACAACAATTTTTGCCAGTCAATCTATTAAAAACAAGAAGTGAATCACTTACTATAAGCTTTGACTTGTTCTGCCTCAAACGTTTCTGCAGTAGAAGTTTAAGCTCATAAGCAATTAAACAGCAGAATATGTAGTCAGGATTGTTCTGACTTATGAGAGAGAGTTGTGACTGTTAATCACTTTAATGTGCAATAGTAAGCACGTGCAAAGAGCACGTTTGATATCAACAAAATATGACCACCCCCAACATCTATTACAGGTCAGAGTTGAACCATAACGGAATTTCGGTCTATACCAGCACAATAATATCAAATTGAGGGGGAAGAGTAGAATTAGAAATTGATAGACAAGCAATGATATGGCCTCGTGTGAGAAGGAAACAGAAAATATCTATTTTAGTTCTATCATCAGCTATGTGTTCGAATCTAAGAGAAATTCTAGAGAATGTGTGCTACCCTGAAATTTTCTTGTTTTTCCTGAATGATAAGGAGAAAAAAAAAATGGAGTCAAAAGAGAATTCCATTTTGGAGTTTTATCAACAATTTACTTGTGTAGGTGGAGATCCAGTATTTTCTGAATCCTTATGTAAAGAATTACAAAATAAATTCTTTCAACAAAAATGTGAATTAGGAAAGATTGGTCGACTAAATATGGTGTTGTAACCATTTTTTTCTAGAATTGTCATACTTCTTATCCCACTTTCAAATACTAAAGCAAAATTGCAGGATAAATAAGACTACAGAGGGTTATGATAAGTGGTTAATGAGAACTTGAATACGACTTCACCCAAGAAAAAACTAAGGAAAAAAAATATGAAGATTGCTGAAAACAATTCGATCATTTGCTTCACCAAAATGTCAACATAAGGAGAACACACAAGCAATGAGCAGAAGATAGATATTGGTTCTGCAATTATATTCCACAAGGTAATCAACATGGCCTGAATCTAACCTCAACCATTGATGAGAACCTTGTTGAAAATTTTGGGTTAAAATAGTTGAGCCAAACTTCCATAAATAGCTTGTTCAGCCACTCACAATGTTCCACTGGCGTTATTCGCTGTACAATGGCGCGAAATGATCAAAAAGTTGCACATTATACAGCAGAAATTGAAGCAGTCCGCAGGAAATAAGAAGAAACAATAGGTACCGAGGTGCTCAACACTACTCGCTTCCATTTTTTGTTCAAGTCTTCGACAAGTATCTGACGTTGATAACTGTAATACTGCAAAGTAAAGTCCGGTGTCGTAAGATTTCCATCCACCATCATTTAAATCCTCAAAAGTCCCTAATCAAACCACACAACTACAACACATGCAGCTCAAAGAAGCACGGTTCTGGCATATAGTAAACAAACAATTCACTGCTACGAGAAGAAGAAAGAAAAGAAATCCACGAGCTTTATGAAGAAAACAGTAAGAATTTTACAGATTTCATGCCGCCTCCACGTAACAAAAACAAAGACAGGTATGGATAAAAAACAAAATGCAGAACACAAAAACGATACGGAACAACAATGGAACTCCCCGAATTTCCCTCTCAATGAGAAAGTTATTAAACAACCTAGACACAAAAGATCAACGCAGTATGATTTGGAGCAACCAAACAAAATTCAGCCGAACTGCATTCGAACAGAGAGTATGAAAAGCAGAGAGAGAAACATGGACGATTTTATAACTTGCCTGAACAGTGGCCCAAACAGCAACAACAAGAGGAACCCAGTTGGAGATAGTGAAAAGCCATCTCTCGATGCACCAAACGAGCAAAACCAAAGGGATTAAGAAAGGAAGAAAAGGCTTTTCAGCAAGGAGTTGATTAGAGAATTCCAAAGCCTCTTCAACTTTAAGAAGAGCTTTCCTTCTTATCCTCATCATTTTTCTAAGCCAAAGAAAAGAATCACCTTTTGCTTCCCTTACCCATGTACACCATTAAAATCGTTGAAAAAGAACTCACGATCCTTGTTAAACTCTCCAGAAAGGAAGTACAGGCAAAAATGGGAACTGCCCAGGTGAAAAGATGGTGGGAAGATAGATGCTTGTTGTTGGAGGAGGACTTGAAAAGGTTGGAAAGACCGCCACCAAGTCTCTCGTGGGAGACGAAAAGTCGTTGGAGTCAGCAAGCTCGTTTAATTGCGCATAACTAATTTAGAGTACTCTAATGATTTAACAAAATTATTACAGATTTAACAAAATTATTACAGCTTTTATTTTAATTTCCTTCCTTCTACAAATCCGAATGCCATGTCTTAGTTGACTAATCAATGTTTGAATTCCAACTTACTATACATTACTAGCTATATATTGATGGGATGGGAACAGCCAAACCATTGTTCCACGCGTCTGTGACAGAATCTGCAAAAGCAAAAGCTTACTTATCAATATGTTAATGAACCTTTTGTATTATTCTCCTTCCTTGGCGGGCAAGGTTACGAAACTCGGATCGGTCATTAAATTGGTGGTCTTACTGGTCACCGGTTCAACGGTGTGACGTAATAATTATGCAATAATTATATTTAATATTTAAAATATTTAAAAAATACAAAAATAAAAACAAAAA
>JANVCL010000006.1:20526893-20551910 GCA_026546855.1 Erythroxylum incrassatum
TAATAAGGAATTTAATAATGTTATGAATAATAATAAACAATTTAAATAATAACAGCAATAATAATAAGGATTTTAAGATTAATAATAAACAGTTTGTAAAAAATGTTTAAGATTTATAATACTAAGTATATATACTCCAGTCAGAAAAATAAATAATAATAATTAAATTATTAAGAATAATAAAGTCAATAATAATAAGAAGAAAATTAGTAATTATAAAAAATTTAACAATAATAATAGAAATTAATATAATTAATAAATTTAATCATCATATCGAATATAATAATAATAATAATAACAATAAAAATGTATTAATAATAATAATAATAATAATAATAATAATAATAATAATAATACACTTTATAATAATAAGGAATTTAATAACGTTATGAATAATAATAAAAATATTAATAATAACAATAATAATAATAAGGAATTTAATATTAATAATAATACTAATATTAATAATAAACTATTTGTTAATAATGTTTAAGATTTATAATAATAAGTATATATACTCCAATCAGAAAAATAATATGAATAATTAAATATTATAAGAATAATTAAATTATTTAGAATAATAAAGTCAATAATAATAAGAAGAAAATTGGTAATTATAACAAATTTTATAATAATAAAAGAAATAAATATAATTAATTAATTTAATAATCATATCGAATATAATAATAATATTAATAATAAATTAAATTACAAGGGATTTAATCATAAGAATAATACTAATATTAATAAATATTACAATAAAATTATATATAATATTTATAATAATAAATATATAAACTAAAGTTGGAAAATAATAATAATAATAATAAAATTTTATAAGAATAATTATATTAATAAGGATACTAAATTTAATAATAATAAGAAGAAAATTCATAATAATAAGCTATTTTATGATAATTGTAGAAATTAAGATGTATGCATTTAATCATAATAAGGAATTTATTAATAATAATAATAATAATAATAATATTATTATTATTAAATATAACTTGAAATATTAATGAAAATTTTAATAATAAGTATATATAATCAAGTCGGAAAATAATAATAATAATAACAAAAAATTTAAGGAATTTAAAATTAATCAGAATAATAAAGTTCATAATAATAAGAAGAAAATTACTAATTATAACAAATTTCATAATAATTATAATAATTAAAATTATTAATAAATTTAATAAGCATAACGAATATTATAATACTAATACTAATACTAATAATAATTGCAATAATAATTATAACAAAAAGATTAATAAAATTATTCACAAGGAATTTAATAACTATTATAATAAATTTAATAATTACTCTCCAATAAATTTAATAACAATTATTAATTTAATAATAATATTTAACAGTTATTATAATAATGGAAATATAATCTATTAATTAATAGATTATAATTATTATTAATAAATTATACTAAATAAATAAATATACACTTAATATCTACAACAAAATTAATAATGTCTATGAATTATAATAAACATGTTTTAATAATAATCTTGTACATGCAAAAGTCGAGAAGAACATAAATCATAAACATTTAAACATGGCTTTGATATCATGTTTCTTTGTCCAAGCCAAGCTAGTAGACGGCTTGGCTTTTTTTGTTTGATCTTCTCTGTCTGAAGTGCACGCGTGCTTTGAAAATTTAAAGCAAAAACGACGTCATTTTTTCGTTAGATAGAATAAGACAGAATAAAGTTAGACAGGTGATCTGAACTTTAATATAATATGTTTGCGAATCTATCAACATCAATGCCTAATCTCTAGTAATAGTACCAAAATTTTGTTTGTGTTTTTTATTGCAAGTATGCAGTATATATCTGTAGCTAGTCCAGATAAATACAGGTCAAATCTATAAAGACTATTGGTTAATTACTAAGTATTCACAAACTTAATATCTTAGACCATAAATTACCATTGACTAAGAAAATAAAATAAATAAAAAATCTAAACAACGAAACAAAGCAAGAGTCAAGAATATACTAACCTATAAATAAACTAGATTTAGGTGAGGCTTCATCCGAGACTTTGTTGTTTTCAATTTCATTATAACTTAATGAATGGTTCCTAACGTATATTATATGCTTTCTCGAGACATACAACTCATATTCTTAGATTAAATAATTGAAATCCCTTTTATAAATTTTCTTGATAGATTTTACCCTAACTTAGGAAGATCTTACAACTTTCTCTTATAACTCATGTTACCCTCTTTCCCTACGCTATGATCTAACCATACTTGATGTATGAATCAAATAATCAAATCTTATACTTTCACTCCTTTAATTCAATCAATTATAACACCACCACGAATAAATCTCAAGAAAATTAGAATTTCATTAAACCTGAAGATCAATTCAACACATAAATCCTATGATCCATCCCGCCTAAATATATACCCTATATATTTGGTTCATAATTAAATCCATTATGGTACCTACATACGGACATGTAAGTATTGTGTTTCTTGATTCAAGGGGTAATATGAGGGTATGTAGGCTGTAAAGGAGAGATATAATGAAGCACTTTGGAATACAGCCCTATCAAGATTTGTTCATCTTGTTTAAATATTTAGAAATAAGACATTAAATAAAAACGTTTACCAAATCCTCAAAAATTATCCAAAAGCCAAGTAGTATAGTATAAAAGTAATGTATGACTAGCATACATCAGTATATAAGCTTTACCTATTATTTTTATGGTTTTCTTAAATTATTATATACTTATATCGTCAAATATTCTAACTTTTGTAATAAACTCAATTTTAATAAGTTATATAGAATTTTTTTTTGATAAATCAGAAAAATTTTTATACCAAAATAAAAAATAAAAAAAGTTATATACACAGCAAGAGATGTTCCAAAAACCACAACCTACACAGGTGACACAAAGGAGAAACTAAGTTACAAACACAAACCAGGCAGCTTACGCCGCTCAATCAACCAGACAACACTAATCTAAGACCCTAATACCTAATCTCCCCAACACCAAGAGCCTGCCATACACTGACCAGTAGCAAACCAGAAGCCAATGCTACATCCATCAGGAAACCCCACCAGAAACCACAAGCATCTAACAATACCCTCAAGACAAAGAAATTTCATATGGAATCTGGGATCGTAAACAACTCCAATAGGAGGGAATAAACCCCTCCTCCTCCTCATTGACCCAGAGAATACCCTGGATCTACAGTAGTAGCAAAAGAAATAATAATAATAAACCGAAGACATACAGATTTACTTTCCCTCAGTGTTTAGGCGGCGCTGCTCCATAACTTGTAAGATCACCTGCGAGATTACCCGACCTATATCCGAAGCTTCATCACGAAAGGTGCGAAGGTTTCGCTCATACCACAAGTTATACACAGCAGCCGACAGGACAACACAAAAGGTCTGAAAAATACTAGTGGACCCCGTGGACAACTAGTTAAACCAATGTAAAATAGCACGGAGATTAGGGAAATTTAAACTGGATAGGTGGAAGTGGTGTAGTTATATAGAATTTGTCAATACCATTGTAAAAAGTCAACTACTTTTATTCATAATCTTCTTAAATAAAATAATTATAATTCACATAACATTTATTTATATTATTTACAACAATAATTTCAAACAACTGCTTAAATAAAACAATATTATTGATTAAAATTATTAATAATTTAATTTTCACAAACAAAGAGATTAACATTATTAGTTAATAATAAAATTATGTGGAGAAAAATTTCGAAAAGGCTTTAACAATTTAGTCCTACAAATGAAAGTATATGGGACCTACAATCTGTTTAACATGTGGGGCCCACCATAAATTTCTGTCCCTTTCTTATTTAACTAATTAAAGAACTCTCGAATACCTAAAACTTGGGCTTCTGCCGGATCGAATTGAAAGTGGACTTTTTCGCCGTGCACAATCTCCTCTCGGCATCGGACAACTACTCTTAAGTCCTCAACCCCATTGTTAGGGGTATTCACGAGTTGTTCATCCGCAGCTGGATTGTTATTCATCGACATGTTTATCGAGAGAGCAACAGATGTGCTGACTAACTTGCTTCCTACGCAGAACATTTTGCAGTCGGTGTCACTTATTTTGATACTACACCTATTGGGTGCTATCATATCCTCTTAGAGAATAAGTTGGGACCTGTTTCTCCCGATATGTTTTGTAAGCTGAATTTGTCAATTTCCCTTTAATCAAAAAATTATTAACCATATGAATATGCGGGACTTACTATGCATGTGTGACCTACTACGAATTTCTTCCTGGTTTGAAACGGGAACAAATCATTTGTTTCATATAAGGTTTTGAAATTCGAACCAGTCGTTAAACCGGAGGCCTTACTAGTCACCGGTTTGACTGGTTCGACCACCGGTCGAATCGGTGTGACTTCATAATTACGCAATAATATTAGTAATATTAAAAATAGAAAAATATATCAAATAATATAAATTCATATACTTCTGTTAGATTTATGGAGAAAATGTTGGTTTTACTTTTGAAAGAATTAAAAAACACATGAAAGAAAAAAGCAAAATAAAAAATATTAAACCAGTAGCCAACCGGTTTGACCAGTCCCGATTTAACTGGTCAATTGATCGGTTTTTATCGATTCGCATTGGTTCAATTGAAGACTGATTTTTAGGAATCACCTAAACCGGATAGCCAACCAATCACTGGTTGAATCGGTCAAACTGGCCGGTCCAGTTCGAATTTCAAAACGGATGTTTAAGATGGTTTGTTAAATACCTTGTTTTGTTAGATTTTATATACATATTTATATAAACATATATAAATATGTTGACAAGATTTAATAAAATAAGGTAGTAACTCATTCACTGAAAATTGAGAATCTGTTTTCGTCTTAAACAGTTAAACCAGCTTTAGCACAGTTTTTGAGTTTCGGTTCTTGGAAAGTTGAGATTTAACGGGTATATTTCACAAATCTTTTGAATTTTTAATAAATTATATTTTTCAAAATTTATATTCTTTATTTATTTTTTATATTTTTATTTAAAATTTTGTTTTAAATTATTATTGTTAAAAGTAAATTACTTTTTTAATTTTAAAAATACTTAATTTATTTAATCTTGTTAATAAATTATATTTGTCAAAATTTAAGTTCTTTATTTATCTCCTCATATTTAATTAAAAAAATTTTAACTATTATTTTAAAACTAATTATTATTTTTATCATGAATTTGTTTATTAAATTTAATTTTTAATTATTGTATATAAGTAATTTTGTTTAAGATAATTTAAGAATATGCTAAAAATAGTATTTAAACTATAAAAAGATATTGAAGAAAAGTTAGAATCTTTTCTATTGACTTTTTTTAAATATACTTAAACTTTGATTAGTCATTAAATAAATGATAATATAGAATAAAATTTTATTTTTATTATTATTTAAAAATTTATGTAAGATTTAATCTTAGTCTAAATTATTAAATTTATTATATATTAATATATATTACTTATTTTTATAATTTTTATTTATTATTTATTACATATTAGTTTTATATCGATTTAATATTGATCAAACTTTTAAAACTTAAATTTTTTATTTAATCGATTCCATGTCTTATCTAATTTTTAAAACATTAATTAAAGCAAACTAAAACAGGAAGATGGGGGAATGGATGAGCGTGCAAGTCACGTGCATAAAAAGAAAAGAAAATAAAAAATTATAGAAGCTAAAAAGCCTTGGGCCTCCTACCAATATGTTTACACGTAAAACGATAGAGAAAAACAAACTTAATTTCCCGCCAAAAGCGCCGCCACTGCCCAACCGATATCTCCGCCCACAGCACCACATGCCCAACTGTTTCCCGACAACCCCTCACCTCTTCCCACGTCATCGTTTCACTTGCAACGGCCACCATACCTGGCAGCGCCACCACTTTCAAATATCAAAATAGAAAATTTTGAAAAAGAATATGTTTCGTGTTTCCCAAATGAAAAGTCCTATAACTTGTAAATTCCACGTGGCATAATCCAAGTGGGCAAAACTGTTTCAGTCCTTGTGGACTTCCCTCATAACCCCCATGCTATACACACAACACCCCAATCTCCATTTTTCTCTTCCTTCCATCACCACCATCATCTTCCTCAATTTAAGGTCCCAAAATTTGCTATCTTTTACCAGAATTTCCAAATTTTTACCTTGTTCAGACTTGCCCATGTTGATGTTTCCTGTTTCTTGTGTGATCTTACGGCTTCTTTCTTAAAGAAACACCAATCTTGTGTGTTTTTTTTTCCAAACACAGAGTACCAGAAACATCACCAATATGAGTCCCACGCATTTTCATGACAGCCATGTAAACACCAACGGTGGCCTTAGCACACCTACACTGAAGGTGAACAAAGGCTCGTACATGATCAATAAGAAATCGTCGTCGTCCCCATCCTCCTCCCTGACGTCGTCGTCTTCCTCCTCCGTCACCTCTTCCCTTGGCGTCACTGGCTCCAGCAAGACGTTGCAACGTCACCCCGTGATCATATACACACATTCTCCAAAGATCATCCACACACACCCTAAAGATTTTATGGCACTGGTGCAGAAGCTGACAGGGTTTTCTCGGTCCGACGACGATGAATCTGTGACGGAAAGGGGGAAACTAGAAAAGGGTAATGACGAGGAAATCAATAAGAACGGGAGGATTGCCAGGAATGATGATAATGAGTCATCGTCGGTGATCACCGATGAGAATAGTGGGAGCATAGGCGACGGACAAGTGAATTCTTGCTTCGTTCCTCCAATTTTTGAGCCCTCTAATCGTTATATGACTAACATCCCCGCGTTTACACCAACTTCAGCTGGTTTTTTCTGCCCCCACCAGCCATTTTACAACTATACCGATCCCCTGTTTTTCAGCTCTGCACCTAATATCAGAGCCTCCATTTCATCACCTTCTACCGTGGAAGGAATGAATGAGTAATCCTTCTCCAATTTTTTTTCTAAGCATGGTTTTTGGGTTTCGATTACATTTTTTGGTATATTTTCCTTTTTGGAGTGTCAAATAGGTGTCGCCGTAGCTATTCTTTGATCTTTTTCTGTTTTCAGAAATAGATCTCCCCCAATAAAATTGTGTTCATTAGGGGGTACAAAAAAAAAAAAGATAGAAAGGGAGGAAAAGAGAGAGAAAAATGGAAAGCCAAAAGGTAAGGAAGGTTGTTTTTGATATCTTGCGCTCTTCTTGGTTGAGATTGAGTACAAATTTGGATTGAATTGTGATATCCTAGAGAAGACAACAGTTTATGTTCTGCTCCAGAAGGCAATAATGTTTCTTTTGCTTACATATAAACTAGCAAATTTTCTATTACATGCTCTGCGTTTCACTATGTTTGCTAATCTTCAAGCCTGCACAAAATAAAACAAAAAAGAAATGGAAATGCCAGGATGTGCCTTGTCATTTAAGGAAGGGCGCACTGAATTTCTGATGTTAGTGAGAAAATTGACGCAGTTACTTCTTTTTCACTTCCTTTTGTCTTTGGAGAATTACAGGAGCCGCAGGAATGCTATACCACCAATCTCTTAATCTCCTTGCCCGTCTCTCTGCACTTCCTCTCCTTAGAGGCGAATATCTCGTAAATGTCTCCAAGAAAGTGATCAGTATTATATTCTTGATAGGTATGAAAGCCAGGACCAAAGCCATTAACGTAAGGGTAATCGCCAATTTCTCAGTTGCCTGGTCATCTCAAAGTCAAATAACAACATCAGCCATTTCATTGATTTACTATTTAATTAGAGCATAGGCGGATAGTCAACATGCTTTTGATGTACTATGTCGACTAAGAAGAAATATTACATGTATGTACATTCACAAACACACACACACAAACACACACGTTTACAAGTGTTCAGGGAAAAAGACAGAACGAAACCTGAGGAAAAATAGACAGCAACAAGGCACGTAACTTGAGTAGGAAAATATTTCCCTCCTTTATGAGCTGTTCAACTTGGGATATTGCATTTTGCACAGCCAAAAGTCGCTCCATTGTGTTCATGAGTGGGGGTGCCGTCACCTTAAGTGCATCAATAGGTCTTCCATGGTTACGGCATCGAGTAATCATCATAAAGATTGCCAAAAATAGGATAGCTATTCCAAAAGCATAACCCAGCCATCCCCTAAAAAGCACATCCCATAAGTCCTTGGATTGGAACAATATCAGTTTATCTACCTATTTATCTATATATATATATATAAACAGAAAGGACTTCATTTGAGGACTTTCATCTCTTAATTCAAGCGTTAGAATATGATTTAAATATGTATTTGCTATTTTCTGCATCGAGCGACCACCAATCCTTATAATACGAGATACGAGTCTCACCTCCAAATTACATAACCGAAAACCAAACAGAACAACGAAGACTTCCTAGAATCATTCCAATATACTAAGGAGAGAAGCAACTTCACTGCCTCCAAAACTGGGAAAAGCAATCCCTGTAGAAACAGCAGACAGTTAGGAACATACCAGGGGTTATGTACTACAAAGCACAGTTAGCAATACGAATGATTTGTCTACACTGGATTTGAGGATAACTTTTACATTCCAACTATACTACACTGGATTTGTCTACGTTATAGGAAAAAACAAGTGCTACTGTAACTGCGGATGAAAACTTCATTTTTCAAGCAAATATGCAGCGTAATACAATTCAAGCAACCAAGCAAATAAGAGGGATAGGGGGGTGAGGGGTCATTTACATACAAAATGTTTCCTATGCTTAATAGAGACATGTCCAATGTTTGTTTGTTTTCTTTGTTTGGATACTAGAGGTAAAATGAAAAGAAAGTCCAATGAAACTTTTCCTCCCAGTCCACAAACTTTTAGATCCCAAATAATAGGAACGAGATAGAAAGAGAAAGCAAAACATGGAATGCTGACTTAGCCTCACATTCTCATCCTTTCTTGACTTCAAAGAACACAACTATAACTTAACATGTATGAGAATTTTTACTCCTACCTTTTTTTCATTCCACCAAATTGTATAACATGCCCAACATGAAAAATGAGAACAACACACTCTCTCTCTTCACCTTAGTCCTTCAACTATTTCCTCCCTAAATTTAACCCCAACAAAGTGCTGTAATTACTAGCATTACCTTCATTACAGCTACATTCGTGTCAACACCATCTACTTTAACTCTATCTACTGTCTCTCGCGCAAGAACCACCTTCTTGTAATCATTTCTAGATTCTTTAACTGCTCTTTCCAGCACGTTAATTTCCCCCACAGCTATCTCACCCACTGCAAAACTGGTCCCGTATGGAGCACTCGAACTCGTTCCAAACACAAGTCCTAAATTAGAGACCATGGTCAAGGCTGACACGGAATACATTCCATTCACAGCAGTATAGTTGTTAGTACTGTCTAATTCCCTCGTACAGGACATGTTTGCAAGCGTTTCTAGTATCAAATCTCCACCAGGAAGTTGATCACATAGATTAAACATGAGAAGAGTTTCGTAGCAAGCAGAATTCAACGAGCTAATTTCTTGAATGGCTTGTAGTCGCAAAATGCCAAGTACAGCCTTTAGAAGAGCTTCATCCCTTGCAACTCCAGTGATGTGAAATTTATTTATGTATCTGTGGGCATATAAAACTTCCCGGATAATCGCTAACCAGTAATCACGACGTGCATGGCCTTTAAGTTGAGGGAACTCCATTACAACTGGTTCTGATCTGTGAAATAAATCTAAAAGGTTAAAAACTATTAAAGTTCTAAGATGCACCTTTCAGTTGTTCATAATTTTACAGAAGTGAGATCAAACTTCTAATATATATGTATATAAATATATATAGTTCATAGTGCATATACAGGAAATCTGAGTCATGCCTTACAAGGAAATAGATTTATAGTACACCGCCTTGTCAAAAAGTCGAGTTCCCCATGGTCCAGTTAGTTCAGGCTTGACAACCTGCTTTAATTCATCCGACAAGTCATACATTTTAGGCTTGTCAAACGATACAACATGGAGAGCTTCAAAGTATAGTGCATGATCTGTGAGAGTCAGACGACCTGAGAGTACAATTTTATGTTAGAAAACCTTGATATATTGGAAAATTCTGCAAATTGAAATTAACAAGATTTTGTACTAAAAGCTCTTCTGGATCTATTTCTTTGCATTAGTGCTTCAGAGTGAAAACAATACTTAGAAAAGTTGACGCAAACTGAACAAATTTTAATTAATTTACCTGGCCAAGTAGATATTCCTACATGTTCAAGAACTGGCTGAGTGGTGACCTTTCCATCCACTTCTAGAATCTTTTCTCTTCTAGAAGACCGAATTGCAGAAAGAAGTGATGAGTCTGATTGGGTTGTCATCCTTCTTATTGCGCTGTAAAGAAGCATATTCAAAACAAAAACAATAATTTCTCTAGATACATGCTGAGCATAAATAAAAGATGTGCAGGGAAGTAAGTGATAACCAGCAAACAGAGAACATTAGAGCAAGAAGAAAAACAAATTGAGTTCCTAATATTAGGCCCTCAGCTTCACAAGACATATCTAAGAAAACAAATAATTGTTATGAGCCCACAAATAGGATCTCATCACAGGTTGGTTAGCGGGATAGTCCTCTTGATTTTCCTTACTTTTTCCGTTCTTCGAGATACTGATAGAGAACAATCAGATTCAATGATGTAGGTGTTTTGAATATGAAATATATTGATGCAATGTCCAATTCGAGAAGGACAATATCTCCAAAAATAAAGAACTTACATAATCAACTCCGTTCTAAAACAAAAGCAACTTAGTCTATTTATAAGAAAACAACTGAAAACTGAAATTATAAGAATCGGATAATGTTGTAGATGATGCTGCCACTCTTTCTAACTGCAGGCTTAACTCCACTTCTCCCTATTTTTGTGCTTAAGTGGTAGATTGTTCAGTAGAACCAAATAGAGAAAAGAATTGGTCAACAACTAACTGCTCTTTTTTGTCACGTGGAAATTTCTTTCTCCTTGCATATACCTGTAGAGGACGTGGGTATGTATCAGATACCTATTCTGAAAGCTTTAACGGTGATTTGTAAGAGATCACTAACTCCCCTCTATATGTTCCTTCAATAAAATTTTTTGATGATCTTTATTGAATATGGTCCGCCCCTACAAAAGGGTAAGAATCCTTATTTAAGAAAACGACCCAGAAAGAGAGTTATTTGTAAATAGGAAATACTTTCTAATTAATAGAAAAACATTAAAATAGAAATCCTGAAGTTTAGCTAAGATATAGGAAAGTTGAAATCGTTTGACTATAGCTCCCCGTACTAGTACTATTTGTGGTTGTATTTCTTTCCAATAAATGCATCCACAAAATTACTCCTCTCCTCGACTAAAAGCTTGTCCTCAAGCTTGAATTTAGGAAAAGACTTCCGAAACTCGATCAAGTAAACCTATATAGCTTCATCCAATAATAAGCTTCCCCATTCTGCCAGAACTTAAACAACACCCCGATTAACTCGAGAACAAATAATTGGATTGAGGTTTGGGAATAATTTTGCCATCGTTCAAAGGTGGAAAGGAATGAACACTAGTAGGAGGAAAACCTAAACACCATAACGAAAGGTGGGAAACATCATGAATCTTACTATGCTCTGGAAGTTCCAACTTATAGGCAAACTTGCCAATTTGCTGCAAAACTTTGAATGGGCCATAAAACTGCGGAGTTAGTTTATGAAGAACACTTTTCCCAAAAGACCGTTGTTGATAATGTTGCAGTTTCAACCAAACAAATTGCCCAAGTTGAAACGATAATTCTCAATGATGGTGGTCATAGGCTTGTTTCATTTGGAGTTAAGCTGCTGTAAATAAAGATGTATTTACGCCAAAACAAAATCTCTCTTTTGCAAGGAACGATCAATCTCCTCCAAACAGCTAGAACTAGGTTCATAGGACAAGAGAGGAGGATTGCAACCATAAATAACCTAAAAGGATGTCACACCAAACGAAGAATTATAGGCAGTTTTATAACAATACCAGCCCAAGGAAGCTAATCGACCCATTTTGTTAGTTTATCCCCGATAAAGTAACAGAGATATATCTAAATAGTGCGGTTCATCACTTCAGTTTGACCATCTAATTGAGGATGATAAATAGAGTAAAAGGCTAAAGTGGTACCACTTAATCAAAACAATTCTTTCCAAAATGTATTAATAAAGATTAGGTCCCTATCACTGACAATAGTTTCCAATAACCCATACAAACAAAAAATTTGCGTGAAGAAGACATAAGCAACAAAAGTAGCCTGTACAGGTGAGAGAGAGGGATGACATGCGTGTACTTAGAGAAGCAATCCACCGCTACAAAAAGGGCCGATTTTCCTCCAACCTCAGGTAGCTCATTTATAAAATCCATGGAAATATCAGCTCATATCTATGTTGGAATTGAGAGGGGCTATAAGAGACTAGTCGGATGTAGATTGTCCCATTTGTTTTGTTGACAAATAGAGTAGCTTTGGATAAATTCCCTAATAGAGGCTTTGATTCCTTACAAGTGGAAATCATCTTGGATGTGATAGAGTGTCCTCTAAATACCTTCATATGTGGAGTTGTGAATAGCAGAGATCATGGAGGGAATCAAAGAGGAACCAGTCAGAAGATATACCCAACCCTTAAACATCACTAGTCCATTTATGAAATCTAATTAGAGTTTGTGTTCTTGACTGAATTTTTTAACCAAATGCTTGCAACTCTATTGATTTGGTTACCTCTTACCTATCGTTATCTAACAAGGCGGCTCGTAGACTTGAAAAACCACAAAGGGGCATAGTGTCCTCATCACACCTAAACAATGCATTTGCTGCATGATTCAAAGATCCAGCCTTGTAATCCACCCAAAAATCAAACCCTAGTAGCTTACTAACCTAATGTTGTTCAGGAAAAGTAACAAGCCGCCACTCCAACAAGTGTTTTAGGATCTAATGATCAGTTTTTATAACAAATAATAGTTTTGATAACAAATGATCTTCCCCACAAGTATGGTCTTCTCTAGGTAACTTGAACAATTCTTGTTCATAGGCCGGCAATTTCAAATGTCGATCAGTTAGTTTTCGAATAAAGAAAACAATCGGGTATCCTTGTTTTTGTAAAATAACACCAATCTCCATTCCTGATGCATCACATTCTACTTTAAACTCAAGATCAAAGTTCGGTAATTGTAAGACTGGAGTAGTGGAGAGGAGGCATTCTTCAAGTTATCCAAATTCATTTTGGCCTCATTGTCCCAATAAAAGGCATTCTTCCTCAGTAAATTGGTTAATGGAGCAACCATTGTGCCATAATTGTTTCTGTTCAACTTTGCGGTAATACCCTATCAAATCGAGGAGGTTGTGTAGCGCCATGGCTAATTTAAGAGTGGACCTTTCCTTGATTGTTTGACTTTTGGAGTTGTCCACAGATACTCCCTTATCGTTAATGCCCAAGTATGTGAGCTAATCCTCTCCAAAGAAGCACTTAGACTGTTTGAGGAAGAGCTTGTCTTGGCATTGTGCTCAAAGACAATCCTCAGATGATGCATGTATTCTACCCAAGTTTTACTATGAACCAAAATGTCATTAAAGAATACTAAAATGAATTTGCAAAGATGGAACTAAAATACCTCATTCACTAAAAATTGAAATGTGGAAAGTGCATTTGTGAGACCAAATGGCATGACTAAAAATTCAAAGTGGACATGATGGGTTCAAAAGGCAATCTTCTCAACATCTTCGAAAGTCATTCTAACCTAAAAGTATCCCGACCTTAAACCTAATTTTATGAAATATTGGGCACCATGAAGTTCATCCAACAACTAGTCCCCAATTGGGATAGGAAATTTATCCTAGACAGTCCAACAATTAAGCACCTAGCAGAAAATGCCTTAAAAACTTCAAGCTTATTGCATGGATTAATCTGCAGCATGTTTTCCCAAATGATTCTTTCGACACTCGATAGTTTTTTCATATAACAAGGAACAATAACTTGCTACCAAGCTTCAATGAAAGACATAAGGACATTCAAAAGAAGTCAATTAAGATTTACATAACAAGAGACAAGAAACCAATTTTAATTTAGGAAAACAATAATTCAGATAATAACAAAAGTCACCTTTCTAATCCACCTAGGTACTTGTCATATATGGAGAATTGAAGCCTGCCGGTGGACTTAGTAAGCACCTCAAAAAGATTTTCACTGATAACCACATTAGCAATGACTGGAACTGCTGGAGCTATTCGAGAGAATGCTTCAATCCCAACAGTCAATTCATCATCTACCTATAAAGATAAGAAAAGTTACAATAACCTTCACACAATGAAGATGTGCAAAGAAGTGCACAGACATTTGAATTCAACAGCGCCCACTTTCAAAGAGTGGTAAAACAAATTTTTACTATAAACTTGTCTGGGCGCCTCTCTTTCTCTCCATCTCTCAGGAATGCACATACACATGTGCCACAAAAGCAAGGTGAGTTAATGATATGGTTTTTATAATTGAGAAACTAACACTACCCAATATAACTAGCATTGAAAGTGCTAACAAACTTGAAAAACCTAGAAGATAATTACAAGAGATATATTGAGTGAGTTTCAAAATGATGAATTTCTAAAATATGAATAACTAGGGTATGACGATACAACTATTTGCTAGTAGTTTTCGGCCTGAACTGCCAAACAGTTAAAGAGGGCCTTTTAAGGTTGGCATATATATAAACAAATAGAATATATTACAGCTGTTCTTTATGTATAAGAACTGTGTGTATATTCCAATCCTCGTCTTTCTACTTAGCCATATTACAATATGTTTATGCAAGATGCATATCCATGAAACATGAACATATACTAGGATTAGATGAAATATATATGTACATAAAGATACTGCTTTGAAATATGTAATTTGCATCGAAGAACAGTTTTCAACAAATGTCAAGATGGACGAAGTTTTAGCATGTCATTCAACGATGTAACAATGAACAAGATACAATAACCAAATGAGTGAACTTGTATTTAGCGAAGATGCATATCCCTAAAGCACGTACATACACTGGGCCTGGATGCGATATAACTGTGCATAAAGATATTCTTTGAAATATGTAATGTGCATCAAAGAAAAATTTTCAACAAATGTCAAGATGGATGAAGTTTTAGCATCTCATTCAACAATGTAACAATGAACAAGATAATCAAGATAACCAAATAAGTGAACTTGCATTCAGTAAAGGTTGGCTAGCTGCTGCTGGGGTTTCCCAAGCCAACATCATATCATATGTCAAGCGTCGAAACTTCTTGTCTGTGAGATGACACATTTGTTGAACACAGAGGGCAAGCGCTTTGAAGCAACAATATTCTAGAAAGTTCCTTGCATACCGAGATTGATGTTTAATGGAGTCAAAAGCCTCTTCATTGAAGCTTTTTTGAAGCTCACATGTAGGAATATCAAGGATTCTGCACATTTTTCCTTATAGTGCATAAGGAGACAAAAATTGGGGAAATAGAAGGAGTTCACATGCTTATCGATGATGTTGTCAAATCCTATGGAAGAGGGAGAAGATGGCAGATAAATGCACTAAAAAGTTCTCAGAAAAGCCTAAATCGTAAATTAAAATAAAAATTCTAGCTACATCAATGACAAATACAACAAAGGAACACATAAGATAAGTAGTGGAACTTACTTTGAGCATCTACGAACAACCATATTAGCAAATGGAGAAAGCTCGGATATCCAACTCTTGCTAGTAGATGAAGACATTCTCATCTCCTCAAATTCTTTGCCAAAGTAACTTCTCTTGCTAAGTAACCACTTAAATGATCCTTCTCTTACTAGTTTCTCGAGCATATTTCTAGTCTTGCTAGCGGTAGCCATCTCTATTGTCAACTAACTACAAATTTCAAAGTGAAGCCAATTAAAATCCTTTCATTCAAAGTGATAATACCGGCAAGCATATCCAACTTGGAAAATTCCTAAAGGAGAAACTACTTAAGTAGTTCAGAATTCAAGAGGCATACGCTTAATTAAAATTCTATCACTATCCCCTCATAGCTCAATCACGCAACCGGCAATCCCAATGTCAGAAACTTCTCAAAGAAAAAATTTCCAAAACCCGACAACAATTCACCAAGAAAACATCTCCATAAACTTAAATAATAAACCAAGCATCAGACTCAAATGGGAAGTAAATCGCCGTAAGGTTTGAATTTTTTTATCTACCCAAAAGAATTTTAGTAAGTCACAAACATAAGCAGAGAATGAAATAAGCTGTCAGTTTAAAAAGCGCACCTGAGACGAATCTTACACGATCATTTTATAAGAAACCAACTGATATTACACCACAACACCCCCAAAAACCAAGGCAACAGAGAAGATGACAACCCCAAAAGAAACTTGTGGGAGGTGCCCTTTCACGATTCTGTCTTCGAATGGGGTTCACAGAAACAGAAAAGGGTTCAAGAAAATGCTTATTAATTGGAGAGACACAGAGAAAGAAAGATACGGGGACGCAATTAAGGAACCATGTGACTGTGACCGAGTGAGGAAGCACCGTCAAGTAGGCGTGGGGAGGGAGATATTCCAAGGAAGCGGAGACAGGCTATGCTCGATTACGTGGTATGTTTCCATTTGCTAAGACAATAAAATAGTCGTCCACACTTTCTTTTGTGTTCCATGCTTAATCTACTTGATTTATAGAAATTAAATAAGGATTAATCTACCTCTTTTAGAAATTAAATAAGGATTTAATTAATAAGAGAAGCGTAGACCAATGTTATGAATATCGGACCGACATTGGTACAAGATTGGATTTTGGTACGATTACTAGTATCGATTAATGACCCTATTTGGTAATCAACTGATTGCATTAGCTGTTAGCTGATAGCTGATTATATCAGCTGATTTGACTAGCGGATTGTATTAACTGTTTGTTAAAGATGTTTGGTAAAATTAGTTATTTAGTATTAGTTGTTTATGTGTAAAATAACCTATGAGGATATGACTTAAAAACATTATAAAGGTATAAATATTATATATCTTAGTATTTCGTTGAATATTCTTATAAGAATTTAGATTTTAGAGAAGTCATGTTCACCTGTACGGTTTCATCATCTATGGGAAATTTATTCAACTCTTTCTATTTTTATTTTTGTTTAAGGTCAACATTTTATTTCTAACCTATAACTACATAAAACAATTATAAGAACAAATATTGTTTCTAAAATGTAAGTATATAGGAACCTCAACTAGGTTGTCCTATTTACTATTTACAAGAAATTGTTGTATATTAAAACTAACAAAAATATGACGCGTATAGTATTTAATTGCAACTTAATCAAGAATATAAATTAAACATCAAAATATTACGCAATTACGCAAATGACAGGATTGAAGGCTGCTGGCATCACAAATAAGTGGAAAGAATGTCCTTATTTAGGCAAGGGTTGAAGTGTTTGATGTTTTTTTTATTCTTTAGTTGCTACGGTGGTGGATACATTGTAGGAAAAGGTACAGTTGAGTTTTGATACATATAATTTTAGCTTTTGGATGATAACGCTCATGTATAGCAACGTTTTCATTTTCAGCTGTTTACCTTCAATCAACTTATGAAAAAGCTACTTTCTAAACAATGTTATTAACTATTTGAAGAATCAAACAGCTAAAAATAACCAATCAGTTGAAAAAATAACTGGTTGGTTGGTAACCAAACGAGGTCTTTTAGTAGCGGGCTAATGTGCAATATTGGCACTGGTTCTCGTTGGATGGATATGCTTGAATCACAGACAATTTTAATATGAAGATAAAGGAATAAATATGAGTTGACAGCAACCCAGAAACTACACACACAATCTGTTTTAGCTAACATTTTTTTTTCAGATATGAATATAAAGGAGAAATGAAAAGGGAAATGGAGAAGAAAGTAAAGAGGCCTGTCCAGATAAGTAGAAACAGCTAACAAGTGATTCATTCTAAGTGGGATATAGAGTGAAAGTAGCAAAATATTATCGGTTGGAGACAACAAAGTTGTCATTATCAAATATTTTTGTCTTTGAATTGTCCCCTTTTGTACGGTATGGAGCTTGCATGCCCATAAGGGTGAGCTTCCATGGTTGTCTCAAAAGTCTAAAAGAGTTGATCAACGTCAACAGCTACTCTACTGCTGGATACGCAGCTGGCCATGGCTGGATAGGAATGGGAATGTATTGTCAACAGATGAGCGTTTTGGACATTGGACATGATTATTTTAAAGTCCGACATAATTATCATCCCTATCCTTTTGGTACTCGTATGCTTCTAAGCTCCCCAACTGTGACTCTAGGAAATTCACAGCTATAATTGCCTCTTGCGTCCTACTAGTGATAAACAAGCAACCTACCAGTTGATATGTCATTTTCGTGTGGAAGTAGAGCCTTGGACAGCTACAAAAAGCCCAGAGAAAAAAGGCTTTTGTGAATGAAAAGCTATTGCCTCTTGTCCATAGAACAGAGTTTGGTGGTATAAGTAATAAAAAATATTATTTGTATAAAACAATCACACTAACTCGTTTCAGAATCAATGTTTGCATACCCTGCTAAAAGGCACAAACTCAGTTCCAGGTTTGGGCTCTGAACTCTTCAAAATCTGGTGCTTGTCTGTATGCCTACAGATGGATCTGATCAAAGACAAATTGCCCAGAAAGTGGTTGTGTTGTTTTCCATCTATATTTCTCCAACATCTTTAGAGCTTTATTCCCAGATTCCAATTGTAAAAGCCTATGGCTTGTGAAAGTTCACATTAGAAACGCTGTCCTGATACAGAGGTCAGCCAACCCAAGTCTTTTCCTCCACAATGGTGGTCACTCTCAAACACGACAAATCAATGATGGGGCTAAGTTCCTTAATCTTCATGGTCCAGACGCCCAACCAACCATAGACAGCCGATCTGTTTTGACTATTCTTCTTATCATTGAAAAGCTCAGCCATACACTTGAGTGTTTTTGACCTCAAGTCTTATCAGATGAGAAAGAGCCCAACTCAATCTAGCTGTAAGACTAATACACAGAGTAGTATATTTAACCTGAACTCCTTCAAAGAGGAAGATAAAAGGTGGGTCAATGCAGATATTATAAACTTTCTACCAAAAATAAAAGCTGGTCAGAGAATCCGAGGCTGCTTAAAACAAACACTAAAAGACTGCACCACCCAGAAGAAGCAAATCCATAGAGCAAAACAGAAAAGTAAAAGAAAGACTGATAAAGAGTTGCATGAAATTGCCAAAGACGTTATAAAATACAACTTCCCATGACCAGTGGCAGTGAAAAAGATGAACATCAAAACACAACAACAACAATGTATACCATGTTTCTTATTGTATCATAATTCAGCCATTTATTTTTTTATTATCAGAGTGGCGACCCATTGAGATTCTCCTCTGCATATTATATAACAATACAAAAGGGAAGACTTTCTACTAATTTGATTATGATTTCCATGTTTGAGAAAATATATTTAATTGAGTTTACCAAAAAATATATATGTATTATATAATGAACGAAGTAGTAAGATACTAAAAATCAAAAGAAAAAAGTTAAAACTATGCAATTAAATTAATCATATGAAACCCAATCTTCCCTTCTTCAAGAAAGTCATCTCTGGATCAAGCTTCTTCGCAATTCTAGCTGGTTCTGATTTACATCTTGTGAGTATCAAAGGGTGCAAATTCCCAGTACCCTCTGGTCTCAAATCTTCAATTTTTTCACTTCTCATCATTCTTTCTCTAATTGAAGTAACTGAACCCTCAAGTTCACTAAAAAACTTGATTTTTTCCGGGCTCTCTGGATCCAATTGCGATTCTTGATCAGACTCTGCGTAAACAAACTCTCTTTTCGATGTTGGGCTCTCATAAAGATCCGTTCTTTGCTTTGACTCTGTTTCTTCACCGCTTAAAGGTGAACCCCAAAATCTAAAAGCTAAAGATGAAGATCGATACGGTGCAGATCTGCATCTAGTCAATAAGAAAGCATTCTTTGGCGGTGTAACAGCACTAGAAATATAAACACTGGGCAATTCTTCTTCTTCTCCGCCATCTTCCTCATCTTCTTCACTACTTCTTTGGAAAACACCTCCACTGCTTCTGTGACCAAACTCTGGTTCAATCCTTGAAGAGTCTTCACAAATTTCAGGATTTCTCCTTAAACCAGGACGAAAAAATAGTACCCACTTAAACAAAGCGGGTCTAAAACACTTAAGCTTGAGCTTCGCCTGTTCATGGTGGCAAAAGAAGATGCTTGGGATCCATCTGCACCGGCTTTTCTGTTTAGTGCGTCGGGTCTGATCTTGCTTTGACCGTCTCACCCGGACCTGACCCATGCAAGTCACTTTTGGAGAGGAAGGCTCCTGAGTCGTTTCCATACCTGTATTCTTCTTCCTAACAAACATTGGGCTTGAACGTGACCGACTTCTGCTTCTGTTCCCAACACTGGTTCTCAAAAACGTCATCAACGGTGGGGGGTACTTCTCCGCCCGACCCGGACTCGAAATGCGTTTTGCCGGGAGCTTCATGTCTTCACACCTATGCGGAAATAGAAACCTTAATCAGTGTGTTGGGTGTGGTTTTATATGTCGGAGTTAGGGGTTTCACTGGTCGTTGGAGTTTTTCCGCGAAGGCTTTATGTTCTTGTTATACGTTTAGGTCAGTAGTTGGTGATTTTGGGTGCGTACAAGGTCGGGTGAAATCTGACGGTAAGGAAAGCAAAAGATTTTTTTGGATTCCGACTTGACTGAGGCTTTAGGATTCTGTCTGGATGATTTCTGTTCCTATCCTCTCCATCTTGTACATTCTCTGATCACTTTGTTTTTACGTCTTTCTCGGAGTACACCATCCTATTTACAAACTACGTGGAGTGGAGTTTTAGAAATTTTGTAATTTTATTGAATCTGTTTTTAAATTAATTTAATCGAAATACTGTATTGACATATATTTGGTAGGAGGATTGTAGGGTTGGAGATGTTACTGACCAAAAGCGGAGTTGTCACTGAGAAGTATCAATCACCAAACATCATTTGGGTATCAAATCAGACGTATTAGCCCAAGAATTGGTTGTTTACGTTGCTTAATCATAACAAACATTCATTTCTAACTTGCCCGGCCTTCGAATAGGCCTATATCCTGCACAGAAAGGAGTCTTGAAGGTGTTTTAAGAGCCACCAACTTGTGGCTTGCTTATCGGTGGAATTTTGGGCAGTTCTGATAGGCCAAGTAATGGGGTTAAAAGAGGGTTAAAAGGTGTGCTGGTTTCTTGTCAAAGAATGGTATTGATACTAATCATTCAACTACATGCCTGCCTTGAAATTTTGGTACTTGGAATTTATGGCGTTGGCACTCCACTTGACCGACGGACTTCCAACAAGTTCCACCCACCCCTGCAATAAAGAGGATACCTACACAGTGAAAAGCAAGTAACAGACAATAAGTGTAGTGGGGTATCTCCACACCCCATTAGTGGCTCCACCAACGCACTATAAAAATCTCTAGTTCGTGAAGTTTCCAACATTATCCTTTCCTCGATAGCACAAGACTTGGGGAGCTCGGTGTAAGTTTGTAATTCCACAATGAAGCACATCAACAGGCAATGTCATTTCCAAGAACAGGAACAAAAAGGTCAACTGATGTTCAGGTTACTTTCCGACACTCAGCAAAAAGGGCTTGACGTAGGAGGCAAGCCTAGCGAGTCAATCAAGGATCAATGGGCAAAAGGTGTGTTGTTGATCTGTACACATTAGGCATAGAAAGTAGAAACTATGAATACCACAAAACGTGAAGTAAACGCGAAGATTTCGGATTAAAGTGCTACTTGTTCTACAGATACTAGAGAATTGGACCAATTCAAGTTGATATACATGAGGGCCTTGCTTATATGGTGTGACACACAAGAGGCCAGAAAGTCCGCGACATCCTATGATTGCCTCTTCAATTACTTCCTTACCCTATATATACACTATCCTGTTACATTCTAAGAGGTTTATGCAGAGGTTATAGGTCTTTTCATTCCAACCACTGAATTTTTAAACTCGGATCCGATGTTGCTGCTGTTATGTCCTTCACTGGTCCATTGTTGCCGTACTTGTACCTCTGTTTCATCATCTGAGAATCAATACTAAATTTCAGATTAACTGGTACTCAGAGGAGGAATCATTGTTAGCCTACAATACGTTGTCCTTTTTGTTAACTTTGTCAAGTATGCTTCGGACGAATTGATATAAAAAACGAAAAGAAAAGGTTCTAAATCAATAAAATTACCGGATATAGAAGATAGGGAAAACTCTGTCAGGCGTCTTACGCAGTCCTTCAGTGCTTGGAGTTCAGCTTCCTTCTCGCAGAGTTTGGACTGGGCCAAATGTAATTCAGATTCCAGCCCCGCAATCTGGTTTCCTTGCTGTTCAATGAGCACGTGACATAATTTCTGATCGAGCTCTGATGGCGATACCCCATGACATTGGTAAGAAGTAGCAGTTTCTTGGTCTGCTTCACCGGATGATATCTCAGCCTGCAGAAAATTTTTGTGGTAAAAGAAATCTGTAGTTCATAGCTGATAGATTCATTACAGCAGGGAGCATTTTTTTAACCATAATACTATCATAGGTATGTGAATCTCCAAATTAGACATAAAACCTTTTGAAACACTAATGTTGCTGCCTTATGATTAGATAAGAGTCAGGCGGAGATCTTTTTGCCCCAAGAAATATGAAAATAGCCATTAGAGTTCGAACTCTTTATGGTGTATACACACCAGTGTACAATTTGAACCAAATTAATAACATAAAACCTGGTCAAATAACGAATGGACTTTGCACAAAATATGCTATAGTTCCTCAATGAATCACATGTGGATCCCCAGTTAATGATACAATGAGTCCTGAAATTTCATTATCTTAAAATGCATTGCAGGTTTAGTAAGCACACGTTGAACGCTAGATCTGAATGTTCATCTTATAAATACTAAGTGTTAAACAATGGCATTTTGAAAGTTAAACTGCATTTGTGCAACCAATCTATCTATAACAGTAGTTAAAGAGACAAAAAAAAGCACCAACAAAACAAGCAGAACTTTAAATAGTAACTTAATCTGCAGTAAGATCAGAGTGATACTTGAAAGAGTTCACCTTGTCTAAATTTTGTTTCATCACATTGTCGTCAAGAGCTTCAGAGGGAGACCAAGGAAGTTTTTGCAGTTCAGATTCAAGCTCTGCCTCTAGTTCATCCATTTCCTTCACGTCAGGAACCAACTCTTCCGTAAGAACGCTACTTGGGCATTCAGCATCATCAGTCACGGAGAGCTCAGACAATTTGATTTTGTTTGCATCTTGCGCCCCAATCCTTGGTCCATTAAGCTCTAGATGAAGATGCTCATTATCTGAGTTTGCAAGAAACTTTTTTGATTTCCTTCTGAAAAGCTCAGCTCTTAATTCCTGAACAACCTTTGAAGTCTCATCCATGGCCATGCTCAGCTTATTGATCTCAGCTTTCTCAGCTGAAATCATGTGCATGATTCCCACACCCAATCCCCAATCAAACAAAGAGCCATCTGTGGAACATTACATTGAGGTATCAACAGCATCACTTGACAGAGACTTCACAAGTAATCAAAGTACTTAAAACCACAGCATCACTTCAATGATCAACATTGTTACATGCTTAAGATAATAAGATTTTAGCACGTTAGGAAAGTCCTGAATAATTAAAAGTTCGTTCAAATTCATTGAAACGGGACAATCCTGCAAATTAACTTACCGAATCTCCAAGGAATCAAAGAATTTCATCTCACAAATATTCAGAGCTCAGGAAATCAGCAACATTGGAACTTACAAAGTAATCATTAAAGGAACAAACTAATTATTTATTAATTTTTATATCCAAGTAAAAGTATACTTCCATAACTCACATTAACTGCGCTCGATCAACACTATAGGTTTCTTTTCTCCCTTCAATTTTCGTACATTTTAAAAACTCGAGATTGTATTATATAAAAGAAGTTAACCTTTAGAAGAAGAGGATCCAAGCACACGCTTAGCAGTTTTTCTTTTCTTCAAGCAAACCCCAAACCTTCTCCCACTCCTCTCCGTACCGTCGCCTTCAGATCTCTGATCAGCAACTCCGTACTTCAATCGACGGCCGGAGATACCCGATTTCTTCCTCGAACCCTTAGTTCTCTTCCCGCTCGATCCTGAGCTCGAAAACCTAAAGATCTCCTCATTACTCTCGTACCCACACCCATTGTTCACTACAGGCGACTGAAATTCGGAGGAGACAAGTTCAGGGTTCTCAGTCCGTTGCTCCTCCTCGAACTTATCGGAGTGAAGCAGGTGCTTGGCTACGAGAGTAGTGGATCCGGCCACGGCGGCAGCGACGAGAAGTTGCCACATGATGGGAGAGGGTTGAAAGTAGGTGGAGCGGAGATCGCATTAAAGCGTTAGGTGGCGGAGAGGTGAGCTGCCAACTTTAGTCGCTGAGACAGACTCAAAGGCTAAAGCTCTCTCTCACGCTCATGTGATTCCCGCTTGTTTCGAAATTTTGATACTTGTCAATTTGGAATCGGCTTGTGGGCTCCGTTAAGGTTTTTTAGGGGGCTGTTTGGTTTGAGCACAAAGTTGGGTATAGATATGGGTATAATAGTAGAAGGGAATGAGAATAGGTATGAAAAATAAAAAATGATGTTTGGTTTGTAACTTGAGTTTTTGTATTAATACCAATAATATTGTTTGGTTTATTGCATTAATAGGAAAGAAAGATAATATAATACCATTTTTTATATCATATTTAAAATGGAATATAAAGCATAAAACAACATCAAAATATGAGTACTCACATTGAAATTAATGTTCTACATTGAAATTAAAGGTAGCTACTACGTTAACGAATATGAGTACTCACAGAATGAGCAATAATATTATAAACATGGATTTATTGTAAATAAAAATAAAAAGAAAAAATTATTTTATAATCATGTACAATTTCACGTTATGATGATTATACCCTTAGAAATCAAATT
>JANVCL010000006.1:20612022-20623160 GCA_026546855.1 Erythroxylum incrassatum
GGAATAGAATAGAATGGGTATTACTTTGTTTGGTTCAAAGAATATAATAAATAAAGAATTTCTATTCTATTGTTTGGTTAGAAAATATAGACTTGGAATAGGAAAAGAATAACTAACAAAAAGACCAAAATATTATTATTATTATTAGTATTATTATTATTATTATAACATAACAATAATAATAATAATAATAATAATAACTATTAACTTTATTATTCTTATTATTTATTAAATATTATTAAATATTATTATTATAAATTTTCTAATTATTATTATTCATTTTATTATTAATTTTATCAATTAATTTTATTCTTATTTTTATTATTAAAATCCTAATTATGATTAATTTTCTTCTATTATTTATTATTATTATTATTAAATTTATTATTCTTATTATTATTATAAATTTTCTTCTTATTATTATTCATATTTTTATTATTATTAACTTTATTATTCTTATTATTAATTTATTAATTTATTATTATTATTATTATAAATTTTCTACTTATTATTATTCTTATTATTTTTAATTTAATCATTTATTTTTAATTTGATATTTGTTATTAAATTTTTTCTTCTTCAAATTTATTTATTTATTTATTTATTATTAACTTTATTATTCATATTATTATTAAATATTATTATAATTTTTGACTTATTATTAATTTTATCATTTATTATTATTAATTATTGTCACTGGCCTATACATATGGGTGTCTCTGCTCTAATTCTTGAAAACGCTTCCCAATGACAGGCACTCCTTTCGCTTTGCCTTAAGCATAGATTGGAGTTGCTTTGCATATTTATCTTTCATCCGCAAAGCTTCATTTGTCTTTTCTGCAGTATTTTTTAGTAAACTAACAGAGAATGGAAACAGAGACAACGAAGGGTTAGAACGAGATAGTGGATTAAGCCGTGAAGAGTTAAGCGGGGTGGAGGCGAGAGTAAGAGGAAAAGGTAGAATGACTTCAATAGAGAGTGAATCTGGAGAAGAGAAGAAGAAGCTTCGGGTGGGAGGGTCGAAGAAGTGGAAGGCATCGAAGGATAAATTTGTAAGAAAGAACGATTTTCAGATGTCAAAGAAGAATAGTTATTTGTTGATTAGATAAAGATAGGTTGTAGTTGGTATTACCTATTCTTTAAAAATTAAGAATCGACATTCTTGAGGAATGAGTATTCTGTGTTTGGCTCAAACCAAACACAAGTTTAATAATATCTAAGGAATATATTAGGAATAGAATTTCTATTCCCTCTAACCAAACACCCCCTTAGGGATACCTTAAATCTTTTCTCCCATTCAACTCTCCCACTCATTTTCACTCTCCCTCTTATTCTTTTGTTCCTAGTTACATCATGAAAAACCTCTTTAATTCAACTATTCTTGATCAAATCTTTTCAAGCCCTCCAACTCAAACTAAGAGAACCCTGTTAATTGGAGTTACTCTTCCTTCCTCTTCAAGATAAGCTCCTATAGTCCCTTTTAAGTTCCTTCAACTTTAGTTCTTGCTACTCTATGCTATCTTTTCCCTCAGGCCAAGTTACACCTACACTTAACTCCTCCTCTATTCCAAATAGAAGAACTTAGTTTAAAGTCCTAGGAGACTTACGCCCTCCCTAATAAACAAATAGTGACTCCACCAATTCATGTATTAATCGAAGGAGTAACAAAATATTAATCCACTCTCATTAGTTTTTGAAAGGAAAAAAATCCATTTCCTTATTATGAACAAGTGGGCTAAAAAACTAGTGAAATATGAGCGGATTAAAATAGGTCCTTGTGAATAAGGATAACATATTCCTATTCATATTTGAAACTCCATCCCAAGCTCAAAAAGTATTAGACTCGATGCCCTGACACATCAACTCCAAACTAATCTCTATCCAAAAGTGGAGGCTAATTATAAAATGTCATGGTCTTAGGCAACCTCAAGTCTTTTATTTAGGTTAATATCCACAATATACTATTGGAATGGTGGACCAATAAGGGCTTGAGCTACTGGTCAATCAGTCCTCTTTGTCTTAATGAAGCAATAACAACTATGAAAAAAAATCAAATTTTCAAGGTTTTGTGTCTTTGTTGATATAAAAAAAATTCTACCTAATGTGATTCCTTTAATGAGGTTGGATGAGAATAAAAATTTGTATATGGTCTCCATCACCTACTCTTGGAAACCATAATCTAACTAGCATAGTGGAGTATGGAAACCAATAGGTGGATCATTCATTATTATTGACTATGAGGAGCTAATGCATAAGGATACTTCAGATAATTAGCTCAATGAGGAGAAATTTGATGGGAAAAACAACAAGGATATTGATAAACGAGGAGAAAACTTGGAGAATGAGACATGGATGGTGATCTATATCCCTCAGGCTATGAGCAAGCAACTCCCAATATTCAAGATAAAAATGTGTTCAAGTCTATGATTACCAACAGCTCTATTATAAAAAACCATTCAACCTAGTACCTCTAAAATTAATCAAGTGGAAATTGATCCATCCATCAATATCAATAATATAGGGATTAATTTGATGCATAGAAATTAGATAGTAGGGGTTGAACTGAACATTACTAACTTTACACCTAAAAAGGATCCCATTTTGCTAATTTTTAGGTAACTTTGATTTATAAAATTTTAAGTAGGTTGAAAGAAGGAAGTATAATAGGAGAAATATAAACCATTCTTCTTCTTTATAATATCATTATTAGCTTGGAACACAAAAGGGCTCAATAGTTCCGTAGAGCAAAAATCTCTGCATGAGTTTTTTCTGCACTATCAAACCTTGTTTAATTGTTTATTAGAAATAAAGCTAGTTGAGAATAAATGTAAGAATTATAGTCTTTTTGGAAGCATTGGTAGGTCATCATTAACAACCAATGCTATTTTTATGAAAGGATTTTAATCACTTTTAATCCAAATAGAATTGAAATTCTCTATTCCATATGCATAGATTAATTAATCCATATGTGAGTCAAGATGAAGCAAGTGAGATGTTCCTTTTAAGTCTATTTCATTATATTTTTAATCACTTTTTTTAGAGGAGGTATTTTGTAACAAATTAAAAGATATTGGCTCTACAATCACATCTCCTTAAATCATAATGGAAGACTTCAACAGTGTGATCTTTCCATCTGAAGCGGAAGCCAAAGCATGCTCAAGAAATTACACAGAGGACCTAAAAGATTGTGTGAGCTACTTGCAAATGAATTATCTCAAAATGGAAGTGAATTTCTTCATATGGTGTAATAAGCATGAGGGTCATTGGTTTTTAGAAAAGAAAAAGCTTGATATGGCCCTTGCTAATTCTCAATGGAGATATGAATTCCCAAATAGTAAAACTACTTTTCAGAATCCATTTTTTTTATTTGATCATTCTCCAATTTTAATTAAAAATTTCATCACAATTTAAAGGAGCCACACATCTTTTAGACGCAACAATTATTTAACTGATGTTAAAGGGTTTGAAGAGGCTATTCACATAGGGTTAAGCTTCCAATTTTAAGGCCTTAAGATGTTTATATGTATAAGAAAGCTACAATAAGTGAAAGAGGAGCTTAATTTAATATCAGAAAGGTTGGTACTACTTTAACTATTATCTCTATTTATAGGGAAAATCTCTCAAGGATTCAAGCTCTCTTCTACTCTAATCCTATTGATTACAAGCTATAAAGTGAGGAAATATTGTTCTATTAAATAATAACCAAGCAATGGATGTTAACTTCTTAATTATGAAACAAAGAGTTAGTGATTCTTCTACAAGTAAGTGCTATCAAAGAGCAATGTTAATATAATTTCATCTTTAATGTTGATAATGGTTCTTTAATTAAGTGTTACTTATGGCTTAGGTTCTAATTTCTTATACTGTGTTCAACTGCTATATTTTAGCATTAAGGAGCATATTTCCTCTAATCATAAAGACTACTTGATTAGGCCTTTCATTACTCTGGATGCAGAGTGACTTGTTTTTGCTCTTAATCCTTATAAAGCCTTAGGGCATGATGGACTTATGCCTTTTTCTTTTATAAAGAATGACTGATAATTAAGGATTTGGTAATTTATGCAGTGTTATAATTCTTTAAACATGGAAAAATGTTTAAGGAACTTTATAAGTCCCTTTTTATTTGATCCTTAAGGTGAATTCCCCTAAAACTTTAAAATAATTTAGGTGATTTCCAAGCTAATAGATAATATGCTTAAAAATGTGCTAACCAAACTTATTTGTGCTTCCTAAGGTGTTTTTATCGATGGAAAATTGATTGAGATAGTATCATAATAGACTAAAAGCTCTTTAAGAATTGCAATAGAAAGCTTTCTAATAAGAATTGTACTATTAAGATTGACTTTCATAAGGCCTTTGAATCAATTGACCGGAGCTTTATCCTATATACCTTAAGAGTTTTTGGCTTTTCTAATTTGTTTATAAATTGGATTAATTAATGCATTACAACTATTTCCTACAACATATTCGTCAATGGGGAATCGACCAATATCCTCCAATGTGGCAGAGGTTTGAGGCAAGAACAACCTCTTTCTCCTTACCTCTTTAATTTAGGCATTAAAGTGTTAAATAGACTCATCAATTCGATTATCCATTAGGAGAAAAAATCCAAGTAGCATTCAAAATGTAAGAAACTGAAAATTTGTATCCTTTCTTTTGTTGATGACTTAATACTCTTCTCTAAGGATGATGCTTGCTCAGTCAATGTCTTGATGGCTTACCCTAGAGACATTTTAGGACTCTCCACCAATAAAGACAAGAATCAGATGGTTATCTGCATAAGTTCTTAAAATGCTTCTATCTAGCTTAATTCTATAATTAATTTGAGGGCAATGTAGCCATTTCTTACTTACCTAGGTATCCCAATATCTTCCTAAAACCATTTGAGTTTAAAGTATAGAGACTTTATAGGAGATTATCTAGCTAGTGCACTAAAAGCTTATCTCTAGTTGGTCAGGTGTAGCTATTCAACTTAGTGTTGAATGGTTTACATATGTATTGGTCATCTTATTTCCAATAAATATAGTGAAAATAATTGAAGATGGATAAACCAATTCCTTTGGACTATAGATAGCTTAACTTTAGCACTATTTAGGGTAAAGTGAAGTGAACTTTGTCTACTTAAGGAGGAAGGTTGTCTAATGATAATTCCAAATGGAACTACTAATAAGGTCTTTATGAAAAAAGAATTTGACATATTCTCATCGACAAGTAAGCATCGTGGGTCAAATTGGTACATTCTCACTACTTTAAGCAGTGAAAGCTTCTAGTTTGTGCTACCATAGTACAATTCCTCTTGGAAAATGGTGAGCTTACTAAAAATAAGGGACAAAGTTAGACCATATTTCTTAACTAATATTAGTAATGGTGATTCCACATTCTTCTAGCATGATAATTTGTCTAGTATAAGGTCTTTTAGTAACAACAATGAAATAGTCTCTTTGAGTAACTTGAAACTAGATAGTGCTCTGATGAGTAAAGTTGTGTATAATACTCATTAAACTTAGAGTTTTTGCCACGAACTAGTATAAGGGAATATCTTTTTGGCATTGTGTTCAATCCTCATCCGGACAATACTATCAATTAGAATTGCCACCTATATTGTGGGTTTTCTAACTCTTTATATAGGGAAATGTTAAGAAATTATGTTCCTAGAGTAGCTTGGCACATGTTAGTTTGGATGAAATAAGCAAGCCCACATACCTCTATGCTTCTATGGTTAGCTATTAGAGGAAGATTAAGCATTACTAATAGGCCCCAAAATTTCATGAACCTTTCTATAATATGCTTCCTTTGTTTTGAACAACCTGAGTTGATAACCAATCTTTTTTTAAATGCACATTATCTTTCTTCATCTGGTTTCAAATTAAGTCCTTTTGTAATATTTTTCTAGGTGGTTTAAGCGAACTTGATACGATTAATTAATTTTCTTTGTAACAATCTAAAGAAAGAGGACTTGAAAATGTTGAAGAATGATTTTGGATTTGCCTTATATATGATATGGAATGAAAGGAGTAAAATAATATTTCAAAGGATAGTTACTCTAACGGAAAATATACTACATGAGTTGATAAGGAATATAAGACTACACATATTAGCACATCAAATACACAAAAGATGTAGTAACTAATTTTTAATTAAATGAACTTTGCCTAGTTAGAACTCGAGTAGCTGTGTTAATTATGTGATGGAGATATGACTCTTAGAGAAATGTAGACATATAGATGGGTAGGAGAAGTAATATTGGAATATGGTTAAGGAAAGGACGTACTATCTCCTAGCAGCCAATATTTCCATAACAACCACTGACATTTTTAATAAGTAAGGATCAAGAACGCTTTCTTCTATGTAAGTTGTTTAATAGCTTTGGATAACTTCATTCCTGTAGATATTATGTTTATTTATGAAAGCTATCATGACTAATTGTAGCTTTGTAACCTCTCCTTTTGGGATTATCTTAATGAATAATTTATTTTTTAAAAAATGATTTTTGTGCTTAATTTTAGTGATACTAGAATATTGAGCTACTTATGATTTATTTAATATAATTAAAATAGAATTTTATTAATTACAAGTAAAGCATGTAAGTTTTAAAACTTGGAAGGATGGATTTTTTAAGAATATTACTCTACAAGAAAAAATAAAAATAAAAATAGGAACATTCCAATTGAAGATTATTCAATTTATTTGAAGAATTCATATATTAAGATGCCAAGACAAAATTACTTAGTCATTCAAAGAACTTTAACATGAAATGTATTAAGGATGATAGTCAAATGTATGTTTTAATCTTTAACGTTTCTCTTAAAATTTTAAAAAAGTACCTTAATGCTTCCATGTATATAAGCTTTTAATAATATATAAATCATACCAAAGTATTCTTATATGGACAAAAGATATTGACTCTAGCTGTCTAACACTATTATCATTATTTCAAATGACGTAATAACCAATTTTTACTTAACACACTCACTATTGTCATTATTGCAATCTTGTCGGTTTCCTTTCCTCTAAATCTCTAATTTCTCAATTAATGATTTAAATACCTAACTTCTTTTCCATTTCACTCTCTTCCTTGAAGTCTAAGATTAGTAGACATTCCTACATCAAAGTTTTATAAGCAAAGAAGTTATAAAATTATGTCTTCTATTGTCTTGTTGAGTGGTGATACAAACTTGAAACACAATTACTTATTTTTGTCTAATTTTGATGTTATAACTATTTATATAAGGACCCTTATTTGATTATTTATTAATGATTGTGATCTTAACGTTATAATATTATTATGTATTGTTTATGTACACTACATAGTTATTTTACTTACTTGTTACAATAGCTATTGTATTATTTAATTATATACTAGTATATAATCTCTTGGATTAAATGAACGAATTTGTAATTTTGAATTAAGATAGTGAGCTAAAATTATAGCTTGAGATAAGATATGTGAGAGGGTAATTAAACATATTTGATAAAGTTGATAATGACTTTGTGAATTATATGTAAATATATGAGATGAGGATAGATTTTAATACCAAACATTCATATAACTTCTATAGAATTTTTGGGAACAAATTTAGTAAGTCATAAATATTAATATAATCAAACTATAATAGCATGAGGTTGTAAGTTTGATGAGAATAGAAATGATTATTTATGTTTATATTACAAATAAGTTGTCATATGCACATTTATACACCAAAAATTTTAGTTATTAATAGGACTAATAAGCTGGGGACATTTGGAGGATAAGATGAATAACACAATATGGATGTACAAGATGGATAAAATGTCTAAGGTAGGATAGAAGAGAGTAATGCAAATGGAAAAGGTTGATATGATGAAACATAAAATTGATTGGAATAATAAAATGAGATAGGAAATGAGAATCCAAAATGTGAAATATATCCATATACAGAAAATGAATCCAAAAGGTAAAATGTTCAAAATGGTTTGGGTATAGAAAGTCAATAAGTTGAAGATATGTTCAAGCAAAAAAATAAGATTAACAGGGAAAAATATAATTTGTTTAAGTAAACATGATATTCAAGATACATATGTTATATATGTATATGTGTGTGCATGTATGTTTGTGTGTATGTTAGTGTATGTGTATGTATGTATATATATATGTATGTTTGTTTTTGTGTGTGTGTTAAAAGTATATTTGAAGATGTAGATATTAAAGATGAAGATAGCCATGTTGATGAAAAAAATAAGGACATAGATGAAGAAATAATGAGTAAATTTCTAAAAACAATGAGAATGGTAAAAGACATAATTGTTTATATAGTTTAAGAAATCTTAGAAAAATCCCCTGATCTAATTATTAAAAAAAAACTCCTTCTAGTTTTTAGTTTTCCAAAACCTCCCATTTATTTTAGACTTTAGATAAAATAACGATGAGACACGTATTTTATAAATACCAGACATGGATTAATCAAATATTATTTATATAAAAATTCAATACAATTCTTAAACTCAAACAAAATAATTAAATTTGATACAAACAAATAATTTATTTTAATTATTAATTTAATTTGAATTTAATTCATTCAGGTTAAATTGAAAACTGAGTTAGATTATCATATTAATGACATTTTATTAGTCCAAGTTTGATATTGATAATACGTGTATTTTTCTTTATTTTTTAACCGAAATCTAAGAAAATATGTTTTTTAATTGAAAATTAGGAGGTTTTTTTAGAATTTTAAAGGTTATGGGTTTTTTCTTAAGTTTCTTAAACTACAAAGGAAGTTTATGTCTTTTACCCTAATAAATGAAGAAGCTTTATTGAAACTCAAATTGACTTTAATGTGTCAAATTTAGATGGCCTTTAACTAATGATTATTGAATAAAGTGATTGTGGTAGCATCTTCGACAAGACTACCATAGTTGAAGTCACAAGGATCACCATTATAATCTAGTGAATATCAGGCTACCATTTCCATAAAAATTAGTGGACCACAATCATTTTAAATTTTTATGTTATTTCAAATAAAGAATAAATATGCTAACAATCACCAAAAAAGAACCTATTGAATGTAATAACATGCTGATGTATCTCTTAAATATCTTTTGAATACCAAACTTCTGTTAGAAACAAGTTGTATATATTTTACTTTAATATAATATCAAGTGAAATTTTGTATCTTTTGAATGCCAAACCTTAACTAACAATTAGTCTATTATGTATATAAAAAATTCTATAGATTTCCTTTAATGTAATAACATGCCTTTTTATGTATATTTATATTGAATTATAAGGGAAAAAAGATAAAATGTAAAATGAAATTCATTTTGATATCGGTAAGATTGCAAGTTGGTCTTTATATGAAACTTAATTGTTAATTTGACAATATTATATCTATTTTTTATAATGTAATTCATAATTAAAGAGACATTAATTATAAGGAATCCAATAATTATATTAACTAACATCAACATCAACTTCAACTTATTCTCTTCCATAAAAAAAATCAATGTCCAAATTTATTTTTTTAAATTTCTCCTTAATTTCTTTCCATCTTCTTTTTATGGCCTTTCTTTTTCAAAATTTGCACTAATTCCTTAATATCTTTGTTGTTACCAGATGTCTCTACTTTACTTTTTTCTTTCAACTTCCTTCTTTTATATAGGTATTATCTCCAAGGTTTTTAATTAAAAAATAATTTTCAATAAATTGTTCATCATGCCATATTTTAAAGATCATAATTTCACCTATAAAGCGAAATATTGAAGTAATGTGACTCACTTACTGTTAAACTCAATTGATCTTGATACATAGAAGATCGAGAGGAAGATAATACTAGGGATTTTAACCCCTAATTGAAAAATTAGAGATTTAAAGGCAAGGTAATGATTTGAAGTCTGACGGAAGGATTCGAACCTCCGAATACCGGGACCAAAACCCGTTGCCTTACCTCTTGGCCACACCCCATTTATCTTTTTATTCAACCCTACTCAAAACTAGTAATAGTTTTTGTTCTTCGTCAATTCTCGCCAAATATCTATGAAATAGATTCTGATTAGCTTGTTGTTTGGATTTTTAAATAGGTGTAGATAGGTTCGATGTACATATAGAATTAAACAAAATTTATTGATTATAATATCGAATTCAATTAAAATATTGTATGAAAATTGGATTTTTCTATTCTTTTCTGAGTTGAGAGAATTTAACGATTTTTGATTGGAAGAATTTCTAAGTTTAAAGAATGGTTTTTACGCTAACTTCCTAATATTTTATATCCATACTTTCTATCATAAATAGACTATTTATAACTTAATCAAAATACAATTATTTTCAAGAAAAAATATTTATTATGCTTAATCTTTTTAGTTTTATTTCTGTCTATCTTACTTATGTCCTTTCTTTAAGCAATTTTTTCTTCACAAAATTGCCTAAAGCCTACGCTTTTTTGAATTCGATGGTAGATGTTATGCCAGTAATCCCTGTGCTCTTTTTTTCTATTAGCCTTTATTTGGCAGGCTGTTGTAAGTTTTAGATGAGATCTTGAATATTGTCCTTCTTTACTACTGTCTGAAAATAATACATGATTTTTTTTATTTGAGAAAAAAATTATAACACTTGATAAGATCATATAAGTCTTATAATATAAGGTATAAGTCCTCAATTCAAATCTAGAAGTTATTCTGTAGATGCAAGAACTCTCGATTATATCATTTGAAGATTCTGGACTTTTTTTCCATTTCATTGAAATAAATTGTAATCTTATTAGATTCAAGTCCCCCGCAATATTGAATTATAGGTATGAAAAAAAGTTTTGGCACAGAACAACTCGACTTTTATTAATATTAAAAATAAATTTAGAAAATTCTTTTGTATTTCTAGAACCTATTTTATCTCTTGTTTTCAAAATATTTTATGTGGTATAAAACTCAACTAAAAATAGAATTTATTTTCTTTTTTTAAACCAAAAAAGATTTTGGAGATTGTGTAATGCTTACTTTAAAACTCTTTTTTTTACACAGTAGTGATATTTTTTGCTTCTCTCTTCATCTTTGGATTTTTATCTAATGATCCAGGGCACAATCCTAGAAGTGAAGAATAAAAAATAAAATCTTTTCCTTGCTTGATTTTTCAATGTTCTGAGCATTTTATTTATTCTACATCTTTA
>JANVCL010000006.1:20642152-20652597 GCA_026546855.1 Erythroxylum incrassatum
TTTGTTTGTGTGCAAGGTTTCAGGCAGATCCTAGAGAGTCTCATTACATTACTGTTAAAAGAATTTTGAGATATCTTGCAGGTACTACTGATCTTTGCTTAATGTATGAGAAAGGTAAAGATTTTAGGTTGATTGGCTATCGTGATGCGGATTATGTCGGAGATAGGATTGATAGAAAAGGCACAAGTGGAGGACGTCAATTCCTTGGCCACAATTTAGTTTCGTGGTCGAGTAAGCGGCAAAGCTCAATCGCTCTATCAACTACTGAAGCCAAGTATATGTCAGCCGCGAGTTACTGTTCACAAACGTTGTGGATCAAGTACCAACTAGAAGACTACTCAGTACAAGAAGAGGAGATCCCAATATTTTATGACAACATAAATACCATCAACTTGTCAAAGAACCTGATTCAACATTCGAGAGTTAAACATATCGAAGTCAGATACCTTTTTCTACGAGACTACGTTTAGAGGAAGATCGTAAGTCTTTAGTTTGTTTAGACGAACTATCAATGGGCGGACATCTTCACTAAGCCATTGAGTGAAGAACGATTCAAAGAAATCAGACGGAACCTCAACATGGTCATGTTATGTGATCAATCTTTTGACACATCACAACCCAGATAAAAGGTCATAAGAGTTAACGGTAACAGTAACAGTGAGTTACAGTTGGTAACTTCTGTCACAAGAAAGTTTTGGAGGGAAAATTTCTCACAGTCTTGAAAACATCACCTATTCTAGAACACTCTTCATATGCCTTGACATCGACCTTTGAAGAATCCTAAAAAAAAGCTTTCCATTACTCTGTTTAGAGATCAAACCTTCTTTGCTCACACTCTCAACCTCAGTAACCAACTTTACCTTTTGGGAAAGCAATTTGTGCATTCAGTTCATTATCAACTACAGAAACAAATGGAGCCAGCAATGACCAGTAGAAGACTTGTTGATTTTAAGTCCTTGAGGAAGGACAATATGGATATTGAACCGGAGATTATTGTAGCCTGTTGGAGAAACTTCTTTCAAGTTCGAGAGACAGTATACATGAATGAAGTTTATGACTTCTGGAAGAATTTGGATATGGTAAACGATACTCTTATATCAACAGTAGATAGATTGTCGATTATAGTGACAATGAAGATAATCGAGAAGGTCACTAAGTGTCCATCTGTTGGAGAGAAGCTCACAACTAAAACTAGATGGATGATGCAAGCTAGCGTGAAGGAGATTGAGATCAATCGATAGTTATATGGGAGCAATGATCCAAAGGAGAAGAAGGCCTCAAGTCTTGTGCTAAAAGCTAGGGTTTTACACTAAATTCTTTCCCATTGTGTTCTACCAAGAATAGAATCAAGGCATCTGGTAACGACTTTAGATGAACAGTGCCTATTTCATCCACTTAATCGCCAACCTGTTGATATACCGTTCCTTATTTTCCACTATATGGTAAAGACAAAGAAAGAATTAACCAGTCTGCCGTATGGAATGTTGCTGACAATGATATTCAGAGATTCTGGAGTTCTTCTGGATAGAGGAAACAGAATGAAGTTGAATATCAAGAGCGTTATCAATTTTGCAACGATTGGCAAAATGGGCTTGAAGAATCTGGAGAAGGAAAAATCATATTCTAAAGAAATAGCAAGGATTGAGGGGGAGTATGCCAAGAAGTAGACTCCCACGAGAAAATCAAAATCTCAATCCAATGAGAAAATGCCTACGATTGGAGAAAAGAAATCGTCAGACGAAGCGACGAATGTTAAGGCGATTTCTCATAGAGAAGGAAGCCAGGTGCGGTATATAGAGAAGTTGTCCTTGAAGAGAAAGGGGGAGACACTTCTGTCAGAAATACCAAAGTAAGCGAAAAGATTGCCCAGAGTACGAACCCTGCGTCAGCAAGAGGAGAAGACAAGCAAAGAGCTGACTCACGGAGAAGACTCTGAGAAGAGAGCACCTCAGGCTACAAGGTCCTTAGTCTCAATCCTAAAGGAAGATACAGCTAAACTAGCTAAAGAGACTGAGATTAAGAGGGAATTGGAGTTTGAGAAGAAGAAACCACAATCTCAACAGACTCCCAGACTGATTGAAGAAGGAAATAAAAAGCAGAAAATTAGTCAAAGGAAGAGCACTCCCACTGCAGTTCAGAAGAAGAAAACAGTTGAACGTAGTCCAGTATAGGTCCACGCTTCTCAGCCTTTGAGAAAAGAGGATTTGAGAATCAAAGTTATTGAGAAAGTTCAACCTGTAAGGAGTAGCACTTCGATAATCGTCAAAGAAACCACAATAAGGTCAGTCAAGGCACAGTTACAACCAATCTTGGTGACTAGTAATACAATGCATCTGTTGAATGACGATGAGATAACTATGTATGGTTTTCTGAGAGATGAAGGAACAAAACCATACCCCACGCAGATGTTAAGGCAAAAGTATACTATTTTTCCAATCACAAAGAGGACTGTGATCAAGATTGTGCCAGACTTTCAACCAAGGCCTTACATTGTTCGTAATGATAATAAGAGGAAGAAAAAACTGTACCCTGAAGGGTTATCAAATGATTTGACAGATGATCAAATCGAAGCCGAAGTGAGGGACACAGATGAGGCATGTTATGCAACTCAGCAGAGAGGAACCTGTGTCACCCACTACATTTCGAAGGCTTCAGCAAGCAACTGTGGTTGGCGTACCACTGAAGACTCTTCTCAGGTAGTTGGGAGGATTACAGAAGGGCAATACAGATCCGTGAGGATTGGAGATGTCAGCTACTTAATCGAGACTCTTGTGCACATGATTATGGACATTAGGTTGTTAAGTACTGTGTCCTCAATTAGAGACGTGCTACACCTATTTGAAAGACAAGTTCCACATCTAACCAACCCTGATGATCTTCATCTCCCGGAAATAAACCTATCTGTCCAACTTCCTGCCCTTATAATCAGTTAAGCGCTTGTTCTGTCTTCAGATGCATACATCACTACTATTGCTTGTAAAGAAGAACAGTAGAAGGATGATGATCTGCCTGCTTCAATAAGTGACTTACGGGAGGAAGTAGCTCAAATACAACAAGACCTCAAGTCACTCCGCACGGAAATGAAGGAAATGTTTTCAGAAATAATGAAGCATCTACGGTCGTAATTCTTTTTGAATAATAACAAATAGGGGGGAAAAGGAGGAAGGAGAAAAGGAGAAAGAAATGACAAAGATAGGGGGAAGTGAAGAAGAAGAGAAGAAAAGGAAATAAGAAGAAGACAATAGAAGAAGAAGATTTTTGCTAACAATTTTTTTTAAGTGTATATAGTTGTATACTGTATACCATATTATGAATAATACTTTCTTTCTTACTATGATTATTTGTTATCAACAAAAAGGAAGAGATTGTTAAGTCAAAATGACTTTACGTTTAATGATTTTGATGAAGACCAAATAATGAGACGGAAGCAGATATAATAATAAGACGAAAGAAAGTAAGATGAAAACATAACAAAATGAGATGGAAGACAAAATGAGTCAGAAACGAAAATGAGACGGAAGATAAAATGAAACGGAGACGAATATGAGACAGAAGCAAATATGAGACGGAAGAAGAATATGAGACGGAAGACGAAAATGAGATGGAAACGAATATGAGACGGAAGCGAATATGAGACGGAAGAAGAAAATGAGACGGAAGCAAAAATGATACAGAATGTAGCGCTCCCTTACCGTAGGGTATATACCGAGACGCCCGTAGGCCATACCGATACATATCCTACAACAAGAAAGAACTACGAACGATCACTACTATACTCCACATGGCATCATAAGAATAAAAGAACAATATAAAAATCACTAATTTTTAAAACTGAATTTTTTTCCATTTCATTTCATCAAAATCAGTAATTTACAATTATCTTTGTTTGTACATCACTCCACAAACTTAGTACAATTAGCTGTTATACAGGGAAAATACAAAACATCAGTCCTAACTAGGTCATCCCAAAAGTCCCAGCTGATCGACCTTTGAGCCACAACCTCTCTTTCCAAAATGATCTACACTGCTCGAATAGTCCCTCCGGAGCTAGGAGTCTACTCTCTTGGTCCTGAAAATATATTGCAATTTTGGGTGAGTTTGCGAACTCAGTGAGGAACCATCATCGATGGTTCGCCCAACTCATGCAGCACGCAAGCAATTCACAGATTATTGCACAATAGCACATTCAGAAGTACCACATGATTGTTATTGCACAAGTATAAGGCATTTCGCCTTTCACCCAATCCAAATATTCAATCAAATGCATATGAAATGCGTATGTGACACTTTCCTATTTTATTACGGTGTTGTAACCGAGCGCCTGAACTGTCTCAATATGGGTGCATTAATCGGTGAGCCTGTGGCTCTGAATCAGTGTGGGCTCGAGGCTCAATACGTTGAGCTTTTAGCTCTCGATGGTTGCTCCGGTCACAACTATCATTATCTGATCATGCATTCATGTATGAAATGCATATGTCACAATTAAGCAGTACATACATCACAATTAACCACAATTTATCACATCAGAAGCAAGTAGGTCACACATTCCCATACAATTAGCACTTCTATATCAAAGCTCCCTAGTACATCGGACCTTCTGTCCGGAATCCACAATAAGAAATAAAACTCAAACCCACCATTATTCGCCACATGATTATAAAAAATTAATAATTGAGAGAATCGTCCAGGTCACTCACCAATAGCTTCCGAAGCTAATGCCTGGAAGTCTCGACAACATCTGTGGGTTGACGTTCCAAATGCGCCTCTATAACAATTCAAATATACATATATTACCAAATGTACAATCAGAAATGTCTAATAATGCACATATAGAAATTAAAATGTGTACAATGCATGTTCGTAACATTCCCGATTTTATCCCGTAATTCTCATCACAAAATTTTCCTCTAAATATTAGAAAACTAAAGACACCAAAATCACTCAATTTGGATCTCTATAGGTCCAATTATTGCTAAAATATGATCCAGAAAATATAATCGATCAGTTCGATTTAAATCCTTAACCCCAATTTGATCTCAAATTTCACTAATTCCCATGGAGAGGTAGATAAATGTCTTATGAATCCGATGCTTCGACAATCAGGTCAATCAAAGGTCAGATGAAAAAGTTGTACTCAAAAGAGTGGAGAGAGGTCGGGTCAGGAAAACATGACAATAGTCGACTAGTCGACGACTGTTAGTCGACTACAGTGATCGACTGGAAACTCTAGTCTTCCTTCTTTCGACATCTCAACTTCCACAACTCATAACTTCTTACTCAAAACTCCAAATTGTACAAACTTGGTATCAATGGAAAGATCAAAGAAAGCTCTACAATTTCCATGAAGGACTCGAAAACTAATTCCACCTCTAAAGGAGTCAAAATCACAATCAAAGTTACTGTCCAATAAATGTTATCCTAAACAGTAACACAACTTCTAAAAATCATAACTTCCTATCCCATTTTCCAAAATTTCCATGCTTTATATCAATGGAAAGATCAGAACACATTCTACAACTTTCATGAAGACCAATTTAGCAAAATCTGCCTAAATCAACCTAAAAAAATTCCCAAAGTTTCAGATCACAATTTTAACCACTAAAATTGCACTATTCATCCCTACACACATTGACACATTCAGGTCAAAATTTGGAACTATTCAAGCCAAAATTAAACATCACTTCCTTCATAAGAAATAGAGCCAAATACCTCTAGTTTAATTCAAGCTAAAAATCATCTCATTTGGACAATTATAGAAGAAGTTATGGCTAAATCCTTGAACCATACTCAAATAAAATTTCCAGATTTTCAACCTAACTCAACTTCTATCACTTCCATACCAAGTCTACAATCACAAATGATTTTAATTAACTACAAAACCATGATATAAAATATGTTTCTTACCTATTTAAGCTTCCAATTCTTCAAATCTTCAAAACTACCACAAATCCCTAACTCCCTCCAATACACATTGCCATCATCATCTTGAGGGGGTGAGGTTTAGTTTGGATTTTTCATGAACAAAAGAAGAGAAAGCAAGGTGGAAGAGAGTGTAAAAGATGGTCAAAAGAAAGAAGTAGAAAGGAAGAGGAGAAGCTACAAAGAAGAGGAGAAAAAACCACCAAAATAACTCCAAAAGCCTTTAGGAAAGAGAGCATCGTGAGAGGACCAAAAATGAGCTTCAAAATGATTAAATAAATGGTGGTTTATGACATGGCTTGGCAAGTTCCAAATTTCAAGCATTTAACTTTGTTTCCTTATTAAACTAATCCATTTAAACACAAATTTCCAATAACTCTAGTTAATAAATCCTAAAATCATGTATCTAATTTTTCAGTGCCATTGGCTAGTCATTTCCACTACTGGTAAACACTTATTCTGCCCCTTGGCATTTTTCTTAGTCCCAAAAATATCCCAAAATTTTAGAAAAGATTCTTTAAAATTCTCCAAAAATTCAAAAACCACAATGGCCCTCTCCAACTCAATATTTCATGCACACAAACCACATTTTTAATAAAAATCACATTTATTAATAATTATACCTGGAAATGTCATGAATGCATGTACAATCATTTTCATGTGCAAGGATTCACTATTTATGCGCATGTGCACCTTATGTAATGCCTGAGTATGAGATGTGTTTCCCTAATTTCTCTTATTGATCTCACATGTACCAAATTTATAGGGTTCTAACCCTTTTTTATAGAAATGTGATGTTACAGTAATTTCATCAAACTACTTGATATGGAGGCCCATGATGGAGTACCTTCTATATTGTAAAGATCTCTTTGAACCTATCGATGTGGACAGAGATGTGAAGATTGATGTGCCTTCAAAACCTGAAAATATGTTATGAAGTGGAAAACTCTGGGCACTATTAGACAATGAATTATTATTATCATATTCAATCATCAGTCAAGAAATATATCCTTAAGTTATAAAAGAAGCTAGAAGGTCGTAATGAAAGGAAGACTATTCATAATAAGGCCTCTCTGATTAAGAGATTTGTGAACTTGAAGTTGAAAGATAGGAAATCAGTGTCAGAGCATTGAAGTCATTTCTAGGACTTAATCAACAGGCTTACTATAATGAGATCATTGTTGATGATGAGCTTCAAGTTTTATTCCTATTGAGTTTATTACTGGATAGCTGGGAAACACTAATGGTGAAAATTAACAACTTAGCTCCTAAAGGAATGCTCTCTTTAGATGTAATCAAAGAGAGTATGTTTAATGAAGAAATTAAAAGAAAGAGATTGGAGTAGATAGCTTGCAAGCTTTTGTGATAGAAAGCAAAGCAAGGAATAAGAGTAAGGGTCCCAAAAATCGTGGTAAATTTAAGAACCGTTCAAAGTCTAGAGGTGAAAAAGACATGAAGACATGCCACTATTGCGATAAGCTAGGACACATTAATAGGTCCTTCTATAAGTAAAAGAGGGATAAAAAGATCATTATAATGATATTAATGATAAAAGTTCAACTGCAATTGCTTCAAACACAATTGATGAGATGTCCCTAGTTTATACAACTAATGGATGCTTCCATGTCAGCAATTTTCATTTTAAATTTCTGATTGATACAATAGCATCTTATAATTATGTTCCAAAGGAAGAGTACTTCTTGTTAAGTCAAGAAGACTTCACATCACTATTAATTTTAATGACAAACAAATAATAATAATCTTAGAAATGTATGAACTGTGTTGATGAGTTTGTTAAGTGAACAGAAAAATGTAAGTGACACAAATCATGTCAACCCCAGAAGATACATTGTCAAGCCCAGACGATACTTCAAGATACAGAAGGTCAACATAAGAAGATACAAAAGGTTAATGTAAGAAGATACAGAAGGTCAACATAAGAAGATATAGAAGGTCAACCAACGATACTTAAAAGTTGATTACGACAAAGCGTCTTAGATAGACCAGAAGAAAGTACGATACCAGACGAAAGCGCAACACTAGAAGAACCGTAGTACCAGATGATGCAAATGAAAAATATTCTAGAACATCAGTCAGTTACTTAGTTGGAGTTAGTTACAAGACTCAACTAGTAACGGTTTCTAAAAGATTCAAGAAGCAGTTTTCTCAAGAAGACAGTTAAAGTTTTAGGCTATAAATACTAGGTATAGTCGTAAAAAAAGATAATGTTTCCATTAGATAACTACATATAATACAAGAGAGAAAATCTGATTGTACAATACTTAGAGAAACTTTGTTTTCAAATGCGAAAGAAAGAGAGCAAACACATCTGTAACATGAAGCTCAAACAATATCTTTCCATAAGAAAGAAAGGCTAGAGCCTAGAGAGGCTAAGAAAGCAGATAAAGAATACTTTGTGAGAGAGGTTTGAAGAGGCTCTACAAGTGTAGAAAGAATACTTGTAACGTTGAAGAGTATAGTGAAATCTTAGACAAACTCTGAGGACCGGACGTAGCCCAAGGTTAAAGATGAACCAGTATAAAATCGCGGCGTCTATTATCTAACTCTTATCTTTTAATTTTCTTATTGTTAGAAGAGTAGATAATAATTTTTTTTGCAATTGCATTACTCATCAACTTAAGAGAATTGCTTTTGTGAATTTGCAAAGAAATTCAAGAAATTTTTTAAAGAATAATATCTTTGAAGATTTTACACAATTCAACCCCCTTTTTTTGTATTCTATATATCTTATGTGATCTCTATATTAACAAGTGATTTACTTCAGTTGGTATTAGAGCAAGGTTTCCAAAAAATACTGTGACAAAGTTAGGACAAAGATCTATGGTTGAATCACTTGTTTTTATAGCTGAAGGTGTCTCAGTCACAAGACCACTGCATTCAATAGTGAAGGTTATCATTATTGGAAGGACAGGATGCGGCTCTTTATAGAATCCACACATATTGATCTTTGGGATATTATTGAGAATGATCCATATACAGTAATAGACAACGAAGGCAATAGAATTTATCGTGACCAATGGACGGTTGATCAAAAAGCTCGCTTTCAGTTAAAGTCCAAGGCCAAGTTCTTTTTAAGCTGCGCTCTAAGTAGAAGTGAATATGATAAGGTTCATAGATGCGAAACTGCAAAGGAAATGTGGGACACATTAGCCATTGCACATGAAGGCACAAATCAGGTGAAAGAATCTAAGCTTAGTATTCTTGTTCATCAGTATAAGCTATTCAAGATGAAAGATGATGAGACTATAGATCAAATGTTCGGATGATTCCAAACAATTGTTAACAGACTTAAAGCTCTAGGGAGAATCTACGAAAGTCAAGATCATGTCAGAAAGATTCTTAGAAGTCTTCCAAAAAGATGGAGACCCAAAGTAACGACAATACAAGAAGCCAAGGACTTAAATAAGTTGAAGCTAGATGAATTGCTTGGTTCACTGAAAATTCGTGAAGCAGAGCTTGATGCAGAAGATAAACCTAGAAGAGATAAATCTATCGCATTAAAGGTTGGTCAGAAGAATCAGAAGACTCAGAAAAAATAGAAGCACATCTTTAAAAGAATTAAAGATTAAAGAAATTAAGAAGGATGATGATAGTGAATCTGATTAAGATTCAAGTGAAGAAGATGATGAATTATCTTTCATTTCAAGAAAGATTAGAAGGATGTGGACAAAGAAATCAAGAGGAAATAAAGACTTCTCTTTTAAGAAGAATAGCAAAGACGATTCAAAGAATGAGAAAAGTTCTATCATCTTCTATGAGTGCAATAAACCAGGGCATTACAAGTCGGAATGTTGGGACCCCTCCCTGGTGCGACACGTGTTCGACGTCTTGCGTGACATCTGGACGCGCATCCCACGAGGAAGGGATTCCTCACCACGAAAGAAACCTCGAATCGAACTTAAGTGCACGTCATCCGAATACACTTGATAATTTGACCCTAATTACCCTCCAATAAAATTAATCTGCTTAGGGCTCATAATTAAATCCGATTCCTAAGCTAATACGAAATTCCATATTTCTAGGTCAAATGAAAACAGAAAACGCCTCAATCAGATCTTTATAGATCGCAAAAACGAAATTTCGTACAAAACTGACACACATTGGCCATAAAGTCCAACTAAAACCCGACACTCTCATTTTACCAAAAAGGGGTAGATAATGTGATTAGTTAACCAATGCTTCGAATTGCATGCAAATCGGAGATCAAATGGAGAAGAAACAAAGAAAATAAGAAAAAGGGTGTTATATTTGATTTTAAAACCAACTTTGCATTTTTATAATCTTCCACCCCGAAATCCGAATTTCGAAGATTTAGTGCCTCTCGAAACATAAATAGAAAAGCTATACCGTTCTAAAAGGATGTTAAAAGGCCCAAATTCAACTTCTCCTACATCATGCCAAAATTGAAAATTTACATCTTTTGATACTAAAGAATCGAAATTGACCTATGTTACTACATCGGAAAGATGAAAGTTTCTTTACAACTTTCATGAAGGAAACAAAAG
>JANVCL010000006.1:20661325-20697412 GCA_026546855.1 Erythroxylum incrassatum
ATGTTTAAGAATCAAGTGAATTTGAGTTCAAGTGTGAATGATTTCAATTGGATATTGAAGTCACTTTGATTGATGAATTCGATAAAGATGAATAAGAATGAAGAAAGAGAAAAAAATATTGGATTTCAGATTGGATAAGTCTAAGGTTTTCAACGCGACGCTTTCTAAAGTCTTTCTAAGATATTGGTTTCGGATTTCGGGACTTTGCTATCCGATTTGATTTGATTTGTTTCGATTCGTTTCGCTTCGATTCCGAGCCTTCGTCTTGCTTTCGATACGTTTGCTTTTGATTTGGTTGCTTCGATTCTGTTCTTCGGTTTATGCCTTCCAAGTCGATTTGATCAATTTCGTTTTTGTTTTTGTCGGTTGGGGTCCAGTTTTCGAGGTCGGTCCCAACATAATCCCCTTCTTTTCCTGCTCAACGAGAGCCCTTCTGCTGCGAAGCTCAACAGCTTGGATAGATTCCTTAGAATGCAAAGCTTGAGAGGGCAGCCTACCACTATTTTACCCCTCAAGTCTACTTATCAAGGATACAATTTAACCCACTTGTTTCTCTAGATTTTGGATACTAGCATCTTTTTTCTGCTAAAAAGACAATAAATTTTGTTGCATTGCAACAATGTTAGTAGCCATATTTTTTACAAGTTCTTTCAAATCAAAAATTTTAGAATTAGAAGTAGAAGAAGAAGGAACCGAATTCTGAGGATTTGGCCTTGAGGCATAAGTTTGATTTTGTTGGGAACCAGAGGGCATTGGCACTCTTCCTCTATTGTTCATTAACTATTGTTGGTTTCTATAGAGTAAATTCGGATAGTCGCGTCACCCCAGATTGTACATTGACGAGAATGGATCATATTTGCATTGTGGATTTGCGTTGAATCCACCACCGATCGCATGGGCATATTCCATCGAGTTATTCTCCATTGTAGGACACAAATCTGAAGTGCGGCCACTAACAGAACAAATGTCACATGTATTGACCTGCTGCACACTACCACTTATCATAGCACGCATTTGCGAGGTTAGTTCATTAACTTTATTTTCTAATGAAACACTACTTACCTCGTTGATGTGTTTCGTGTGGAATTCCCCTCATATGCTTAACTGTTTAGAATTTACCGCCATGTTTGAAATCAAGTAACGAACAACATCGTTCATCTTGTCTACAAAAGCCCCCCCCTCTCGTAGCATCAATGATACTTCTATCTTAGGGTGTCAATCCCTCGTAGAAGTATTGAATAAGAAGCTGATCAGGAATTTGGTAGTGGGGGCATTGTAAGCAAAACTTCTTGAACCTTTCCCAATACTCATAGAATGTCTCACCATGCATCTATTTTATACCACAAATTTCCTTCTAAATATTCACAGATTGTGAAACAGGGAAGTATTTCTCCAAGAACTTACGCTTCAAATCACTGAACTAGGGGGAATCGAAAACAACCACTCTTTGGCCGAACCCTTCAATGAGAAAGGAAAGGCTTTCAGTTTAACCAAGTTCTCGTCCATCCCTTGCAGTTTCATTCCATTAATACCATGTGAAACTCCTTGAGATGCGCATGTGGATCTTCTCTTGCAAGACCATTAAGACAAGGCAACAAATGTATAAAACCAAATTTTAATTCAAAATTAGCTTGCTGTATATTGATACACAGAGGCTGGTTGTCAAGGTTAGGAGCGCAAGCTCCTTCAACGTTCTCTACAGATTGATTGCCATGTTTGTGGATTTTGTTTGTGAATGATTCGGTTGCTGAAAAAGGTGTGCAAAACTCAGAAGTTCTTCTTTCTTCACCTTGCACAAAGTTCACGGATCAAAGAGGAATGATCGCAGAAGTGTGCGATTGATGAAGAATGATTGCTTTTCGTAGAATTTCTCGATTAGTTCGTCTAAAAGTTCTTGCTTAAAGCTGCTAGACTTGCAACCTACAAAACAAACACAAACACAAACAAGGAAAACAAGCTAGAAAACACATTAGCAAACCGTTAGAAAAATCTCCGGCAATGGCACCAAAATTTGACAAGGTGTTGTTACCCTTGCAAATTAACCCTACACGAATTACAAATAGTATATGGAAGTAGGGATCGTTCTCTCGAAGATCTGATATTGGAATACTAACTATCATCAAACTTGTCAATGAAATTTTAGTAAATGAAAATAGACATAAAAACAAAAACGAAACAAAAATCTAAAATCTAAAATGCAATCTAACCTAAATGATTCAGTATCAAATGCAAGCTACTACTAAACCAGAAAACAAAAACATCTAATGGAAAACAGAATTCAAAAGATAATCTAACGCGAACAGAATCAGATTTGACGCAAACAAAACTCAACGAAATTAACTCTGAAATAACTGAGTTATCAATAAATCCGCAGACTATCTAAAATGTAATTTTATCTGCACAAGCACAAAAGCAAATAACGAAGAATCCGAAGTTTGTTAACGCATTTTGGCAAACTTGCCTACGTCTGCGGGGCCCTCACCCAGATTAATCACTTTCACTGTAGTTCACAAAAATATTACACAAGATTGATCTATCCCGTAAGACCCAATCTATGTAACCGACCCATAACCTAATTACCCGTGAAAGATTTTCATGCCCAATAACACGACCGACTCGTGTTAACCTCGTCAGAGGATTTTTCAAACTATTTCTACTTAAAAACAAAGACGAATAAAATCGAGAACGCAACAATTTCAGTTCTGAAATATTTCACCAAAAGACCAAGTGACAGCACCAACAATATATGTACTCATCTGTGACAAAGCCTTCTTTATGGTGGGATCATCGATTAACTTCCAAAAACCCAGCAACAACATCAACTGCACATCATCCTTGGACTACTTGCTGGAGATAAAAATAAAGTGACTATACTGCTGCAAACACACCTTGCGAAAATCAACTCAAACAAGGGATAAGAAGCACCAGTAACCCAACCAAAAAAATACCCACACGGTTTTTCACCCCAACAAAAAAACAAACAATACGCAATTCAGAATAAGGATCCCTCCACCAATATGCCATGTCAACTATAGAAGCAATATCCCAAATCCACATTATTCACGCAACCTCTCTACACTTGCCTTGGACAAATCCTTTTCAAATAGGAATAATATCTGATAAACAATCAACATCCGAAAGTTATGCTAATTAAGAAAATTTTGCCAAATCAAATCTCAACCACCATCTGCTTCCAAAATAATTCAGTCTTCAATAATTGTTAAGGAAATTTCCATGTCCAATTAAAATGCCAAAAATAAAAATGGAATTTATTTAAAATAAATCCTAACAAACTCAAATAACTCAAATCAATGCACGAAAATAAGTAAATAGGGGGGATTTGATCTCGGCAATTCAGAATTTAAAGAACACGAAATTAAATAAGTGCCAAATAAAAATTTGGAAGAAATCATAATTGAAAGATTAGGATAAAAACAGAATTACGGAAACTTCAATTGCAAAGTTTTTCGCCAACGAAACCAATTAATTCATTCATCGGACTCTAGGAATTATTTGTGTACTATGTGCACAGAATCAAGGATCACCAACTTACTGATTTTATGCTTCTTAACTACTATGTAAACAAACCTTCGTAAACAATCATAGGGTTCATAGCTACTAATCTACCTAAGTTGCATACGAGCTTTACGGTAGTTGGTTTAATGATCTTGCCTTGAAAAGCTCAACAACTATTATCGTCAGTTTAAGACAAAATTCGAATTCTCTCAGGATAGGTTTGACAACTACTATTAACAACCTAGCTATAAATCAATTAATCTGGCAACTACTACCATCAATTAATCAAATAGCAACCAAAAATCCCTTATAAACCTTAGTTCCAGATTTTAAGATTTACGAGTTCAAATTAGCCATTAAAGGACTAGAATTCAAATACATGTTTGCAACACACGAACATAAGAAATGATTAAGATTAAATCCTCATAAATTAAAATTGGTTCGAAGGGTACTACCCTTTACAATTGAATTAAAAGCTTAGCCACACATACCTTGTACAATTCGGTTTCACCCAATTCTCCAAGGAATTTGCATCTAAAAAGTAAAAAAGAAGAGAAGAAGGATTTCGGCTAGGAATTAAGAGAACTACCAAAGGAGGCTAACCCCTAAACCTTGAGACAAAAGTCAAATTTTATATGAATTACAATGATGAGGTGTCTAACCTAATTCAGAGACAAACAAGGAAAACAAATTTCTGCTTAAACAGGAATTCACGGATGTGGCAAAAACTCTTCAGCATGGGCCTAACTAGCCATCCTAAGTGACGTGGCTTGTTGAGGTGTAAATCCATTCATTTTTAAGTATCCAATGGAGTCATGCCATGTCATCCATGTGCTTTGAAAATCGACTCAAGTCCTGCCGACTTTAAACTACATTTCTGACACTATACCAAGGTCAATTTTGACAGTGCATAATAACCAAACGACAATGATTCAAGAGATCAAATTTTATCAGTAGATTTGTCTTTGAGTTAGCTTCAATATGATACTTGAATCACTGAATTCTATCATCTGAGTCAAAAGTTATGATTGAAACATTGTTGAAAAGTCATTCCAGCGATCAAAATTCTGACGCAACCTTTAGGAATTTTTTTCTTCTGAGTTCCAACTTAGAAAATTCTGCAATTGGTCCAAAAATATCCGTCAATGAGTCCAGAATTTAAGTATAAATTTTCAAAATTTTTAGCTATACCAATCTCGAGATAAAAATTTCACAATGACTAGAGGTCAAGTCTGCCAAAAATTCAAAAACAGTGTAATTTGAGTCTATTTGTTTCATTTATGCATTTTACGTCAACGAAACCCGAATAATGCTAAAACAAGCTATTGATGAACGTAAATGACTCTAAGTTAAGTCCTAAAGATATATGAAAATATGAGTGTATCAATAGTAGAAGATTTCCCATGAAATCTCCCATTGGTTTCAATGTGGAAGCTTCTATGAAGGAACTTGATTTTGGAGGCATACCGGAAAATATTACTTGGCATGTGGGAAAATATTACTTAGGGTGTGGAAAGATGTGGATATATATTGAAAGAGGAAGATCAAAAATGAATTTTGCAAAGTTTAATTGAGGGTATGTATCCCACCTCTTAGGAGGGATAAAATACAAAAGTAGAGAGGTGTACAAGAGAACTTACATAATAGACCAATGTTATCTTAAGGTTATGTTTGGTTGGATGAAAGATTTTTAATAGAATGTAATAATTTATAATATAATGGAATGCAAATAGATGTAATATTAAAAAAATTGCTATTTGGGATGGATGAAAAGGTTAATAATATAATATAGTGAAATGTTGTTTGGAAGAATAATTTATAATATAATATAGTAAAAAATTGTTTATCATCTTATATTTCATCCTAAACCTATCAAATAGGAGGTTTCTCATTTTTACTGTTTAGGATGGAATGAGATATAATATGAAACCCTTTTCTTCTATCACATTTCATTTCATTCCATTATAAACCATTTTTTAAAACAATAAAATAATATTACATTTCATTTCATTCTATTGATAAACTCTTAACTAAACATAGCTTAAATTGTATCATCTATGGACTATGATGAGGCACGAGAGGCTCTGGTCTCTTCTTGCCACCTTGAATGTACGCAAATATTAAAAAAAGTTAGGATAAAATTTTTTTAGTGGCTCTTCAGATGGAACTGACGTTTTTCAAACATTGTGGTATATTCTAAATTCATTCCTTTGCCAATGTTAAATTGCATGAGTTAATTGAATATTTTAACTTGTAAAATGTAACGTTGCAAGAAGAAGGGTGGGATAGAATGGAACTACCGATCAGGATTCACAACTCAGAGGTCAATCTGTCCATGTAGGTAAGAATACCCAACAAGAAGTTACAACTAAACAAGCCCTCAGATGGAGAGGAATTGGCAGGTTTACCCTTGTCTAAGAGCCAAAATCACCCCCTACTCCTATTCCTTTCCCTGCCGATTAAGCCAAAGCGACCAAAATTAAAAAGAGGGACAAAAATCGGAAAACCGGACTCTAGTCTAGAATGAAGCTCTCCTCTTTTTCCGCCTCTTCTTCGGGTGGAATTAACATTGCGGCAAGCGCTCAGAGGCTTGATGTTGATAATCGAATCTCTCTTATATATTATTATCGGATCGCCGATAATATCCTCAAACAGGTAACCTTGTACGTGATTTGATTGGTTATTTATTTGTTCATCGAATTAATTCGGGTCATGTGTTCTTTTTCTTTGGTTTGCCTTTGGGTGTTTGTGGCGAGTTATTTTGAAACTGATGTTGTTGTAATGTAAGTGAATGTGAACGGTTTATCATTTTGGGCAATTTTACGTATGTGAATTTGCTGGTCCACGGAGACCTTTTTTGATTGCTCAATTCCTCTCTTTCTTGTATTTTCAGGCTAATATTTTTTAATTGATTGGCAAGTTTACAGAACAAATACATCATACATATGTATATCCCTAAACTTATAGATTATCATCTTTAGACTCTAGTTTTAAAGTAATACTTTGCTGGAGAAACCTGCATATTTCTTAGTTTATTTCTTTCAGATACCTCCCTTCTTTACTTGTAGTATCTGTCGTACATTTCTATGATAGTCTGGTTGAATTCAAGTTACATTGATGAGTAACTGAAACAAAGAAATTACTCTGTTGATTATGATATTATAGCCATTTCTTAGAAGTGATCTGATGGGAGCGGTGCTGTTAGGTTGAGTTACATTTTAGTTTAACTGCGCCCTAATGCTTTCTTCACAATATCCTATAAAACCATGTGGGTTGTAATTGATACAGGTAACTTGAGTTACATTTCGGTTTCGCCGGACTGTCATAATTATTTCAAAATAAAGAATATAAGTGATGAAAATATTTCTTATTCCTTTGATCATCTATCTTACCTGCAGGCTGACATTTTTAGAGCAGAGAAGAATACTATTGACCTGTATATTATGCTGTTAAGGTTTTCAAGGTAAGTAGAAATGCTATTTATCCTTGTTCTGTAATTTAATTTAGAAAATCAATTAATAGGAGTTGCAAGGATTGCGGAAATTGGGAGATGTAAGTTAATTGTGATATTTGATGCATGTAATGATGTGGATATGCATATGTTGATGAAACTGAGAACTTCCGATTGGAATGTTCTGCAGTTACTTTAACATGATTTGAAGCAGGGAACGTATCTGAAATTGCTTTTACATTTTTGTTTCTTTTCTTTTCATGGCTTTGCCTCAGTTTGGTGTCAGAAACTATACCATGTCACCGAGAATATAAGGCATCCTTGCAAAGCAAAAAGGTTTATTTGAAAAAGGTATCCATGTGTCCTCCCTTTCTCCAGGCAATCATTGTTGGTTCTAAAGTTTGGTTTAACTTGGCATCATATTCATGTGCAGAGATTATTGAATGCGTTGACTGAGCTAGAGGATTTGAAGCCTGCAGTGCAACAAAAGATCAACGACCTAAATAGAATTCATACACATCAAGTAAATGGCAGGGGATATAATAATCAAAATGATTCATCAGAGTGGACGCCTGTTAAAAAGAAAACCTTCAGTGGCTTTGATATGAAAAAGGTATACTTAGAGCTTTGTATTTGTGTTTCCGAACTTTGTTGCTAGTAAGATTTTTACCTGTTGCTCTATCTTCTGTGATTTTGCATTTTGAGCAATATCCTACATCTAATAGGCAGTGAGACCAACTACACAAGAACTCATATATAAAGGCTCAATAAATCAACAATTTTCTCATGACAGGCCTGTGGAAGAGCAGTTCCGCAAAATGTAAGTGTCATTAGAACTAGTAGCAGTTTTTTCATATCCTTGTTCTGCTGGAGGGTTTGTAGTGTATGAATAGCTATATACTTTTAAGGATTGATGCAATTTGATTTAGTGTCCAATTTAAGCTTAGGCATCTTAGAGGTCACCCGGGGGGACACCTTAAGATTGAATCTCTTGGTACAATTTTTACCGTAAGCTGGTGCATCTGACTCATATATCTACAGTGTTATTGGGGAATCAAATATTTGAATCTTAAGAAGTTTTTATTTGTGTATTCATACATGGCATTCTGCTTTGCCCTTGTTGACTTGTTTATTTGCTTTTACAGATCTTTAAATTTTCCACGCCCAAAGGATGAAACTCTGTCTAGACATTCTATACTGGGTCCTAATGGGCTTCATGGATGTTGGCAGCCGCCTCGGAGTGTGAAAGGGGTAGGAGTTTTATCTCTCTCTCTTTTTCTGGTCTTTGACTTCTAAAATTGGGCCAACTTTTCTTTTGTAAGTACAGGTGCAATATCCAAAAAACATAGACCTGACTCCTGTTGAAATCCCAAGGTTAGATTCCTATTCAGATTTTGCTTGTACGTTATGGTCCTCCTTTTCTATAATATTTTTCTGGTTGGACAAATCAAAATAATGGCAATAATCTTCTTGAGCCATCTTGTGATTGCACAAAATTCATTGTGTAAAGTTCCGAATTTCAAATAAATCTTCTGTGCTTGATGTTATCTAGATTGTTATTGTCTTTCTGGTTTTTGAATTATATCATTGGATGGCCCTTACATGAAACAGGCTATTGCAAACTGTGGAAAATGGAGTAACAGTCCAGAAAGACTCGGCTAATTCCGAACCTGGCAATCTACAGTGGTCTGCAGAAAATGAAGTTCCAGTAAAATCAGACTGTAGCAACTCGGAACCTGAAATATCTAGTTTAGAATCTAGTCTTACTTTGAGTGATGACAATCAGAGACACCATTCTGAGGAACCATGTGACATGATATCATTTGAAACAACAGAAACCCTTGTTCACACAGATATTATCAGGCAACCTTCTCCTTCAGCTGTACTTGCAGAAGTCCAAGATTTGATCCCTGCAATAACTTCTCAAGTGGCTGAGGCAGAGCAGAAGATGGATATTTCCTTACCTACTGATTCTGTTCGTTCTGAATCTCCCCTGCAATTGCACATTGTGAGTCCCACAACAATTTTACCTTATGATTATCATGGTTGATATCTCAATGAATTTAGCTGTTTTTCAGTCTTCTCTCTGAGAAGACATTTTTTAAAAATCCCAGTTGCCTTTGTTGTTCCTTTTTTCTATTCTAGGCTGTCCAATTTTCCACCACTTCTGTACTTTGTCTGTCCAAATTTTCAGAACTTCGCTAATCTTGGTGAATGGAGAAAGTCGATCTTCTATTCAAGAGTTATTTTATATTCTGATGAATGTGATATTTCTTTGAATTCTGGTGTGTCTGCAAAAACTTTATAGATAGGGTGCATAAACTTCTGCATTTTGCTGCTTACTAAGTTTATATTTGTAGTCAACAACAATGATGGACAATTTCATGAAGCTGGCAAAATCAAATACTGACAGAAATTTAGAAACCTGTGGGGTCCTGGCTGGTTCACTTGTAAGTGCTTGTACCTAAAGATGAATGCATGTATTTGTCACATTGCATTAGTACCAATTGGTTGTATTTTTCCGCTTTGCAGAAAAACAGGAAGTTCTATGTTACAGCTCTTATTATTCCGAAGCAGGAATCAACGTCAGATTCAGTATGACAGTTACTTTATTACAGTGAACAGAATTCTTGTGATTTTCCTTTCACTGCAATTTTCCCTGATGTAAATGCATTCATTGTTCTCAGTGCCAGACCACTAATGAAGAAGAAATATTTGAAGTTCAGGATAAACGATCTCTTTTTCCTCTGGGATGGATTCATGTGAGTTCATTTCTTTATCGATCATTTACTGTTCTTTCAGCCAGCTGTTCTGTGTAGCCTAACTTCTCTTGACTTGTTTTCCTTTTGGGGTTTCTCCACCTCATCAGTCACTGCTATTTTTCTTTCAGCTGCTCTTGCCTGAATGCATCTTAGTTGAACTTGTAAAATGTAAATAGCTCTATTGATTTTGGTTAAAAGTGTTTCTTGGGGCATGTTGACTTACCACTGTTCCATTTATGCTTATCCTCGTTGAAATTAATTTATGTTTGTTATAGCATCAGTCTTCTTCTATTGGAAATCTAGATGGAAGATTCATGCTTCCCTTTCTCTCCTTCTTGATTTATGAGCCAACAGCTATTTTTGTTGTTGAGTGCAAGATCAGGTGTTGAATTTGATGATAGTTAATCCCCTGTGTAAGGCTATGCTGGGAAAAGAATTCAAGAATTTAAAATCTTCAGCCTATGATCTCTGTTGCATTCCACAATTATTGTAATATTCTCTTGAAAATAATCAAATCTTTGGTATTCATTCACGCAACGATAAGGTGTCTGACACTAGAAATTTGTTTGTTCCAGTTTTCATTTGGTTGCATCTTCTATGTCTAACGTTCTCTGGTGAACTGTGAACATGCATTTTCAACAATTATGCACAAATCAACCTCGAGTCCTATATTTTACGAGTGACTGCATCTTCTAAATGTATCTAATCGGCAAAGTTATAATGTTAAAAGTACTTTGATTTAAGTTTTGATTATTGTTATAATTCTAACGAATCACTTTACCCTAATGTTGCAAATTCCAGACACATCCTACACAATCTTGTTTCATGTCTTCGATTGATGTTCACACCCATTACTCATATCAGGTGAGTGATTCTTATTGCTATTTTAAAGTTGATACTTCTTGCACGTGATGTCATACTCTAAATGTAAAATTCGTCTTCTAGTCTGGTAACATTAAATGGTTGTTTTAGGAGTTATGTTTGGAGTCATATCGTAGGCTTATCAATTGATGCCAATTTTTTGCTTTCCTTGGGGTGAACTCGCGTATACTATTGGCAACTTAGGTGGAACAATAGGACAGATCAGTTCCTTCTATCCTAACTGCAGAAAATACTTTAGCTGTTTCCAACATTTCCGTCCTGAGTGTAAAAGGAGTAGGCTAATATTACTTGAATCAGCTTACTACTACTGAAGCAAAAATGAATGTCAAAATCCACAAGATTAACACAGGGTGAATAGATGCAGAGACAACGCCTTTTTGCTTACTTGAAATGAATTAATTACTTATGGATAAAACCATCCTCCCCAGTAGCTTGTAAATTCTACCAAAATTTTACGTGCTTTAAAAATCTTGTGGGATGTCCATTTGTTTTATTAAAAGTTCGGAACGAGTCTTGTTAATTTTTGCTGACATGATATTTTTAAGACATGCATGTGGATAATCACGTCATAAAAAGTGATTGGGATAATAAATCAGATTTGGGTATATGTCAAACAGAGTGATTTTTTTTATTAGGTATATAAAATATATAAAAAATTAATATGTAATGTTAATTTTGTTTATTAGTAATTATAATAAGGTATTAATATATTATGTTCTATTGGTAATTAATAATATATTAATTAATTTAATTAGAGTTAAATTGTCTTTCATTAAAATTTATTTTATTATGTAATAATATTATTGAATAAGGTTAATTATTAAATCTTTATTAAATTAAATAAAAAGTTTTTATTATATTTATCAGTATTATTATATAATAAATTTAAATTTAAAGAAAGATTTAATTTGTTATCATATTGATTTGATAAATATGTTGTTTCTTTTTTTTAATTATTATATATTTAATATAAATGATGATAAAAAATATGATAAGTTAATAAAATAAATAAATAAATATATTTGATCTCTTTATAGTTTGTTAATATAATTACTCCTTTGTGTTATAAAAAGAAGAAGTTAAAAAAATTATTTTAATTGTTCATAAAACAACGGGTTTCTCGTAGATTTTTGAATTAGAAAATATTTTGGTGGAATTGAATTCATGAAACTACAAAAAAGTTGCTATATTTTACCAATTATCTATCAATATGGCATTACTATTATTAATACGTAACATCTAAAAGACAAAGAAAAAATGGCCATTACTAATGGATAATGATATTCCAGCATAACTTCGAGCTGACAGAAAAAATTACCAACCAAGTTGCACAGAAATTAGCACAACTCTTCAGGTGGGCGTAAAGATTTTATGTATGTATTTTAGTTTCGGATCGCAGGTTGTTTAACTAAAATACATATACCAAATTTTATGCCCACATGAAGATTTGAAATTCTTTTGGAGTTAAATTGTGAATTAAGATTTGAGTGTTAAGTGACATTAAAGCAATATAATTGGAGTTAACAATGCTAGAGTAGCTTTTGTATTATTAAACCATTTACACATAATTGTTGGTCTATGTTCAGATTATGTTGCCGGAAGCAGTTGCAATTGTCATGGCACCAAAAGATTCAACCAAGTATGTTTTGTTGTCTCAATGAGTTTCGACTTTTCAATATAAAAGTATGAAAGTAATCAATTTAAAACTGTGCAGAACTTATGGGATTTTTCGGCTGACAACTCCGGGAGGCATGTCAGTTATAAGACAGTGCCAGCAGCGTGGATTCCATTCTCATAATCAGCCTCCGGATGGTGGACCCATTTACAAGGCATGTACAGATGTGTATATGGATCCCAAACTAAAATTTGATGTCATTGATCTTAGATGATATTGATTTTTTGCCAAATGAATCTGTACAATTTTTACAATGCAATTGTTTATACCAAGGCAATTCAGTGTACTCGTATTTGAAATGTAAAATGAACTTGCTTGTATGAAGACTGAAGTGGAAAATTGCAGGCTGGTTTTCCTATTGGTAGATCTGTACCAAGATCAGTTCGGTGATGTGTTGAGGGTTTTTTCATAAAAAAGTTTATTTTCTAAAATGCCAAATTTTCAGGTCACATGAGATGTGCATGGCTTGCTTGCTATAAGATGCATAATCGCTCTATGAAGAAACAGAAACAGCATGCTTGATAAGTGGAGGATTCAGTCAAACGATGGTGAAGAAATCATGAAAAGATTTCAATCCTAATTTGAAAAGAACAAAAAACCAACAGGTTCAACTAACAACTCAGCTCCACAGAAACAGTTGTGGGTAGGTAATGATATTTTTTTTGAAATGCAGTTAGTCTTTCCGTTCCCTTGGATCACTGCACGTAAAGCTTTAGCTAGAGAAAGAGTAGAAACAAAGTTGGGGCAAAGGCAAAGCGTCTAATGGGTGATGAGAGCTATTGGTAATGCAGTACTTGTTTGGGTGATAGACCGCAACCACCACCCAAACCAATCAATCAAGTTCATAGCTGATAGTCCAAATCTTCTGTTCAGTTTTATAGTATTTTATTATGTCCTATAAATCTTAATCATTCATTTATGCGAGTTTCACGTTTATTTATATGGAATTCATGCGGGACCTATATAAATGAATGACTAAGATTTATGGGACAGAACAAGACACCATAAAATTGGACAGAGGATCTTGTCTCATGGCTGATGACACAAAAGTGGGATAGCCCGTACCTCCTAACTTACAATTTAATTTATATGAGGTTCTCGTTTCAAAAAACTAGTTACAGCTCACAGTTCTCTCGACAACTGTATCGAATTATCGATTATGAGAAAAAGTAGTTAAGTTCAATTATCTGGTTGTGATATGATCTCATAAAAAAATTTATTTATTTACAGTTTTTTTTCCTCTAAAAATTTTGTCTAGGGTACTCGATACTCGTCTAGAATATAGGTTGTGAACAAGTTAAAATGATTCGAAATTTTAAGCTGGCATGAAAATTGGAATTTGGTTTTGGGTTTAACTCGGTGGAATTCGATGTAGCATAAGCCTACCAGGACAGATTGCCCAGCTGGCGAGTAAAAGATCTGTAAGGCTTTAGAATAGGTAGTCCTGACCTGCCTCGCATGTCACATAATTTTCCCACCAACTTCGAAGACTTGGTGTCTCTTAGATTTTCTTTCCTTTCAACCCACGTTAAAAACCTTTGATGGTTGTTGGAAATGGTCTATCATCCATACGATAAACAATAAAAGTGAATGAAAATTAACCCACCACCATGGACTTGGTTTGAACTTTGAATTCATCCATTATTACCCTTTTCTTCTTCCACTTGTTTTGTTTAATCCATTCAATGAAATAACCTTTTATGGTTCTTGTAGAAATTGAAAAAAATCTCTATTCATTTGACAGCAGGCGTGATCATGCCAAGGGTCAATCCATTGCCGATCAAACAATGATCTCTTGGAAAGAACGAACAAGAATCTTTGCTTTTCTTACTTTTTTTTTCCTTACAACCAAAATTAATCCTTAATGTCAACCAGAGAAGCTACAACAAAAGTCAATACATCTTTTCAAAACGTAAAAAGGGAGGGGGGGAGATCTTTAATCTATGTTATAGTATCTCCATTACTTGTTTAAGATGGATATCGTGTGTACTAAGAAAGCGCATATTAAATAAATTCTCAACTAATCCCTAAAATTATGTAAACTAGGATTAATCCACCAACGGGCATTTGTTTAGTACGTAACCCTTCTGCAAATGACTACCCAAAATAGTTTCAATTCAATCTTGATCAGTTATCTTATCCTTTACTAAGATCACGATTTTAGTTCCTTTTGTACTACCTAGACCTGAAGGTAAGAAATTTCAGAACAACAAGGGACAAAGAGCCGAGTCAACGTTGATCTGGAGATATCTTGAAGATGACGAGGGAAAATTGACACGTACCTTTGTCGTGTAGGTTGGTGGGCTCCATTAAAAGATGTTTGATGAATCAAGAACCTATGTGAGGTTTCAATTGAGTGGTCTTTTCAAAATGAATTAAAATGCTAAAATTTTCGAGAGATTTAATTCCTAATTTGCAAATATCATAGTCAAACTAGAAATGGAATTTTATTTCTATTTTTAATATACAGTTTTAAAAAACTTTTAGATAATAATAATACCTAACAAATATAGATAACTTTCTGGGACACAATTTCTCGGATTCCTGAGTGGTCTACTTCAAATAATATAAGAGAATTATACAGTTATGATGTTTTCTGGTCTTGTGTTTACTCCTCTACATGTCTGTACTTCGGTCTGTGGGGCAGCTTTTCAAAAATTTTGTAAAGATTTTAATCACAAGACAGTCTTCAGACTGTTGCTCAGTCCTCCTATTGTTTCAGAAAGTGGTCACTCTGCCCAATAAATTTCATTTTTTGAGGTTTGTTTTAGGAAAAGTCTTGTCACGAGAAGACATCAACTTTAGATTGTCAAAGATGTAATTCGGGTGCCAAAGAACCTCAAAGCCTAAACAGCCACATCAAGTTCCAGTCTACAATTCCCTTCGCCTCAGAATTGTTCTAATTCTGAGAGATCAAGGGGTTTAAGAAAGACGAGATTTAAGAAAAGAAACTACTTGCACTCTCTTCTATTCAGTAGTATATATAATTATGATCGTTAGGAGAATAATAAACTAATTGAATGAGTAGGTCACATTTTTAGGATGAAAAGTGGCCTTTTAGTTTGTGTCCAACCTAAGCATGCTTTGAATGTAGGCAATAGGCGAAGAAAAGAGGCGCCTAAGCTAGTGAAATGCCAAAAACCGATTGTTGTGTCCTGCTTCTGCCCCATAAGATTCTCAAGAATTTGTAATGTGTGGAGCACAATGGACGAAAACACAAGGCCTCCTGCCAAAATTGGGTGAAGGAAGCATTATTATTGTTGTGTTAAGAACCTTGGATTTCAAATATATATAAGCATAGACCAAGAAAAAGTGTTGCATAATCAGGACAGGACAATGGCTTACCAACTGCTAAGTTACCAGAAAGTTTATTATTTTTCTTCCACAAACAACTGTGCTTTTTTTTTTTTTTCCTTTTTGCGTTTACTTTCAAACGGTAATCGACTAGGCCAATTTTTTATGTTAGACGTTGAGAATCTAAATATGAAAAAAAAGGATGGTGTCAGATGATGTAAGGGCAGCCCAAATGTCGATTATGTGGTTTGTGAAAACAACTTTGCCTCACCACCAATTTAATACATTTTGAAGGTTTCTTGGAGTCCTTTCAACATTCCATTCCTCCAAGTCCAACTACTTGAGTGCATTTATTCCTTTGCCTCACACAGAAGGAAACCAATTCTCTCGCATATGGCCTTGATTTTCCCATCTTCTTTGAACTTACCATAATTTTCTCCATTAAATGTATGTTTTTCGCAGTCCTTTGTCTTTTATGTCTCTCCAACATGTCTGCTTTTCTTTTTTTAGTAGCAGACAACTTTGTTCCCCAGTCTGCTCCAATTCAGTGTAGAACATTCTGACCCTGATCCTTATAATTTTCTTAGAATCTTTCACGCGGGAAAGTAGGCAGTGTTCTTTTTTTTTTTTGATACCACTCTGGTCGTTTATGTTCTGCTAACACTGTACATCTCCTTTTTCATTCCTAGTTGGTCCAAACTATCCTTTGTCAATATTCAAACCTAGAGAAATTATGTTCTTCCTAGCCCATCATCTTTGAATCTTTCTACCACCACCCTTTTCTCTTCTTTTAATTGACTCCTGAATTGTTATACAATCTTTCAAGTTTCTTGATTACCTGATCTGCTCTTGATGCAGTTTTCTTTGTTCTTCAAGCGACAAACTTAAACTGGGATCACCAAGATGTGCTCAGAAACAAGTCCTAGAATATCCTTTTCCAATGATCTCAGCCCAGAAGATGACTTATCAACGAAACGGGAATCTCGGGGAGACACAAAGCTGTTGGACTCAAGTTCTGATTTTGAGTTCAGCATTTGTAGTAGCTTAGATCATGAACCTTCCTTGGCAGACGAGCTCTTTGCAGATGGCATGATCCTTCCACTTCAAATTCATGGAAGAGCCATTGATTCTGATAAGCAACGGCATAGAGATGAACCCTCAAGAGTGGATTCTCTTCCTCCACTCCCATGTGCTCTCATCACAGGGGATCCAAAGAGAGAAGAGAGTTCTAACGAACTAATGGTTTTGAGCTCTGAAATGGAGGAAAAGCCTCCGTCCAAGTCTTTTTGGGGATTCAAGAGAAGCACTAGTCTCAACTGTGATATTAAGAGGAGCTTAATCTGCTCATTGCCGCTTCTGTCTCGAAGCAATTCTACAGGTGCAGCCCCAAATCCAAAGAAAATTTCTATGAAAGATTGTCAAAAGCATAACGCACAGAAGCAGCAGTCAAATTGCATGAAAAATTCTGTATCAACTTCGTCATCATCTGCTTATATGGATTCCTTAGCTCAGAAGCCTCCATTGAAGAAGAACTATGGAGGGTTTCGTGGCAATGGTGTTAGAATAAATCATGTATTGAATGTGCCACCACCTTACATTTCTAAAGGCACTGCAAATCTCCTTGGATTTGGATTATTTTTGAGCGGTGTAAAAGACAAAAAGAACAAGAAATGATTGCTTTTCACGCGAATGAAAATTTAGGTATCCAAGTTGTAACTATTGCTGGTACTTGCTGACTCTTGATATTTGCTTATCCAAGTCATGTCAAGCTTTTAGAAGGCTAATTGCATCGACAAGGTTTTTTGAGATATGATCAAGAACAAATATTATGATCCGAAGAAGATATGAAATGGAGAGGATTCTTAGACTGTTCGTTCGTGTAAACATGTTCATGGCTTAGGAGAGACAACAAACATGTATCCTTCATTCCTGGCTTGTCACCTTTTTTTTTATCCTTTCTCTCTTCATTACAGGAATATGGTTTCTTTTGTTCTAAGGCACACTCTTTCCCTTTTCTTTTCTTTTTCCCCCCAATTAGATGTGCATAGACAGATAGTGAGTGTCTAGATAAGGTTGTGGTTAGAAGATTAAGACAAATTAATGCAATCTTTCAAGATCTGGGTTTGAAAAAACAAATCCATTACGAAAGACCGTTTTAACTTTTCAAAGTTGTTCTTTAATACATGATAGCTAAGGTATGTATGTATTCTTTGGAAACCGGGTCGAGATCCAGTATAATAATTATAAAACTTTTTAGTGACTTTTAATTTCTCAAAAATTAAGATCTATTTAATTCTATAAAATGATTAACACAAATCATAATAAAGCGGGATTTTAATTTGTATATTTTTTTAAAACTTGATCTTTGTCTTGTCGTATCTCTCGAACTGTTCCCGAAACTGATCCATCTTAATCACTGTAGTTGCATAGTGTCCGACCTCTAACGGTATCTACAGAACAAGTTGAGAGAACTCTATAACTCTTATAGAGAGGGTTAAGCAAGAAGTGTCAGCTCCACAGAGTTTAAGTCTATTTATAATAAGCTTTAGATATTTTAGTAATTTAATTGAAATTAAATTCTAAGTTCAATTAAACTTTAATTAAAATTACAAATAATTGTAATTAAATACCAATTATGCCTATATAAGATTCAATATCTCATATTTAATCATAATTTTTTTAAACTTTACAATCAAGTCCAACCTGATTAAATTAATTATGCTCTCTTCAATCCATTTTATATGTGAGACCCATTAGGTTTAAAATTAGATAAATTAAAACTCCTTTTAATTTATCTTTAATTCTTCAATTCTCCAATTTATAATCATAAATCAAGATTGGCGTCTAGTAACGCATCATGACCACCCAAATATTTAGGAATGTCAAAGTGGTTTTGACAAACCTTTTCCTGCATAATTTTTCCGTATAACTCAATCCTTTCATCATACAATGTTCCAATTAGACATAGAATATGAAATTAATGTCTACTATATTTTGAGTCTAATCATATTAGTTCTCTGCCATCAGTCATTGAGTCAATTAATGATATTTGTAAACTATTTACAAAACATCATTTCAACTTGGCCAATGATTTCTTGAATTAATACTAATCGAAAACAACGAAACGTTATCCCTAATTATTTTAGGGTGATAAATCATATCTTGATAACTCAACTACCTCCATATAGTTCATGCTACATCCAATGACTACAGATAAACGACCTATGATTAAATAGATCATAAGTAGTATCAAAACATAGCAATTCTCTTACAAGATAACTTTGATAGCCTCCAATCAAATGATCACTTATACAATCATTACAATGAGAATTCCATAGATATACAAGTAATGTTTCAAATAGATTTCTCGTATCGGGCTTGTTCAGTGAACTTGTTCTCTAACAAGCACTCACATGTTTGTTTAAGAATCTATATACTTTAGTATATAAAATCGATTACTTCCTTCATAAGAAAAAACAAAACAAGTGCTAGTCTTTTTAAGTTCTTTTAATGTCCAATTTTAATAGAACAATGACTAAGAAAATTTAGAAATAATACATAAATGTAATATGAATCTTATAATTATAATCTTATTATAATTTTTTTTGCAATATACAATTATCCCATGGACTTTATTATATACATTTAAACATGTACAAGATAAATAATGCATTTAAATAATTTGTCACTAAACTATAACCAAATAGATTGGTTGTAGGGCATAAACCAACATGTATATGTGTGTGTGTGTGTGTGTATTCCTAAGACTAGCAAGTAGGTTATGTGATACTTCATTAATTCTTAAACCACAACTATCCAATTAAAGTATAATATTAATTATCAAGATTCTTATTAGTTCCAAAAAAAAATTCATCAGTTATAAAAATTTATCTGTACAAGCATGCTCGGCCAAACTGTCACATTCAAAAGTATATACAATAAAACAACTTTACTCAATTTAATATATTAGCCCCACCTAAACTCCCTATCAATCACGTGTATTGGGGTTATCGAAAATCTCTATATCTTCTAAAAAAATTACGGAAAGTGGTGAGCTATCTATTTAGTAAAGGTAATTGACTATACCATATATATATATATAGTTAAGTGATTAAAACATATAATACTAAATTACACAATATTACTCAGCCTATCTGAACAATTAACAAACATTTAAAATTTTATCATAACAATGATTAAGACTAATATTATTTGATTACTTTCATTTACGTTTTATCTCATAATTAACTAAATTGCCTAGGCTGTGCTTAACCTACTAGGGTTACATTCAACGGTTTGTCGACAAATCTCTACTCATTATAATCTCTCACTAAGTGGAAACATAATTAGATGTCTAAATACTTGCAAAGAGTACCTCAATTTCTCAATTTAATTTGGTACCCCAGTATTACTTCAATACCTAGCCATCGATATAAGATATCCCCAAGACTTAGGATATCTTAGTACCAATCCGGTACCTAGTCATCAGCATAGGATATCCTCGGGACTTAGGATGCCACGATATCTACTCTATAGATAAATACCTAGCCATCACTCGCTCGTATTTAACTAACCTAGCCATCGCTCGCTCATATTTAACTGATCTATTAATTTATAACCATCGAATGTAGCTTATCCTAGGCAAGCCATAGATTCACAATTTAACCATTTATTCACAACCTATTATAAGTTAGTCTCTATTTAATTTTATGAATGTGATTTATTTACATTAATATTCTTACTTATACTCATGCACAACTTAATTAACACATTTTTTACTGAATTAACAATAGATACATATCATTATACGTAAAAAAATATAAAAGCAAAAAACTTTGTGCTTTGTTAATTATTTGAAATGAATAAATATCTATTAATCATTAATTTAATTAATGACTAATTCAAAATATGATTTACCATAAAATAATTTATTAATAACAAAATTCAAAGTTTCAAGAATAGTATACTATTCTAAGACTATAGTCTAAGGTTATCCTTACCTGAATTTGAGACCAGTTAATTGATAAGTTCAATTTACTCCTTGATCTGACCTTCGGACCTAGGCAATACAAAATTACTTATTAAAAAATTTCAACTCAATTATACATAATAATCCAACATTATTCTCTTTTCTAATTTATTTTTAATTATTAAAAAATCCTTACTTAACCTAACCACCATAATTAATAAAATATCCTCAACTGTTAAAAGTATGTTATCGTCATTTATTTTTATTAACACAAAAATACCCTTCTTAGAAATAAATTCCAATTTACCCTTATATTTTTGGTTCTCCTAATTTCCCCCATAGTACAACTTAAAATTTTATAAATTGCCTTCTTCTTCACCCCCTTGTCTTCTCCAACATCCTTTTTTCTTATTTTCCAGCCACCTTTTTTCCATTTTATTTTTTATGACTTCAATTTATTGACCTAAATAATCACAATATATAATCAACCTATAAACTAGTGTAGCTAAAACACACAATAAGAGGTATATAATTGTTGGTAGAAAATTTTTACCTATGTTAAGTTTGCCTTTCTATGGGATTTTTAATTTGTTAACTTTCACAATTTGCTGCAAAACAAACAAAAAAGAAGGAATACATGAGAAAAGTTTCACATGCAGGAGAAAGATAGTGTATTTAAACACTTACCAACTGGATAGAAATGAAGAGGAAGAAGAAAAAGATAGCCTTTTTTTGTTGAGTGTTCAATTTCCTAGCTACTTTCTTCTTATATATACACCCCTTTGTTTATTTGTTTTATAGGCTGGGTTGATGAGTTATGTCTAGGCTCTTTTGTTTTCTTTTGTGGACTTTGCAATTCTCCCCCATTAAAAATAATATCATCCCTAAAACTAAATTATATGCCTGAGGATCCAAACAAATGAGGATGCTAACGTCGAGCTTCATCCTCTACCTCCCAAGTCACCTCTCTTGGAGAACGATGAAGACTCCACAAAATTTGTACCATCGAAATCTCTCATCCCTTTATTTTATTAATCTGTCTATCCAATATCTCCACTGGCTCCTTTTTATAAGTCATATCATTTGTAACTTCGATTTCAGTTCTTGATATAACATGGCTAGGATCTGATCGGTACCGTCTCAACATCAACACATGGAATACATCATAAATCTATGATAACTCTAATGATAAGACTATTTTGTAAGCTAACGAGCCTACACATTGTACAATTTCATATGGCTCGATGTATCTTAGACTCAACTTCCCTCCTACCAAACCTCAAAATGCCCCTCTAAGGTAATATCCATAGAAATGCCATATCTCCAACATTGTAATCTATCTTTCGATGATGTTGATCGACATAATTCTTTTGCTGATCATGAGCTGCCTTCAAACATTGCCTTAACACCCCCATTTTCTCCATCATCTACTAAACCGACTTTGGTCCCTCTAACTATCTAGCACTCTCTATATCTCAACATATCAAATCTTTACACCGTTTTCCATATGATGCCTCAAATGGTACCATATTCATGTTAGAGTGATAATTATTATTATAACAAACTCTATTAAAGGTAGATATCTATCCCAATCACCTCAAAGTTCAACACATAAGTTCTCATCATATCCTCCAATATCTAAATCATACGCTACAACTGTCCATCCAACTGAGGATGAAAAGCAACACTCAAATTTAACCTAGTCCCCCCAAGTTGTCTGTAAACTCATCCAAAATTGGGAAGTAAATTGTGGATCTCAATCTAACGTAATAGACATTAGAACCTTATATAACCTCATAATTTCATCATCATAAAACTTGGCAAGTCCTATCTACATCGGGTCCTTAGCAACATTACCACAAAATCCATCATAATTTTCTCTCATTTCTAAGACAAAATATCTAAGGGTCTTAATTTCCTTATTGATGCCTGATGCTATACTTTGATTTACTGATAGGTCAAATACCTTAACATAAACTTTGCTACATCTTTCTTCATCGTTGTCCACCAATAATAAGGTCTCAAGATCCACTACATTGCTGGTGCACTATGAGCTTCCTTCAAAATCTCCTCTCATAGTCCATTTGCATTCAGTATAGAAATTCACCTCCCAATCACCAATGCTCCACCTGCTCTTATTAAAAAGTTAGTCCCCTTACTCTATTGCATTTTTTCTCTCATCTACATCAAATAAGAACATCGCACTCGTGCCTCTTCGTTCCTATCTTCCGAATCTAGTTGAACATGTAAAGTTGCCAATAATCCACTCATATAATCAGTTTATAATCTCATGTCCAATGCTCTCAACTCCACCAATAGTATCATACTATGTCTACTAAAACTAACCATCATGGCTAAGCTTTTTCGACTAAAAGCTTCTGCCACTACTTTAGCGTTTCCTGGATGGTAATCAATACTATAATCATAATCCTTCAATAGCTTAATCCGTCATCTTTTCCTTAAGTTTTAACTCCCTATGAGTTAAGATATACTTAAGGCTTTTGTGATTTATAAGGATTTGGAATGTCTTCCCATACAAATAACGTCTCCAAATCCTAAGAGCATGCACAATCGCGGCTAAGTTCAGATCATGGGTGGGATATTTCAACTTATGCAATCTCAACTAACGAGAGACATAAATTACCACTTTTCCATGCTGCGTTAGTACACACCTTAAACCCACCTCGAAACAACAATATACCTCAAACCTTCACCAGTCAATGGTAGTAACAAAATTAGGCTAGAAGTCAATCTTCGCTTAAGTTCCTCAAAACTCTTTTGACACTGATTGGTCTACTCAAACTAAACTCCTTTCTTTAACAGCTTGGTCAATATGCTAATTATCATTGAAAATCCTTATACAAATTTCTAATAATACCCAGCAAGTCCCAAAAAACTCTTTACCTCTAATGTGTTTCTAGGTGGCTCCCACTCTAGAATTACCTTTACCTTAGTAGGATTAGGCATTACTCTCTCTCAGGACGTCGTATGTCTAAGAAAAACTACTCACTCCATCCAAAACTCACACTAACTCAACTTGGTATGCAATTGTCTCTCCTTTAGAATATGTAACACAATTCTCAAATGTTACTCATGTTCTTCTTTACTCCCTGAATACACCAATATATCATTAATGAATACTATCATAAACCGATCCAGATACTCTTGAAAGGTTATGTTCATCAATGTCATTAATGCAGCTGGTGCATTAGTTATCTCAAAAGGCTTCACTAGGAACTCATAGTGGCTATACCGAGTACGAAAAGCTATTTTGGGAATACTTGACTCAGCTGTTCTCAATTGCCAGTATCCTAATCTCTAATCAATCTTGGAAAATATGACAACTTCTTTTAGCTGATCTAAAAGATTATCTATCCTTGGCAATAGATACTTGTCCTTCACTGTCACTCTATTTAGTTGCTGGTAATCTATGCAAAGTCTCATACTACCATCCTTTTTCTTCACAAACAATACTGAAGCTTCCCAGAGTGATGTGCTTGGTCTAATAAATCTCTTTTCTAATAACTCATTTATTTTTTTAACTCATGTAACTCAATGATAGATATCTTGTAAGGTGAAATAGAAATTGGTGCAACTCGAGGCAGAGTCTCAATGGTAAAATCTATCTTTTGTTGAGGTAGTAAACCTAGTAAATCATTTAAGAATACCCCTAAAAATTCCCTCACCACAGGAATATCCTCTAACCCAAGACTCACCTCCCTCATATCTATAATATGAGCTAGATATGCCTCACATTCTTCATGTAGCAATCCATTACAACTCAATGTTAAGTTAACCAATCTATCATGAGAATCACATCAAATTCTCTTAAATCCATCATTATCAAGTCACTTAATAGTTCCACTCTACCAATCCTCACTAGTATCCCCCTTTATACTATTTACTACCACACACTTAGGTTATATCCTAACGGACTAACCTCCCTTATAACTCTAAAGGAAAACTATAAAGTAATGTAAGAATGTGTAGATCCTAGGTCTACTAACCTATAAGCCTTAATATCAAATAATAAAATCATACAAGAAATGACATCCTTAGCTATAGGTGTCTCCTTCCTCTTCATATTGTATATCCTTACTTGAGCTTGACCTTATGCTAAGGTTGTTCGACAAGTACCTATACCTATTGATGGTTTGTGTCCAACTCCTCTACCTCTATCTCTACTACCAATTCTACGTGATCCTCTACCTAAATTAAAGACACCACTCTGACCACGTATTATCTCCTTTGTCCTCACTCTTAAATTCCTCCCTATCATCGAACAACTCCTCTATAAGTGCCCCTACTCTCCACAAATATAGTATGTCTAACTGATCCTAGTGGGTCCCTGATATGGTCCTCTATGAAAGTCTTCTAAACCTCTGGCTAGCCCCTTTGTTGGATCTAATTAATGGTGCAATAGCAATGGATGTTATCCTGAATTCTCGCTAGCTTCTCAATCCCCACCAAATCCTACCACTTTTGCTCGATGTAGCATCAGTTCTCCTAGGTCCTTATGTACCAATAGACCATGAATGACTACGTCACCTCTTAACAAACGAACTCACCTCTCCATATGTCTCTCTAGTTGGCTCTCTAACCCTCTTCTCCTTCTGTCTTGTTTTATCACATCTTTTACTCTGATTGCAGTTTCTAGTAATGATTGAGGTTTAGTTGTGTATAATTTTTAATTATTAACCTCGATAATCTGCAAGCGCACAGTTCGTTAGTGTAGTACCAAAGGTGTCAATCCCATGAGTAGGGAACTAATCTAATCCTAAAATCTAAGGCCAGAAACAAATAACATAAATTCAAGATGCAACAAAACTAATACAAGAATTTAATTCAATCAATCAAATTAAGAATCAAACATGAAAATACTAATTATTAAGCAATTTGCAACACACCCAATAATCAACCAAAGGAAATTATAATTGAAAGAAATGAAATTTTATCTATCCTTAATGCTAAGCTAACTGATTATGAATTGATGGGTTGTTGGTTATAGAGTGATTACTCTCTCTCGAGTTATGACCATTAACCCTAATCAGATTATAGAGGTTGCAATCTCTTAATTCAAAACCTATCCAAAACCTTAACTAGTTCTAAAGTTCTTTACTAAACTATCAGAAACCCGTACATGATCTCTCTCCACACAAATTATTGATCTGATCTAATTATGATTTATATTAAATCACCTAACTCTCGTTAGTCCAATTTATTCATTTTTCATTCGATTCACCCTATCAATTTATTATGAAATTATGCAATAGCAGAATCAAACCACAACAATATCCAATAAGCACACAAATAATCATATTGTCATTAATTCAAGAATAAAATTCCAAAGGTGATTTTAGAACATCCTCGACATTTTAGATCCTATCATCAACTGTTTAATCCAATTCTATACAATAATAAAACTGAAAAGAATAGGAAATACAATCTAAAATGGATGATAGAGGCAGTGACCTCGAGAAACCTTCTGATCTGGGAAGTACTTCGAGTTAGCTTCTTCTCCTCTTATGTCTTAGCTTCTTCTATCTCTTGATGATTTCTCTCTAGGGTTTCTCAAGGTGGTTGATGCAAAAGCTTTTTTTCTTTGCCACTTTTTGTTCTTTTTATATCCTCTTGTGTTTTAGGTAACCCTAAAGGATTCCTAGGGTCCGAAAGGTCCAAAACATTTCTCTAAATTTAACGTTCGTGAGTGTCTGCTTGTCTACTTAATGTAGGTCATGATCGTGGCTCATATCCAAGCCCTCTGTCACGATCATGGCATGCAAGCCATGATCGTAAGCCATTCCCTGAGTTTATGTCACGATTGTGGCCTGACATGTCATGATCGTGGGTTATTGTTTCGGCCCGAATATCTCTGAAACTCCTCCATTCTTCGATGTTGACACTAAAACACTAGCAAACACATCAAGGTACCTCAAAAACATAATATTTAAGCTCAATGACTTGTACTAACCTATAAAACACTTAAAATATCAATAATTAACAAGCTAACATAATTCTAACCTAAACACATACTAAACAATTAAATTAACGACTAAACACATAACAAACTATGCCCTAAAACATAATGTAATTTACACTTATCAAGAAACCTCTTGAAATCAGAAGTAGTAGCTCCTAAACTTAAGAAAATATTTTTCTCAGACCCTACTCAAATCGGTAACATCTATCCTCTGGATTTTCCATAACCTCCGATGCATATTTAGATATTATTGCAAAGTAAGCCTCATAATTTACCATTGACATCTTCTTTGTCTGAACCAAACTCAAACTCCATCTTCTTTTGATCTTGATATATTCATTAAGTGTATTTGTCTTTAAACTCTCTCTAAAACTCTTACCAAGTTATCTCTTGTGCCACATAAGATTTATTTACTGACTTCCACTGAGTCAATGCATTGCTTTGAAATAATGAAACGACGTACTACGACCTTCTTTCCAATGTACACTCCAAATAGCCTAAAACTAACTTTGTCTACTCCCATTATGCCTACATGCACCCATAAGGGAAATAAACACTGTTGATGCATGCACTGCACATGGGTCACAGAATTGCACCCCAGATAGTTCCCATTCCATTTTATTTTTAATTTTATGTGTTTTTAAGCCTTCCTTTTAAATAAATTGTTTTGATTGAGATTAAATTGGTTTAAATTCCTAATATGTTTTCTAACTATTTGAAGTTTATTTTCAAAGATTAATTTTATTAAGAATATTTTATAATTTGGTTTAATTTTTTAAATAGTAGAATTATTAAATTAAATTAGTTTTCAAATCAATAATTAGAATTAAGAAAAAGTTTAAATTATGAAAGATAATAATTATATTATCTTTCATAATTTGATTATTTTAGATAAATTAATATAAATTGATTATATTAACTAAGATAAGATCCTAATTTTAATATTAAATTAACTATTTTTTGTATTTATATTTTAAAATAATAATTAAATTGATTCCTAATTAAATTTTAGAAAAGTAGTTTCGAAAATTATAACTAATTATTTTTAGTTAGATTAAAATTAATTAATTAGACTCCTTAAAATCAAGAAAAATATGAAACAAAGTTTTCACAAACATTACCTTGAAATAACTTTTTTTAGAGAGAAGGGCCTTGACTTCTCATTAGGTAAGTTACCAAATTGCCCTTTAACTACTTTATACTTTCTCCTTTTTTGGTAAGTTATCACATATAAGTTGGTATGCTTCCTTGATGTTTCTATCGAAGAAGAAGACTCGGGAAGAGGGTCGCAACTCTTCTTATACTCAGGATAAGCTACTTTTATATCCCATATTGGTAAGGAGCGCATCTAGGTCAAAGAGTTAAGAAGATGGTTTAACTAGAGAGGATTTCGCTATACTGCATAATTTTGTGAGAATTTTCGCATGAGCTATTTGCAACTTGACACAAACTAATAAAGGAGATACATCCCCATGTAAAGCACCTGTTACTAGCTCATTAAGAGACAAAATAACTGCTCTAAAAACAACCTAATGCATTATTAAAGAGTGATGGTGGATGGTGTATTAACACCTCTTGTGGAGTTATTAAATATCGGTGCATTGTTTGATCATCTATTCTAGTAGGCTTCTCCTGGAGCAAAAAGGCCTGCTTTCCTGCTAGTACAAACATAGGCTATGGATAAATAAAGGGACTAGAGAAGACAATTCTAATAGAAGCTGATACTTTTCATCCTCAAACTTTTAAATGATGTATGTTTAAATGAGATTTTTGAGTAGCATCCCTAGCACATTATAGGGTAGGGATTGACCTGGATATGGGTAATATCAATTCTATTATGATATGGATAAATTCCACATATTCCTATGAAGTATAGAGGGATTTAGTTTCTTAGCTAGTTCAGTAGGTAAGCGTACAATTATAGACTCTCAAACTACATGTATGGAAAGGATACGTTTTATTGAAATATGTGTGGAAGTAAAGAAGGATAGTGAATTACCTAAAGTCACTTTAGTTATAAATCTTGGTGATAATAGGCAACTCACAAAGGATGAAGTCATTCTCTCTTATCCATGGAAACCAAGACGCAATAATATAATTTAGAAGCCTACACCAAACTAATGGGTTATAATGAAGCAGCCCCAACCCTTACCTATTCCCCTGCTCCAAATATCAATAATATTCCAAATTTGATTCAAGTGGAAAATAATGTAAAGTTTCAGGATAATCACAATATGAATGCCCTTTCATAAGAGGTAGAAGCTCTTCTTCCCAACCCACCATATTAGAATATAGTTACAAAAATTTAGGAGGAAGCTACAATGGTGAATGAAAATTCCCAAATGAACAATGATCTTTATAGTGAAAATGAGGTTGATATATCTAAGAAGCAAAAAAAAGATGAATTTGAAATTATAACTGCATCTAGGAGAAGATTAGGGAGAAAAAGAAGTGATAACAAACTCAGAGGTTCACAACCTCTTGTTTGATTATTCCATCATGACTATCTTAGTATGGAATAAAAGAGGGATGAATGACCCTCTTAAAAGACAAACTGTGAGGGATGCTATTTTGGAGAAGAATCCTCTGGTCATAAGTTTGTTTCAATCAAAAATAAAGCAACCTTAACTATAGTACAATATTGGATTTTTGGGTGTTAAATTGAGAATACATTGGAACCATGCTCATCATTATAGTGGTAAGACTATCGTTGCTTATAACTCATATAAAGTGAAAGTCTAGACAACAATAATATCTGATCAATTAATCCATCTTGCTTGTAACCTCCAAGGTACGCCTTTACGCTTTGATATGTCTATTATATAAGTTGCTAAAGGGTGTAGGGGACTTTAATTATATACTTTCCCCCGTAGAAGCTGAGGGATGTAGAATCGAACAAAAGGGTGTAGGAAAGAGGTAGCAGAATTGACTCAAAATGTGGGCCTGGTGGACTTGAGATATATGAGTAGCTTATCCACTTGGAATAACAAGCAATAAGGGTAATTCTTTATCAGAAAAACTAGAAAGTGCTATGGTAAACTAGTAGTGGCTTGTTCATTTTACTGGATTGCTCAATTTTATGAACTAGTATGCTCTGACCATTCCTATATATAAATCCAAAGGTTAAGTACTTGTAATCGCTCCAAGGCTCCCTTAAGCTTTTTAATTGCCTCACTAATAAAGAGGGGCTTAAAGAAGTGGTTATGAGTGATTGACTATAAGGGGTTGGAGGGTTTAAGTCCTATCAATTGATGAAAAAAAGTCCAAAGGGATAAGCAGGACCTAAAGAATTTACTAAGCACATTAGAGTGGATTCAGCTTTGACCCTAATCTAAGCTAAATGAAGTTGATGAAGTCTTAACAAGATTGCTATAAATGTCCCTAGGATATGACTCTAAAAAGCCTAGAAGCCTCAAGTATGAAAGAGTACAACTTAACTCTAAATATGCATACTTCTATTGTTAAGCAAAAGGCAAGAATCAATTGGCTAAAGAAAGGTGATGCCAACTATAAATTCTTTCGCAATTAAATTTTAGCTAGCAAGAATTAAAATAAGATTTGCATGTTATTAGATGAAAATGATGTAGGGTGTATAAATTCAGAAAAGCTAGGACTTGCATTAAAGTACTTCAAAAAGTTAATGCGAACTGTAATGGAAGGGGAGAATGTAAGATGGAATATTAAATGGGCAATGAAAGATAAAATTATTCAATAGATAAAGGAATATAATGTTAGTCCTATCTTTGCTTAGGAGATCAAACAGGTATTATTTAGTCTAAAGTCATTTAAAACAGATGACCCTGATGGATATAATGCCCATTTCTTTTAGAATAAATGGAATATCACTGGAGGATTGAGTGTGGAAGCTATATTGGAATTTTTTATCTCATCAAAGATTCCTAGACAACTGAAGAAGACATTCATGTATATGCTACCTAAAAACCAAAAGCCCTCCTCTATATAGGATTTTGACCTATTTCCTATTGCAACATTGTGTATAATCATTCAGGCTCAGGGGGCTTTTATTCCTGCAAGATTTATTGGTGATAACATACTCCTAATGCACTAATTAATGAAGGAGTGTACAACTAGAAGATCTATCAAGAGTTATGCACTCAATATAGACCTCTTTAAGGAATTTGACACCATTAGATGGGAACTCATCATAAGCTATCTTCAACCATTTAGCTTCCCTAGTTAGTTTGTCTATGGATAAAGGAGCGTATCTCTTCTATCATATTTAGCATTCTGATTAATGGTAACCCCACTAAAGATTTTAATAGTACCAAGGGAATAAGGTATTAAGACCCTCTTTCACTTTACCTTTTCACTTTGGTAACTAAGGCCCTATCCAAGTTACTTTAAGCTTTAACCTCAGAGAACAGCAGATTCAATTATCATCACAAATGTAGGGAGATGAGGATTAACCACTTGGCATTTACAAATGATTTTATGTAGCTTTTTAGGGCTAATCCTTATTTATTTAGTCTCATTATAAGAATCTTAAAAGAGTTCATTAGGGTTTTGGGGCTAAGAGTTGAAATCTCCAAAAGTAGTAGTTACTTCTCCTTGGATATTTAGAATGTTGATGAACTAAGCGTACTAACAAACTTGAATATTCAATTTTCCCCTTTCAAATACTTAGGTGTACCTATCATTACTAACAAACCTAAGTATGATTGTATTCCACTCTCGAAGTCCTTCAAATCTAGGATAAATGCTTGGCAAAATTGGTAGTTTTCCATAATTAGTATGTTTTAATAAATTTCCTCAGTCTTCAGAAATATACATATCCATTAAATTAGACATTTGGTTCTGCACAAGAAAACATTTCCTATGGATAAGAAATGTAGACAAATCAAAGGAGTAAAGGTTAAATGGGGGGAACTTTGTCTTACAAGAAGGGCTAGGCCTAGTGGCTTTGTTGCTTATACAAAAAGTGCTTCTAGCCAAGAGAGTATGGAGGGTACTTAATATAGGAAAACACTATAGTCTAAATGGATCAATGAATATTACCTTAGAGACACAATCTTATCGTGGTTGGAATAGAATAGGGAGCACTTTTGGAATTTTAGACAATTTCTTATAGTGAGGGAGCTGATCTATCCTTGGATCAAACTTCATGTTGGGAATGGGAATATTTTTTTTTTTGATAATTCAATGGGAATAGAATTTGGTTTTAACAACTTTAGTCCTTTAATATACAAAAGTGAGATGCTTAATTTAACTACTAGAATCCCCTTAAAAGCTAAAATAAATGCTATTATATAGGAGGGAACAAAGTACTATAGTTTTAGAGGCTTTGGTAGCTTAGTCAATATCCTACCTCAAAATATCTCTACATTGGAGAAAACAAAAATTCTTTAGTTGGGAAACAACTCCTTATAATTTAGTAATGCCTCATGTTATAGGATTTTAAGACCCTATTTAGCTAAAACTCCCTGGTATGACCTAATATGGAGAAAAGCATTCATTTTTAAAGCTTCAATTATTAGTTGGATAGTGATTAATAATATACTCAAAATAAAAGACATATGGTTTGGGAACTATGATCCTATATTCCTATTATGTAATAGAAGCCTTGAAAGTATGCTACCTTTTCTTTTAATGTAGCTTTACGCAGTCAATCTAGAATAAATTGCAGAGTCTAATGTAAATATACTTTCCCCTGAGTGAATGGTCAGATATTCTTTAGTGGGTTATTAGAACAGTGAGCTCTCTCAAGTAGGATGGGATCATCTTCAAGACTACATTCATAAGCTCTTTATACTCAATATAGAGGGAAAAGAATAATAGACTATATAGAGCTACAGGGCTAAAGAAGTACACCCTAGTTGATAAAATTGTCAATTGGACCAGGGAAATCCTAATAACTCATGAAATCCACTCTAAAGTTAACCTAAGAATGAAAATCTCATGGCTTTTGTAGTAATATTCTAGCTCAGATGTTACTTTTGATTTCTTGCGCTGAAGTCTAATTACCTTATCATGTTATGAATGATATCCTTATGCGTATAAAGTTATTAAAGCTTTGCTTAAGTTAATAAAATTCTGTATTTATTTTCCAAAAAATTAAGAAAATATTTTGTAAAGCAATTAAGAAATATGTTTCTTCATTAAAGTTTATTTATTTCAATTAAATTGAGATAAATTTTATTTATTATTTTATTTATTTATAGAATTATAATTTTATTTATTTAGAAATAATGTGTTTATTTATGAATAATAAGTTTCTTAATTTATTAGGAACTATTTTTCTTGATTAAATTTGAAAAATGTTTTCATTTATTAAATATGAAATTTAAAATTTCTTTAATATTTTTTGAAAATAATTTTCTAATTTGTTAAGGAATGATATTCTAATTAATTAAGAAATCAATCTCTAAAAAAATCATATCAAGGACTTTCTTAATCAAATTAAGAGTTTTTATTTAATTATGAAAGTAATTTCCTTTCAATATTAGAAAATAGTTTTCTAATTAAGGAAAATTTATTTCTAATTACATTAGATATAGTTTTGTAATTGGATTAGATTGTATTACTTGTTAAATTTTGAAAAAGGAGTTTTAAAATTATAAGAAGAAACATAATTTTTTGAAAATTTTTTAAATTAAATTTTGTTAAAGGGGTCATTATAATTGAAAATAATTTTTTTCAATTAGAAATTATTTTCAATTGAAATTAAATTTCTATCTAAAACATAAATTTAATTCATTTAGGAACTAATAGGCCTAATCTAATTTAATTATCCAAGGAGTTAGAAATATTATTTTAAATTATGAAGATCAACAACTAAAATCAAATAAAGCTTTATATTTTATGCATGTAATTTGATTATGAGTGTATAAGCGGCATATTTATTTATTTATATATATATATATGTGTGTGTGTGTGTGTGTGTGTTAAATTACATATGCTTATTATGTATTATTATTACATGTAGTTTTGTGTTATATATTAGGTGTATGTTAAATTACATATTCTTATATATGTATTATTTACATGTAATTTTGTGTTTAAAGAGACGAATAAAATTAAATCTCTTGTTAAAAATATTAAGTACATGTTTTGAAACATGATTACTACCTTCCATTGCTATAGGAATAAACCAGAGTTATATTTATTGTTAGGCTTATTAAGCAAACTCAAGGCCGTTTTAACTCAAATATCTTTAGTCTTATAATAATGGGTCCTGCTTAACTAAATTTATATGATTTAAATGAGCAAACTTATGATCACATGAATTTAGAAGCAGGATTAGGAGTAATATAAAGATATGTTTTGGTAAAAGTTGTCACTTAATAAATCTATGAGTTACATAAGATATGATTGATAAAGTTATTATGTAAAATCCTGCCTCTTAAAATTGTTATGAGATTAAACTATTATATTGAGTCACATGAATTATTTTAGAGAACATTGCAAGATAGTATATACACTCAATTGACATGTTTCAGGGTAGGAAAGGTTTATATTGATCATAATGTAATTGTGTGTTAATTTTGTCTTGAATTTTGTTTTAATGAATTTTAATTAGTGATTTGGGAATTTATCGTAACAATTGAGTAATTAATGAGGTGATATGTGCATTTAGTTTAAGAAAAATGTTAAAGAGCAAGACAAATTCATCTATAGGAATTTAGGTTGATTAGGCCTATGAAATGGTAACATGTGGCATTGGAAATAAGTGCCAAATGGCTCAGTTAAATGGATGACAAGTGGCTTCAGTATAATTGCGACAAGTGGCCCTTTAAGTTTGTGACAAATGGTGCTTTAGACTTGTGATATGTGGAGCAATAGAATGGTGACATGTGTAGCTTTACAATTAGTGAAATGTGTAACCTTACAATTGGTGACATGTGTAGCCTTACAAGTAGTGACATATGGAGTCTTAAAATGAGTGACATGTAGAGCCTAAAGTAAGTGACACATGGACTAATAGAATAGTAACATCTAGACCAATAGAAGGATAACATATGTACCAATAGAATGGTAATGCATAGACCAATGGAATGGTGATACATGGATTAGTTTGACCTTCTTGAATTTTCTAGAGAAAATGAATGAAAAGGCAATAGAAGTAAGAGTGAAGGTCTTCCATAAGGTTAGAAGAGGGAGAAAAACGAAAATGAGAAGAGGAGAAAAAAAGGGGAAGAGAAGAGGAGAAGGAAAGAAGTTACCAAGGTAAGTTGAAATTCTGGTTTCAATTTCATATTTCTCTTTCGATCTATCTTTCATATTCTTAGAGCACACATTTGAAGAAACTCAAAGAATGAAAGTTTTAGTTATGGACCTTAACTTGACCTCTGTCAAAGTGGCTTGACAAAATAGTGACTAGATCTCGAGTTATGCTTGTTTCCCTAATACTGCCTGCGATAGACCCTTGTGCAAAAACCTTGTATTATTTCCTGATTTTTGAGGAGTTTAGAGTCCGAATTAGTGAAAGTATAAAACATGAACAATGATTATTGATGTCTTATTAATGCTTCTGTGAAACGATTTTGTTAGGAGATGTATTGATAATGATTTATCAAGGGTGAGTATTGGTTACCAGTATGTTTCTTACCAAAAACAAGACATACTTTTGATGGAGATTATATTTTAAAGGGAGATGTTGTTTGTGTAATTTTTGGATTTATTAAGACTAATGGAAGTGTTGGGACCCGATCACGGAACCGGACCCTAACCGAAAAACGAAACGAAAAACGTAAACGGATTGCGAAACCAAAGAACGAAATGAAGCGAAAACGAAGGAACGGAAACCAAACGAAATCGAATCGGAGACTAAGCAAAAAACAAAACGGATCGAAGGTCATAAAGTGGAAGAATCGAACGGATTTACAAAATTAGGCCGAAACACAAAAGAACGGATTCAAAGCATTCCAACATCCGCGAATCAAAAACTTTAGAAAAATGTCGTGTTGGAAACCTTCGACTAAACCTATCCGAAAAATTTGGTATAAATTTTTTTTCTATTTCTTATTCATTCCTTTCAACTTTATTCAATCTCATACAAATCAAAATAATATAATTTCCTTAGTCGGAAATTTATCCTCCATCAAAACTTATTTCTTCAAATTTTATCGCATCTCATAACTCTTAATCTTATACTTATTCTAACTTGCCATAAACCGATTTTTATCGAAAATCGGGCAGCATAACGGCTGTATTTTAACCAACCCAAAACCTGCAATTGGTTTAAAAACACTTCTAAAATTCCCAAAATCAAAATTAAAAGTCATCGGACCACCCGTCCGAAATCTCATCACAACCAAACGCAAACCTATATCTAAAACACTTCATAAATTTCATTCATCAACATCATCTATCCCAATCATAATTTAATACCATCAAATTCACATACAAAGTCCATTCATATACAAATCTATTTATATACAAATCTCAGTTCAATAAACAAATCCATAATTTACTTACATATCCAAAATCCATAATCACACACACATTCAATTCCATAAATCAATCCATAATCCATATACATATCCATACTTCAATTTCAAACATAAGTGGCATTTTCAAGCCACGCCCAAAACCAAATAC
>JANVCL010000006.1:20697512-20725725 GCA_026546855.1 Erythroxylum incrassatum
TGAGAATGAATATAGTGAGAAATGAGAATGAATATTATTATTATTATTATTATTATTATTATTATTATGGTTGGTTAAGAGGAAGGAATGATTACTATTACCATTAACAGTAGTTGATTTGTAAAAAATATTAAGAAATAAAAATTTATTATATTTTAATTAATTAATTGATCATATTTTAATTACTTATATTGTAATTAATCAATTACAATATATTAATTAATTAAAATATTGTGATTAATTTTAATTAATTATATTGTAATTAATTACTTAATTAATTAAAATATTTTAATTAATTATATTATTGTCAATTAATTATTAATAATATTTTAATTAATAATCTTTGGAATCTAATCAAGTGAAGCACAAGAGAGTGAGAAGTGAAGTAGTCCAAAGAATGAAAGAGCAAAAGAGCAAGACAGTACCTCAAGCTTCAATGTAATTGAATTCCTATACTTGGAGGAGTGAATTCAATTTATAAAGAAGATGGGTTTCAATTACATGCATGAATTGAATTCATTCCATTTTTATGTTTCCAAACAGCTGAATTGAATTTAATTACATACTTGAATTCAATTACATACTTGAATTCAATTCAGTCATTTCCAAACGGGCTATTAATTAGCAATTTCAACGAAAGAGTTGTTACTAGTTAGAGAAAAAGAAACTAAAAGTAGGAAGATTCATGTGTGTCCCAAGGTGAAGAAGAAGTGAAAAATGTATCATATTTTATACTTTAAGTACAATTGGAATTCAATGTAACATCTTGAAAGAGCAAGCAACAAGCAGATATACAGTTGCACTTGCCAGTATTGTTGTTACTATCAATACAAACGCTAATAGAAGTCTCGTATAGAGTGATTTAAGGCATTTGGTGTTGAAGTTGAACAAGCATGTTGGACGAGGGTAACGAAGTTGTGTGATTATGATCGCCTTCATAGGTTACAGCAAACATTGTAGGATCCTCCATACATCGTTCCACATGCTTTCTTGCAGGGCATCCCCTCATGCTGCTACATTTGTAATAGCTCCTGATCAATGCTAGAGTTATTAATACTTTGCACAAATATCTTTGGTCACAAAGTCACGGAAGATTATTGGATATGTCATCTCCAGCATTTGACAAGACATAACGATCTTGCATACAGAGGAATCGTCTAATAATGTCGGTGCTGTGCGGTGCAGTGCAGGGAAGCGGCAGAAAGCAATCTTTATATATCTGACATACCTTGGATGTGGAGATCCTTTTATAGGTTTCTGTCCATATTTCCTCCAAGAATGATCATCCTGGGGTATGTCACATGATTTACTGCTTGAAGCTGGTACACGAACTGTTGTCTTGAGTCTTAATTTCCTGTAGAATATCTTTCCAAAATTCAAACTTCGGAGAATAATGCAGTAAAACAGATGCAGATCAGCTAGTTGACATAACCTACTTGTGACATTGCATGTATTCAACTCTGTTTCGACCGAGTCCAGTAAATTATGTAATAATAGTAATTGCACAAATTCTACAACTCTGATTCATCAACTATAGATGAACGCAACATTGAGCAAATGCAAGATATCCCAAAAAGCTATGAGAAAAGAATAACTGCAAAACCCACCCGAATCAAAACCATCGATTTTGTATTTCTTCACTGAAAGTTAATTAAACAGAATGGACAGTTTTGGACAAGGATTTACCTCCTCGTTGAGCAATGACATCCGCTGTTTGAGGATAAACATTTTCTTTTTTCCTCTTTACTCTTAATCTCACCGCTCATCTTGGAAAATATAGAGGAATCATCTCGAGAACCATCAATTTCCGATGATAAGGACATAATCTGCTTGTTTACGCCACTTGCATCCAAACCAAAATGTGATATGCTTGGCTTCAATGAGGACGAGGAAAGGTTCAACCCCATCACCAATTTGCCGGTGACATCGTTACTGGTCTCAGGCTTCTGTTTCTCCACGTAAAATAAACTCTTGGGAATTGACCCGGCTGTTGGTTGTATACTTTTTAAAGGAAAGTTCTGTATAATTATGTTTCTTTGTGTCAAGTTGCGGGCAGAATTCTTTGGCAGAGAGAATGGGCTATCCATCAACAAAGTTGGATTGATGTCATGATAACGAGGCACAGGACCTTTCCTGATCCTCTTACAATCTGAATGTATAGATCCATCAAGCAGGTTAAGCAGATTTCTGAATTCATTTACTGCACTTTGCGCAATCAAGCTTACTTCTTGATAGCTTCTTTTCTGAGTTTGGCTCGAAATACAACTAAGGAGATAATGAGCATGTTTGAAGCTACTCGTAGCAACCTCCAAAACTTCGAAATCCCGTCTGCGGTTCCCTGAAGCACAAACATCTGAAGCTTCCTTCATGTTTCGATCCTCGACAAATCATGGAAACCAAACAACCTGGAACATTCACGTTCTGTCAGAGGCTTGAGGCATATTTTCTACTAACATCATCCTTGTCCAAACTTGATTGACGCGGATATTATCATGTCCGGAAAGCAGCCAAAACAATCCAATTCTAATAATAACGTTCTGTCAGGGGGGTTATTCTTACAATCATATACTTGAGGTATATTGTGTATCAATACACTTGTTCAAGCTTGGTTGATGCAGAGGCCTTTATGTCAAACAGATTGCCAATACAGACAACGGTAGCTTGTTTGCCATCACTAATCTATAGAAAACTGGAGGATTCCGTACAAAGCATGCAATTAAATGAGGGAGAAGATAGATAATGGGAAGAGATATACGATCAAGTTGCAATTTGCTGGCCTAATTCATGCTTGACTGACAATTAACACACTGATGAACAGAGCAAATTTTAGAAAACACGTAACGAATTTTAGTAGAGGAGCAAACCTTATAAGCCATGACGTATTTCGTTCAGGGAGCTCTTTGAATGGCTAGTTCCAGATGATAAGTTTGCTGGGAAATGTGTTCTTCTATGTTCACTCTAAAACATAATCATAAGATAGCCGAATGACAAAACAAGACAAATGTTGCCAGTTCAGGAATGAAATAATAAACCAGAGTGGATTTCAACATAAACAAGGGGGGGAAAAAAAGAGCTTATGGAGCGATCAGTTTGGCTTTTGATTTAACAAATAGGTATCCCGTTTATGTATTTGGACTGTGGGGCATGCAAATGACTACAAGATAAAACGTACAAATATTCAAAGGTTTAGGTGAATAGTTTTGACCTCATCTGTCAAAATTCCACTTGCCCGTGAGTCTAATCCACTAAACAATCCAATCCAACCAACCAAACGCAATCAAGCCGTCGCCGTCACTCAAGAACTTGGACTTTTGGTTTATTGGTGTTTATCCTTTTTAGAGTCTATTATTGGAGCATACTTGTTCCTAAAGGATGGGCTTCAGTGGCTTTGCTTCCACTCTTCCCATTATTCCTTTTTTTTCCCGCTCTTATCACATTCATGACGTCTTGTCCAATGCACATTTTAGAAGAATTCTATCCTCAACTGGTCTTTGAGTTCAGGATATCTTTAATGACTAAACCTGCAAGTTAGATAATTGGGGGGTTGATTATCTCAAATATAATGTACTATTCTGATGCGAGGAATTCAGTGCTTTGCTATTAGGAACCCATTTGCTCTCCGACAAACAATCAATATCAGAATTTGACATCACACACCAAAATTTATTGCGGTTGAGTCACAGCTGCTCTATACTTTGTGTAATGAAAAACTTGCGTAATTGCAACGTACTTGTTCAATTTGTTTATCAGGGAAACTCAGTGTTCATGAAATAAAATTAGTTGATTTAAGTTGGAAACCCGAGTAAATGTTGCATTGGAGTTGGACGCTTGTCCTTACTGCAGAGGGAAGCAACAAGAGCACATAAAATTGATCAGCTCACTTCATAAAAAAGAATAGAACATGGACCACTCAGTATTGAGATCTTCTCCTGTCGCCTGCTTCACTAGGCAGAACGTGATACAAGTGCAAATAAAGACATTGAGTAGGTCCTTTATCAAGACAACCAAAAATCTAATCTTCAATTGCCATCACATACTCTAGACAGTACCGTAATCTCTGATTAAGAAACGCACGTTACGTCAACTGAGTACATGGATGTGAAGTGGAGACATTAAGAGTCCATAAACTGTAGCATGCATTTTTGCTGGGAATTGATGTTCTTTTGTTGATTTATTTTCAAAACAAATAGCTCTGCCCAACACCCAGAAGGCTCCACCCTACATTTCTCTATTGAATATCAGCTTCGTAGTTGCACTTCAGTGCCTACGAAAATCTTAACATCTTCTTTCCTGATTCCAACTCAATCAAATTTTGTGTAGGCAGCTTTCTTTGCCTTTCGTAAAAGAATTAACAGAGAAATAAGAATGTAGCAACCCACAAGATGGTAAGATGAATTAATTGCTCCAGTTAGCGTTTACACTGATCCTATTGGTCTAAACCCGGAAAATAAGGTCATGCAATGCAATACTTGCATGCTACCTGGACTCCAGTGAATTTTGTCGAGCCTTCTAATGCCACTATGAACTTCTAACTGAACTTTCCTGAACCATACCTTCTTCTAACAGAGTTGAGTCTTGAACGTCTATTCTTGACTAATGAGAAACAGTTATCTTCACGAACCCCCATCTTCGCTCTCATTTGACGGTACTCCCTCGATCTTAAAACGCCTTCCAGAATGTTTATGTCTTCAAGAATTTCGTGTGCAGAAAGAGAAACAAGATCAGGTAGTATCTCCCTCTGGAAATCTTTCATTCTCCTCCCCCGTCTCAACTTCAACCCAAAATCTTTCATAGCTGTGTCATTTACTTCAAATGCATTTGATGATGCAGAATCGTCCATCATATTGCTTTCTGCAAGGTTCAGTGTCATTAACTCAAACGTATCAGAAGAATATTGTGGCCGCTCCATCTTCTCATTTTCAGCCTCTTTGAATCTAATATTCGTATGAGAATCGTTAAAACAAACTGAATTCTCTGAGGACATATGGATTAGTGATTCGGCTGCTATTTGGATCAAATCATTAACTTCAGCTGATTCTTCTTTCTTGTCAGAGAGGTTTGTTTTCAGGTCAAAACCGTCAGAAATTGTTTGTCCAAGCTCACATAATGAGACTTCAGTAAGATGACATCCAAACTGGGATTTAGAACTTTCATTAGGAACATCAGATGTGATCCGGGAGCATCTTATGTAGAAGGGGGCAGTCTTAACATTGCTTGAATCATTGTCTGAAATGCAGGACTTGCATGAAACAGGAGATTTAGTTCCTTCTTGTTCTTGAAGTTTATTTTGAACTTTATCATTGAATGATAAAACATTATCATCCACTTCACTCTTTTCACAACTCAACTCTATTCTACACGGAGATCCTTGGCGCAGATTATCTGAGGTGTCATTGGAAGTTTTTGACTTCAGGTCAAATTTCTCAACCTTATGGTCGCCACTGCAGTGGCCAATGGATGCAACCATTTCTAACTGTGGCCTGGACATGGATTCTGGACCTGAGCGGCTTCCTATATTATCACTTATTTCGTTGCACTCAGATATTCTGGAAGAAATGTCTATGCACTTATTTGGGCTGTTCAAATTCACAAGAGCAAGATTTTCAACACTGCCTTTGCAAAGCATGTGAGTATTATAGATGTCAACTTCTTGTTTCCCTGATATAGTTGGAGATATTCTTTCCTTAATACTATCAAAATGTGTTGCTGAGCTATCTGCTGGGCTGGCTGATGGAAAATAAGCGACTGTATGATCATCAGGGTAACAAGCAGATTCATCAATGTAAACTTTGTTAAGATCCAAAGGGCTTCCATGATGGGGAATCAACTGCAGTAATTTTGTTAAGGAATTGTTGTTTGAGGCAGCATTTTTGCACTCTTTGATTCCTGCATAATAGATAAATGAGAAGAGCTAGACCTTGCTAGATCAAATCTGCAAGAAAATGTTCAAAAGCCTATAATATCTGGTTTCATGCAGATAGTAGCAATTACCATTGGTAGATAGGGTTCGTTCTGGGCAGAACTGACTATATTGTTTGGAAGAACAACTTTCTGTAATATCATAAGGAGGATATTTCTTAGCACTCAATGAGATGATTGGATCAGGGAAGACATGAACTTTTGAATCAAACTTGCTTTTGGGATTTAACTCCAAAGTGGCAGATCCAAGATATTGTCTGTGTCTTAGATACCCTTCTGATTTCATACCAACTGAGGCCTCCAAATCGATCATGTCAGGAGAGAAGGAAGGAGTCCCCTTATCCAACAAAACCCCACTCGAGTCTATTAATCTCTGATTGTCATCTGTAATGCTTAAGGAAAGCTTCAACTCTGCTGGAGTCGAAGGCATAACAATAGAAAGAGGCTTCTTGGCATTTCCTTTAATTGGTTTATGTTCCTCAGCATGGTTAATGAAGTCATCAGCAGAAAGTTGAAGATCAAGAGGTTTCTGCAGAAGCCTATGATGTGCACTTTGGAAATCCTCCAGAAGCTCACAGCTCCCTGAACGTGAGTGTTCACCCTGAAGGACAAGTTTATCATATGACCTTCAGAGATGCATATCATATTATGTCCATAACAACATGAACATAAAGTCAAAGTGTTTATAAACATATGACCTACAAATAACTTAGGGAAAGGCTTGCTAAGCATCCAGCTTAAATAACAGAACAAATTAAGTGAGACCACTAACTCAGTATCTTTAGTGATCAGATTTGCCAACCATAAATGGAGGTCCTTGATAGGACCTTAACTAAGGCACAAACTCCAGGTCTATAAACACCAAACATGGAAAAGAAAAGAACACCAGAGATTCAAAATAAGACAATAAAAACCTTCTTTAAACAAGGACCCTTCCGAGTCACAATCTGTAATTGGTAGCTTTGCTTACCTTGCTTATTGATAAAATATTTACTTCTTTAGCATGTGATTTGCACGTCATAGAAAATGGAATGGGTGGCAGAGATGACTGTACTTTTGCACTCCATGAACTGTATCTGATGCAGTCCTGGAAACCAAGATCTTTCATTAGGGATTTTTGTAGCCTGTAGAGCCGATGGAGTTCATGGACCTGTATATGTATCATTATAAATAAATGTAAAATAATTTTTGCACATGAACAAACATCTATGCCAACATTAATAGCATCATGACTATCCTTAACAGCAGAGCCATATTGGTGGCTATCAACCAAAGATCAGAGGAGTCCCCTTTACTTATGTAGCCAAAATAAAGTAACAAATGTTCAAGTCAAGTTAAAAATAAGGTTGGCAAGCCAAGGACTTGTTTCAGAATTACATGACATCAAATGTAGTAAGAAACATACAGGATCCCGAGGTGAATTCAATACCTGATTCCTAAATATGAACTCCTGTTCGATCATTGTCTGTTTAATCACTTCTTGTAGTGACGTATATCTTTGTATGGAATTCGTATCAATCTCTTCTAGCATCAGCATTGTTTCCTCACAGGAACTCAACAACTACTTCAGCTCCACTTACAATTTCAAATGCTTTGTGACAATTAGTTTCAGGAAGAATCTTCCTAAAAGCTTCATGCTTGCATGCATTCCACAGAAATTGTCAGCTACAAGATCAGCAGCATCAATATTACTTCCAATTCCGGAAAGACAAAGCTATACACAGTCCCAGTACAATTAACGTCAATAAAGAGAAGCAATTCTGACCAGAATAAATTCAACAATTAAAAAGAAAAGACATATTATTGGTACGGAAGTCATACAGAGATAATGAATGAAAACATGGAAGATCAGGCAGTGTATGGCACTTCCATTTTTAGCATTTTGTTCTATCCCATGTTTCCAGCTTCTGTGGAGTTTTCTTCTTTGCATGTTTCTCTTTTTTAATCAAAAAGAAAGGAAAATTATGGTTTTGATTACTGGAAAATTTCGGCATATCCATGTACTCAAATTCTTACACCTTCCAAATGTTTGAAGAACTTTTTAATTCAGCTAATCACCAAGCGGCAGAACGCACAAATATGAAAGCAAGGATCAAAGAAACTATTTTCACACATGCAAGGGATTGAAGTGCATGAACCATTTTTATTGACACTGAAACATGTTCAGATTCAGCTATAGGTCCATGTCTACGATCTTGGACATGATATTTAAGCACTAACGTATGGGCCCACGTAGAACATGTCTCTACGAATTATGTGAATAATAGTTCTTCATCATCACTAGTACTTATATCCCTTATGTGAACTTCCAATATGGTACCATTCCAGATATGTCTTCACAAGAAGGCATAGTTGCTGCAGCAACCCTCATTTTATAAGTGGGGAAAATAAGCCGCACAAGGAAAAGCCAGAAACTGACAACTTAGGTGCAGGAATATATAAAAAGTCCCCAGATTTTGGGCAAATTGACACAACATCAAAATGCAGTTTATCGGAGTCGCTGCCATTCTGTTCCCGTCCAACTGTTTAGTTTCTTAAATTTTACTTGACAACATTCCCGAGTTGCGGTTGCAAAAACATTTTCTGTACCCAATGGGGCAAAACCGCTGAAATATTCAGAGGTTAACAAACCCAATAGACCACGAAAGCCTCATTGTGCTCACAGATTCTCTGCTCGACTATCATCGAATAGCTAAAAATAGAATCGATCATTAACTTTGTAACAACCACCTAAATGCCAATTAAATATATGCATATGAACCTCGTGACGACCAAAACATGATCAAAGTTCCTGTCTTTGGCATGAAAATCCTGAACTTTAAAAGAACATTAATCTGATCAAAATCAGAGGGCGCTGGTGCAGTAAACAAAGAAGCGCATACGACAAAGTTCATAACAAAAAGGTTACCTAATAAATAAGAAGCTAAAAATCCCATAAAAAGCATACACAGTGAGAGTATACCAGATGGAGAAGAGCCCAAAAAGAAACAATCAGCAGCTTCTGCAACTGGGATTGCTTCTTCAAAGTCCCATGTAATGAAGGACAATGTAAATCATACAACCCATTATGAGAAAGATAATTTTAGTCAGAAATAGAGCGATGGGTATAAAGTCAGGACAGGAAACGATATAAACAAAAGAAAAAGAAGAAAAGTGAATCGGATCAGTGGGGTTGGAAAAGAGAAGCCATGGAAAACATAGAAAGAAATAAACTCTCTCGCTTGCTCTCTCTCTCCCTCCCTCTTTGTTAGGAGGAAGGAGACTAGTCAGCTTAGTATGTGTTGGGGTTATGTTCGTGGGATCATATTCATATCATTACCTGTTATGGTACTTCTTCCGGTTCTAGTTACCAACCTCTTTCTCTCTCTATGTATATTTTAATGTATTAAATTATTATATATACATTTTGTTTTGCTAATTTTTTAAGGCAAGTGGGTTACTACTAGGCTTTGAAGACAGAACAGTTTCCAACTGCAAGTGCAGGTTGGTTATCTTTTAATTATAGTCTGTGTCTCTTGGGCCAATCTCCGTCTTTTACCATTTTGTCCCTCCATCTTTTCCTTTTCTTTTGATGGGCTCATGTGGACATTCTTCAAAAGGTTTGGTTAAAAATGTCATTTCTTTTTCTATGTTTTGCTATGTTTTTGTAAGTGCAGTCAATTTTTTTTGCATTTAGCATTTGTTCAATTATAAAAAGATGCCTTTAAATCATTCATTCTTATATTATAATTTTTGCTCCTATCGAATCAACACGTAAGGGGTAAAATAATGGCCAAATAGATTTTTCCATACTTCTAATTAAGGGATAAGGCTGCTGAATTAAGGGGTAAGACTGCTCAATCACTCGTACCTGATTGGTTTAAGTGACAATCAATTTAATCCTTAGTTTAAATGCTAGAAGCAATTGACCCATAACTTGATGACAGTGATGAAGAAAGGTCAGGACTCAGGACCACTTAGCTTTACTGTCATAGACACCTAGGATTCTTTGCCGCTGCTGGACGCCATTATTGTCAATTTATCATCGGGTACTTACTTATCATTCCATAATATTTAATTACAAATACATGGTCTTCAATTCTTTACTTTGACTAGGTAATAGATAATGGTTAAAGTCCTTTTTGGAAAAGGGGGTAAATTTGCATCCTTTATAGAAACCATATATTTTAACTATAGTGCAGTGCAAGTGCAGTGTAGACTTCTTTTACATGAAGTGAAGATGTTTGTTATTGTGAATTCTCCAAAAATTCATGAATCGATTGTAGTATATACTAAGTAGCTAATAGAGTGCATTTTCAATCATGCTCAAATCCAAGACAAAAATTAAACACCCGCATGGATGAACAGGCTCAGTGCAAAGACGCCATAAGTGGCGTTACCGCCGCTACTGCTATCGTCTGGAATTAGACAGAACAATTTCTGTTTTTCACCACCAAATGAGCCACAATGACAAACCCATCATAGTTGAAGAAATCAACAACCCGCATAATAGAAAGTACAAAAATTAAAGGAAACACAACATGCATCATCGACCAAGCACCGGTGACTTGCGTCATCTCTACGGTTGTTGCTTCTTTCGATAACACGTCGTTGCTTCATTCGGACCAGCGCCACTGCCATCACCTGGGAAATCATTCCCGCTGCCTGTGGTTCCTCCATGTCATCGTCAAATGTACCTCCCCTATTACTCCATGCCGCTGGTTGTAAGATGTTTACATGGTTGCACGGTGACCCGCGATGAGGGGCTGCAGCGAAAGGCAGAATATGCCTGCATTCTGCCGGACCATCACACCCCTCTGCTATTGGTTGTTGGCCTACCGGGTCCGGGTTTTCTGTCAGGCGATAGGATGAAGGTGGCGGCAGGAACAAGGACAGTTGTCAGAATCTGACAAGACAAAAACAAAAAAAGAGAAAACTTTAACGGAGTTTTTGGCTTCGCTGAAATTATTGATTTAAGGAATAGAATACATGATTAATAAAATGGAATTGATATTCATTAATTTAGTTTATTTTTAAGAATTTTAATGTTTGTTTTGAAATTATAAATTTAAAATAATAAAAGAATAATTAATAAAAACTAAAATATTCATTATATTCTTCATTAATTATATTATTATTATTATTATTTAATAAGAATAATAATAATAATAATAATTATTATTATCATTAATTATTATTATTAATTTTTTAATAATAATAATAAGAGAAAAAAATATTATCTTTACTTTTTCTACGAAAAGAACTTATAAATGTGGGTTTTATATATACATTATATAGTAAATAATATGGTAACTGAAATTTAGAAATAAGTTTCGAAAATCATATATATGATACTTAGAAATAAGTTTCCAATTGAATTATAAAATTAAAATTGATTAGTTCAATATTAATTGAAAATAAGCTTCAAATTTAATTTAAATTAGTATGTTCACAAATTGAATAATAATTAGAAATGAGTTTCTAACTAAACATTATATCTAATAATTAGAAATAATTTTCTAATTAAATAATAAATTAAATAAATTGACATTATCATTGTAATGAGAATTATCAATAAGTTATAATTCAAAATTTAATTTGATTGGTTCTATAATAATTAGAAATTTGTTTATAATTTAAATGAAATAACTGTGATTTAAATATGATTTGTTCATATGGCATTGAAGTTGAGATTTTGAGTAAATTATAATGATCATAGTTTTATTTCGAGTATGAATGCAGTAATTTATTTGATGATTTATGGTTATGTAAGTGGCTTATGATTCCTAAAAATATGTTTTCAGGAAAATGTCGATCGATCATGCAAAGGACCACTAGATGACTACAACACAGATGAAATGGCTCATCATCATGTTATTACCATTAATCACTTAATGTAAAAGATGTATTTTAGAGGTTGTCTAGTTTTCATATAAGTTGAAGTAAAGTGCATGGCTTTCCTCTTGACTTTGCCATAACTAGAAAGTGAATTATTGAGCATATTTTGGAACTTAGAATGGCCTGAGGTGAAATTATATAACTAGTTGGTGATAAACTTTATAAGAGAAGTTTGACAAAAAGAATTGACTTGGACTTTATATCTGACTGGCATCATTCAAAATAATGAGAACAATAGCATATCAAGCTTCTAGCACTCTTATCATGTGACTTTATTCCATGTAGAGTTTAACTAAGTCTTTGTGGTGACCCATATAAAATATGTTCTTTAATATATGCCAAGTTTGATATTATTTTGTTTTATCAAAACATATGTTATATGAATGTTTATGTTTTAAAAAATTTCTGGAGTATGATAAATAGTTTTTAATTGTCATATGAATGATGGTTGAGAACATACGTAGTGTTTCATAGACGATTTGAATATGATTATTCTATATATGTGTGTATGACATCACAATAATGTGTAAGTATACTATTTCTTCTGTAAAAACTTTGGGTTTCTAATATAACTATTGGTTCAAAGAATTTATTGCTAAACTCAATATGGGTGAACAATGAAATGGTGACAATTATAAGATTTGGAACATGAAAATCAAATATATATAAGAAGAGCAAGAGGCTCTCAAACCATTAAACATAACCAAGGATGTTTCTAAGGAAGGCAATACAAGCCAATATAAAAGACATGTGAGTTTCACAGATATGAAACTACTAAGGACATGTGGTCCGCTTTAGCTAGACGTTTTAGAGGCACCATAATGATTTGACACCTATAAGAAAAAACAAATCACACAATGTAAAAGCATTTGAGGCATATTTCAAACATGATAAGTGAGTTACATGATTTTGGTCACAAAATTATCAAATGAGCAACAAGTACAAGCTGTGATCCAGCCGTTACCTCATAATGGGTGGTATACAAAGATGCATTTTAACTCACAAGGAGAGTATCAAGATGATGGAAGATGTTATAAGGCTTATAATATTAGAATAAGAACATTTAAAAGCCTCAAAGATATCTTTTGAGGTTTATGCAATTGGCTCTAGCTTACATGTAGTGGTGAAAAAGAAGTGAAAACATCATGGTGGGTATAAGTGGATAAAGAATAAGAGACACCACAACTCTACTCAGGACTCCAAGAAGACCAAATGGAATCAAAATGGAAAAGGTAAGTGATTAACTCGGATTAGGTTAATATTTAAATTTACTGCAAGTGCACGATATAGCTGTAGTTAGCATAAGCAAGTACGGGTCGCTCCTACAAAGATAGTAAGTACTACTAATAACCCTTTTTCTATTATCTAACATATGAATAAGATTTTTGGTTTTTAATTAAAAATTAAAGTAAATAAAAAAACTAAAAATTAAAATATTATGAATGCAAGACAAAGGAAAGTACTTAGAAAAATTAATATCAAATAATAGTGTCCACGTAATGAATCCCCCTAAGAATCATTAAATATTAACCCTTTTATCATGCAATTATATTATTGATTATTGGACTGTGAAACTTCCTATCTTATGTTAATATATTTCATAAGATATATATTAACCTAGTCCATCATTTGATTATGATAATCTTTTTACTTAAAACCCCCAGGATTGCATTATCGATTCATAAATTCTCCTATTAGGTTCGAATATAATCTAGAGGATTTATGTCGACCCATCTCTAGGTTTGCATGCAAATCCTTTCAATTATAGTATATCTATTCATATAAGAGGATTTCTCAATCTCAATAATATGAAATCAAATCGTGCATTAATATTCTTGATATATTAGAATAATAATAAAACACATAATTTGAATTACAATAAATCAATCAATATAATTGCATCAGATAAAAGATTAAAATATATTGTTATGCTAAACTAAGGTTCATCATACCTAAACACTAAACACACTTAGTTACCACTCATAGGAAAAAAATCAAAGATAAATCTTAAGGGTGGGAAAATCTACTCGGCCTAGCCCGGGTTGACGAGGTGTCAGACCGGGCCTTGAACTCAGGCCAATAACTCAAACAAAAAAAAATGACGTCATTTTGATTTAAAAGCAAAACAATGTTGTTTTGCTTTTATTTAATTTCCAAACATCACTTCTTCACTTCTTCTTCTGTTCTTCACTCACTCATCGCATCTTCTATTCTCTGTCTCTCCCAATTAGTTTCAGTGTACATTCTCCTAGCTCCTAACTCCCTCGTCTCACATCTCATCGTCTTTCACCGTCGCACGTCCACCACGCCACTGTGCCACTAGTTGTAACTAGTCGCCACTTGTCGGTGCTACTAACTAACCAACATATTAATAAGGTAGTCTGTAGTCTCTCAACTTAAATTTTGTTTATTATTCATAGTTGATTATTTGCAGAGTATTTTATTGATTGGTTATGATTTGGTGATTTAACTAATTTGTGATTATGATTTATACTAATGGAAATTTCACATAATACATGTTAAATGTTTAATGAAATGCCCTCTATGTTTCATTTTTTTCTTCTTTGCTATAAATGAGGAAAAATAAACATTGTTAATAAAAATGGTTTGAATAATGTCTGTCTTCTTTGATTGATCTTACCTTTAATTTTTTGGAACTATGGTAGAATAACAATGTATGAAAATTTGTTATCTTCAAACACCAATTTTGGTGGCTAAGTATGCTCGTGAGAGTTGGACATCCTTGCTAGAGATAATGATTAATGACCAACTAACTCTCCAAGTTAATACTTGCAATTTCTATACATTTGAATTGGTTAAGTGACATTTTCTGTTTGGCACTACATATGGAAAGTACGAAGAAAAATTGAACAATATCCACTGGAAGACTTTGGTTAAATAATCAAATATTAGATCTTAACTTAACAACATAATTTCTAAAATCCAATTTAAAATATGCTCAATTTCCTACATCTTAGCATTGCTTACTTGTTTTCTTCTCTAACCAATATCTTGTCTCTTGCAAAGTCTTGAGATTTAAGCGCCAACTTTTGGACATTAATGATTTTCATCTTTGTTTTTGAGATTATAATAAATGTTTGAGAGCATAACACCTTAAAGCGAAATTGTAATTAATCATATTGGTATATATGCCATATTAATGGTATGCTAATTATTCAATAATGGTATGCTCATTTTGATTGTTTTTCAACCTTTTATCCATGATTTTTGAGATGTTTTCAAATAATGACATGTCTTTAACTTGTATTAAATTTCATCTCTGTATATATTCTTTTTTATGCAATAAAAAGTAGAAAGTAATTTATGCCTTTTGTTATTCATCTTTGTTTTTGATATTATAATAAGTGTTTGAGAGCATAACATCGTAAAGCTTGTGAAATTTTGACATGGTATGATGGTTTCAAAGCACTAAGGATTTTAAAGGGCTATATAAGAGAAAATAAGTGAGAATACCCTTGCTTTATAAACAAAAAACGCAACACTTCTAAACATGTGTTGTTGAAATAACTTCAATAAACTTCTCTACATCAACACCTCCATTATTCAATAGTGGTATGCTCATTATTTAATAATGATATCCTCAATTGCTCATGTTGATTGTTTTTAACCTTAAGCATTTATATGTTGATTGTTTTTAACCTCAAGCATTTATATGTTGATTGTTTCAGATAGATGAACATGTTTTTTCAATAAAAAGTTGTAATCCAGTATCAACGATAGAAGTGAAAACTTCTATTCCTGTACTAAGTGAAGATAGAAGTTCAACTTGAACTCAATTAAAAAGTGATGTTTGAAATCACTTTAATAAGACTAGATCGACAGAGGAGAAGAAAGTAAATATTGTCAAAAGATATTGGTCGGTAGTTCAAATGGTGGAATGTCTCATTTAAAGAGACATGTCATTTAGTAGAAGGAAGATGATATTAGGAGGTTAAACATTTTTTACCCCTAACCTTATGAGAGGGCAGATGAACACTGTCTCTAGTTGGTAGCAAAAGATTTAGGATGTTTTGTAATTCATCACAACTAACTTTCAAGGTTCCAAGTCGAAATACAATGAAGAAGGATATCTTGAAAATTTACGAGGATAAGAAGAAAAATATTTTAAGAGCATTGTCGAGTACTAAAGAATGGCTTGCCATTGCAATAGACATGTGAACAACTGATAACCAAAAGAAGGGTTATATGTGTAACACCGGATTCTCTTAGCCTTTTTGTATTGTTTTATACTTGGAGATGGTACTGTATATATATATATATATATATATATATGGTTGTATAAGTTCAAAGATGTATTTAAATACTTTTGGGTATATATGCCAGTGATTTATAATGTTATATGCCCTTACATGAACTTATATAGTTCATTGGTATGCAAAATCTTGGAGATTTCCAACATATAAGCTTCTAAGTGTGTAAAACTGAGTCCATTGAATGGATATGAAAATGGTGGTTAAATTAAATGTGTTCTAATACCTTAGAGGTGATTAGACATGATTTATAGAATTATGGGACACTTAGAAAGCTTAATTGGAAAAGTTGATGTACATAAGGGCTTATTTGCAAATTATTAAAAGTCAAAGGACTTAAACGTAATTTTTCAATTCTTGGAGGGCCAATATGTAATTTTATAGAGATAAGGGGCTTAATTATTATTTTCAAAAGTCCAAGGACCAAAATAAAAATAAAAGTTTTCGTGATTCCCAAATTTTTGGCTTAATTGTAAATTTAGGAAAAATTTGGAGGGTAAAATGGTAATTTCATATAACCTAAGGGCAAAAAGGTAATTTCACCATATTTGGCCAAAGAAGAGTCAATATTCTAGAGCCTTCACACCCACTACTAAAGACTTAAAACATGTTGTTTTAATTAAAAGAAAGGAGAAGAAAGGAGAAGAGAGGAGGAGAAGACCAATTTTAGGCTGCTACTAAACCCTACCCCTTTGTTTTGATTCTCTAACCCAAATCAAGGTGTTCTAAGTTAATTTGGGGTCAAGGAACTCAAATCTATCATTAGATTTAAGAAATTCTCAAAGGATTTGAAGATATCATCAAAGGAAGGTTTAAGTAAATTTTGTCTCATCTCTCTCTACATTAGGATTGTGAGTTTGGTGTTAAGATATGTTGTTCTCCATGCTTGAATATGCATGAAACATGATTTAGGTGAATGAAATGTGTCATGGAGAAGCTCCCTAAAGTTAAAATCAAAATGCCCCCTCTTTGGTGAAAGTTTGTGAATTTTTGGGTATCTTTTGAAATTGATGATTTAAATGAATGCTATGGTGTTAATTGTACATGTATAATGTGAATTGATGATGAAAAATGAAGAAGATGTATATTGGATAAGGCTTGGTCGAAATGATGGAAGAAGGAATGGATGAATGTGATGAGTTATCTAATTATGATGAATATGGCTTAAATGAAGGGAACTGGATTGAATGGAGTGGTGAAATGTGTTGTTGATTGGAAGTATTTGTTATATAACAAGATAGGAGCATAAATTACCATGATGAAGTCTTGAAAATATGACTTGAAAGTTATGCACATTAGGTGTTTGATAAAATGTCTAAGTGAACTTGCTTTAGGATTTAAGGGTTCATAATGATATACATTGAAAGTGGTTTTCATGTTTACTTAGAGCAAACTTGAATTGCTGCTTAGATCGATGAATAATGGCCTAATGTGCTTGGATAAAAATGTGCTTAATTATGTTTTGAAATGAGTAAGTATTGGATTAAAGGCATTAAATGCCTTACAAAATGCAAAAGAAAAGCTAATGTGAATAGTAAGGAAGTAACCATATGAGGAGTTTAAGGGTCGAATCCTACAGCTTAAAGAGAGCGATATTGCATTTTATACACTTATGTGATGGTGTATAAATATGAAATTCATGTTTAAGTAGTAAATACATTGTATGTTCTTTTTATGTATAAAGGCTTGGAAGCTATAAATCAAGGAGCTCGTACAAAGGATTGTTAAAGTTAGGGGAGTGTATATCTTCTTTTGAGGTTAATTAGAGAAACCATATTTCTCAAATAGGATTAGAACATCCCAAGACAAGCATGATGACTTGTATGTGAATTTTGAACCTACGCAACGTATGGTAGAATTGAATTTCAAATGGATGTTAATATGCTTAGGTATTTAACAAATGACATTGTTTTGAATAAATCTTTGCACTTAGAGTGCAATTGATGTTTTCATTACATATTTTGAAAAATAATATTACTTTCAACAAACCTGTAATTAAAATGCAATAGACAACGTTTATTTTTCTAAAACTACATTTTTTAGCAACTTTGCACTTGGTGTGCAAAAGATGACTTTTATTTCATGAAATAATATTTTGGAACTTTCATATGCATAATCGAGTCATATATGCTAGATGTATGTCTTCTGTTTTAGCTTAAAGCTATGACAAGGTTTTGTTTTTATCAGCTGGACCGATAAATAAAGGCATGGTGCCTTACTTAATTTTATACTTAATATTTGTATATGATTTGATTTGTGATTGGTGAGGTAACAATTGGCCAATCGTGTGCTAAGCACAACTGATTAAGCCCCCCGTACTCTTGACACTGGTACATAAAAGTCGAGTACTCATATCGACACCTTTCTATAGGATTCACGGGTGATTCCACACCTAGGGTCTGGATACCGACGAGGTCATCACCTAGGGTCATCACGCTCTTGTCGACTATAGTCCGAACTTACCACGGATGAAAGTTGAGTCAACACCAGAAATCGATGGGTGTGTACATTAGTTTGGTTGACTAGTGGTGACACGCATGATAGTTTTGGCTTATTCTAATATTTGTTTTCTGACGAGATTTGATTTATACATGTGATGTTTTTATGCTTTTGTGTACTAGAATTGGAACTTATGTTCACCAGATGGGTGATTAATAGGCTAGGCCTTTATGGTTCTTAACCATTATACGTTAAGTCATAGGCTAGCCCTATTTATTTCTATGTCGTATACGTACACTTCATTAATTATCTACACCGTCTTGGTGCGTATCGAGTATTGTTTGTGATAAATGTTTTTCTTGCTCACTAAGTACATAGTGTACTCACCCCCTCTACCTTCCAACTATGCAGGTTAATTTAGTGAACTTGAAGCTCTGAGTAGATCGTGTGGTCTTTTGACAGTTTCGGATATTGCAACACGTAGGTAGTTTTTGTTTTGTACTTTAGTTGCATAGTGACTCATGAACTATTTTACTGTTTTTATTAAAATGATTATGTTGATATACTTTATGATTGTATAAATTTAACTCTTGATTGTTTTGTTGTTGTAAAAGACTTTACGTATGAACTTTTGATACTATTGTTGAGATTGCTTTGAGTGGACTTTAAAGTCCTGAAGTTGTGTTTAGATGTGAATATAGAAGTGTATTTTTTTAAAAAATTGTTTCCAGGTATTTGAGTGAGTTTTGGAGATTTTTAAAATACAGTCGTTGTGCTGCCCATTTTTTTTTAAAGGTAGAGATATCCAGATAGCCTTGCATAGTCGGATTAAGGATACCATGAGTGCCCTTAGCCCAGGTATACGGCGATTGTCATGTGCCCGATGTGGCACCGAGGTGTGACATATTATCCTACCTAATTTCAGTTTAGTTAGTTTATTCAATAAACTCAAGATGAACTAAATTTTAATGGGATATTAGCCCACTAGAAATATTAAAATAATCTTTTTGAATAATTGAGAGGGCTACTATTTCGAATAAAATAGTAGGAGTAACCAAATAAATGATTAAAGTCCTGATCTTATTTGATAGTCACATAATATAATCAATTACTTACTTTTCTTACATTTATATTTTATTTTTAGTTGAATTTATCTTGTTTTAGTATAGCTAATACTAAGTTAGTGAATTTAATTTCTTAGAAATACATTGAATTTTGAGAAGAGTTCTAATGGACATATAATTTTTCTATAAAACTTTGAGAACTCTATTCAATTTTGCTATTAATTCTTGTTGAGGATTTGGTAACAAAGTTTTAGAGATATATTAACATATATATATATATATGATAAAATGTATGGACATTTTGAGTGAACTAATGTCTCATAAGCTTTAAAGACAACGTGTAAGATGTATGTCAACACCATGATAACAAGATGTAAATAGTTGTATGGAGTAAAGCTTAAAGGTACAATACCCTGATGGAATTGTTCCACACAAATTTAGCCCATTAAAAGCATAAATATGGACTACAATTGAAGACACTTGCTATAGAATGATAATAGTTATTATTAAAATAAGTAATTGTATGATTTTCTTGCTTATAAAAAATGTGATAGAGATCATATATATTTCTAATTCACACTTATGAATATTTGATACTGAATTTGGATTCTACATTATTATGATGTTCAATGCATAATAAGAAATAGGATTTTGAGTAAAAGTAGTTGATCCAAGTATATCCAAATAGTATGTATATGTTGGGTCAAAAGAGTCTCTTATGCTTAACATAAGTGACAAGAATATGAAGCTGGATAATTGAGACTAGTTAAATCAATATAGTAAGAATCATAAAGTTCCATACTAGGATATATGTATCCTTTTAATTATAAATCTTATAGAACTTTTTTTTAAGAATTTTGAAATAATTCATTAAAGATATGTAGGTTGACTGGTGCAAAAGTATGGAGGGTAGTCTCTCCTCATTCAACTACCTAAAACAGTAGTGTTTAACAAATACAACGACAGTGTTTCAAAAATTGCTTAAGAAAGGAGAAAAATCGGATATTGATCATGGCAGAATATAAACAAACGGTGACATTTTTGTTAAAGGGGAAAACCTCTGTTGCCGATCCATCGTATCCTCAGATTTATCTAATTGAGGTTGATTTCTCTAGAGACTTCAAAACTTTGTGGCATCGAGGGCATGATGGAGGAAGAAGATACTTGGAGACCTTTCAGGGTGGAGGTTTACAAAAGCAACATCGAAAGAAGTAAGTACCTTCTTTCTGTTTCTGTTTTGCTTTGTGCTTCCGCTAAACACCTTTCATATATATGTAGGGAGTATTTATGTGAGTGTGTACTTAGATGCTCTGTCGTGTAGTAGTATAACTGTGAGTTAGATTTTCAATGAGGAGAGGAGGTTTGGGCTACAAATCTGATTTAGGTTTTCAAGGATGATTAGCACTCTGAGTTATCTTAGGGTGTCGGTGGTAAGAGACTCTATGGAAGAGTTGTTACCCGTAAACCGTCTAAGGTTTCTTTCTTTCCACAACATATAAACGCAAAGTTCTAAGGAAATAATTTGGATCAACCTATCTAGACTTGGAGCTGGTGAGTTTATAAAATTTTTTGTAATCTCTGTGAAAGAATTCCTAGAATCTAGACATAGGCATTTCCTAGCTATAAAATTCCACATTGTGTTGTTGTAAAGACATGTAAAAAATAGGTGGCCTCTTGTTTCTACATGAACTTGGCACATTAGACAGGATTTATCCATTTGCAGAGAAGACATTTGATTCGCTATATTGAGTCTACTTTGGACTGCTAACCATAGCATGAAGTATATTCTTGGAGTCAAATCCTTGTTCTATATATTTTGTGCCATACTACCTTCGGTTTCCTACATATGAATAGATCTTTGGTGGTTTTGTTGATAAGTTTGTGATTGGTTAAGCCTACAGGTAGTATATATCAGGAGAGGTTGGGTTGGGTGGGTAGGCAAGCTGCAGATGCCTTAGGTTATGAGGAAAGTTCCATAAACCATTAGTCATCATAGAGTTGAGTCGAGTGATGAGGGAAGAGGTTTATAGGTTGCTTAGGCTGTTGAAGTGTTATATGAGCCATCCCATGGTTAACCAGTTATCATAATAGAAAGAGATTAAGTTACCATTCCTAATGAAACTCGTGAAACTTATTAAGTTGAAAAAAAAAACAAATCAACCTTTAGTAAAAGGATGATGAAGGTATTGAATTGTTAAATCTTATATATATGATGTATTGGGTGTAATAACAATTCATAAAATAATGATACTTGTATTTCATTGAATTTACTAATATTTTTATATTATAGTTAAATGAAATATTGATTTAAATAATTTTCAAATTATTTAAATCTAAGTAGAAATTAAGAATTGAGAATGTTGAAGCACTTTGATGAGATTAATACGATGAGATTTATAATTTTTTAGTTATCTATAGGGAATGAGATTTTCTAGTAAATACCTTCACAATTAAATTTCATAACAGTATGTATTTATAGAAGGAGGAGCATACAATATGAGATATTATAAACTGCAATATTTATTTCTTCTATAACTATTCATAGTTCTTCAACAATTTACCTTTATTAGCTCCAATTAAATTAATTAGTAGAATTTTGTATTAGATATGAAATGTTAAGACCTTGAAAGAGTCAAAAGTTAATGATTATAGGATGTGGTGCATAGTTGAATCATATATTATGTACTAAGTTTAGAACTAAATTAGATAATAAATTTTAAGCGATATCTAAAAGATTAGATATAATCTTACCAACCAGTAAACAAATTGTTTGATTCTATGTATATTTATAATAAAATGGTTCTTAAGATAAGTAGTGGGAGTAAGATCAAATTTAAAAAGTTCAAATCTCATAAGAATATATATAATTGGAACTAGTGCCTTTGTTAATACATTTGATGTATAGTTAAAAGACCATAAGAAGTTAAAAGATTCACTTTCATGATAAATTCAAAGAGCTTGTTTAAAGATGATTATAAATTTATCATGTCTTCAAGAAGGTTAGCAGAAGTATAGTTGTCCTCTTTAGTGATGATATGTAAAGACATATTACTTATAAAGGGAACAAGAATTCATATTTTCAATTGTTCAAAATATAATTGTTCAAGAACAATTCTTGTTGGATATAAACTAGTCCAAATATATAGATAATATAACAAAAGTGTTTAATAGTTGAGATATCTAATGCTTGTGAAGTATTAAAATATCCATTATTCTATGTCTGAGTTAATATTTAAACCAATGTTATATTGATATTGACGTTAGAAATCAATCCTAATTTAAGTACATTTTAATTAAAACAATATTATTTTGAGATTGGAAAGGTTCTGATGTAGCATTAATTCCTATTGAAGCCAAAATATATTTATTATTTAGTGGAAATGAATATTTGGATCAAGAAGTTCTTTAATGAACTTAATATAGTTCCTTACATTGTTAAGATAATAAGGTATTGCAAAACATTAGAGCCACTTGGCATGTAAAATGAGTAAAGGTCTCATCAAGGATCCAAGTATGGATTTAGGTCATTTCTCCTATTTATAATGACAATTAAGATGAAATTGTAAGATTTAACCAAGTGTTCACTATAGAGAATTATGTAAAATTCTCTCACTAAACCATTGTCCTAACAATAACACAATCATAAGATACTTAAAAGATTAGCTGAGTGCAAGAGGGAGATTATTAGTTTATGCCTTATAACTAATCTACGTGGAAATATGTATAAAATAAAGAATATCTTTAAATAATTATTTCACTAAATTACAACTAATCATACGTATTTACACGTATATGATAAAGTCCGATTAGTTTTAATTTAGTGAAGTAATTATTTAAAGGGATTCTTTATCTTATACATGTTTACACATATATGATAAAGTCCGTAGGGTAAATAAACATTACAAATGAAATAATTATGAGATTCATATTGCATTTATATATTATCTCTAAATTATTCCTAGTCATTGTTTTATTAAGATTGAACATTAATAGAACATATTAAAAACTATTATAGGTTATGTTTTTCCTTATGAAGGAGTAGTCGATATTATAGGCTAAAGTATGGAGATGTTTAAACAAACGTGTGAGTGCTTGTTGGAGAACAAGTTCAATGAATTGACGTCATATGAGAATTCCATTTGGAACATGACTTGTATTTTTATGGAAATACTCATTGTGATGATTGTATAAGTGATTCTTTGACTTGAGGTCTTCAAAGTTATCTTGTATAGGGATTATTATTATTTTTATACTACTTATGATCTGTTTTAATCAAGGATAGCTTAGTCGGCAGTCTTTAGATATACCATGAACTATAGGGAGGTAGTGGAGTGATCAATATAGGATTTATCATTGATGTAAAACCCAAACCGAACCTGACAGTTCAACTGGGTTCAGTACCAACTGGACTAATTTTTGGCTCAATTTTTACTTCTGAAATAGTCAACTTTTGAACCATCAAGAACCGTCTTATTAAGAAGAAGAAGAAGGAGAGCGAGAGTAGACACTCGGGCCAGCCATCTAGGGTTTGAAATTTTGAAGGTTAGAAGATTTGATAAAAATAAAAATGAAAAACCTTGTTTAAAATAAAATAAAGACAGAGAAAATCAAAGCCAAAATAAAGATGGATGAGTAGAAAGAAGAATTTGAAGCTGAACAAACCTTATTAAAAGGGATAAGAAGCGTTTACTTTGATGTATGATGAAAGTGAAAAAGAAAAAGAATAGAGAGAAAGAGAACTACCGACTTACATATCACCAAATGCATCAGGCTCTTCTTTTACCTTTCTCTAAGTATGTATGTATTGTCCCTAACTCAAACCCTAAAAATCAAAATAAACCGAATTTAATCATACAATGAAGCATCTGGGTTGCGAGTAATCATACAATGAAGCAAAGCACAAACCTAGTGGCAACTAAAGGCAGTGGTGAAAGTGATAGAAAAGTATCATTTTATATGTGTACAACTCAAAAGGAAGTGAGAACAGCATAATATTAGCATACTCAAAACAAAGGTGAGATCTTAATCTAGGTCCACATATACGGTAATGAAAGAGATTGAGAAGGAAGGGAAGAAAGATGGAGCAAGGGAGAAAATAATAAAAAGGAAAAAAATTAAGAAGTAGATGATAACAACAATCTACAAGTGAAATAATTGTTATTAAAAGTTAGGTATACAAGATAAATGGGATAATTGAACAAATTTTTACCTCATATTTGATGTGTTTTTGCTTGATATTTATTACTTTTAGTATATATTTGGTACTTCATCCATTTCAAGTGTGTATACAGATTATAATTGTCTTCATGGACTTAAAGGAGAAGAATTCGGATGAAAACACAAGGTAAAAAAAAAGATTCGACAATTTGAAGGGATATTAGTTCTTATGTCTGCCCTTGCACTTCTTCAAGGTCATGTATTTTTGCAATATTCAGAGGATTCTAGTTATGCACGAGACCATGCATTGACGAAAACCATAAAATTCCATATAAAAGATGGTTTTTCGAGGCAATTAAGAAAGAGAGATGGCAGGAAGTTTTCTAAAATTTCTAAAGACGATTCCAAGTGCAATTCTGAATTAGAGGAGTGGGAGATGCCAAGATTTTATCATGGATCCATCAAAACACAAGATTAGACATCTATATCGCTAAAATACTTGATAAAGAACAATTAGGGAGATTTATAATTATGATTCCATTGTTTTTTATTCAGTTTTTTGTTTATGCATATCTAATTTTGTGTTCGTCGATGTATAACTAATTATTTCATTAGTATTTAAGCTAGATAAACCCTATTTGATACCTGAATATGTGTTGATTATTTTGTGAATGCAATTGATTGTTTGATTTATTGAGATCCAATTATTTGTTTTATTTATGTTCTAGTAATCCAAAATATTAGATCATAATCTAATTTCATATGTAGCGATTGAGAAATCCTAGGTTTGGATAGATCCACGGTAACTGGAAGGAGTTGATTGCAACCCTGGAGATAGGATGACATAAATCTTTTCGATTAGGGCCAAACCTAATAAAGGGATTCATAAAACGGTAACGTAATCCTATACAATTTTGCTTGAGTAATTTGGTTAGAAATCCTAGGATTAGTTTTTAGTAGACTTAAGGTCAACTACTAACATACCATAGGAGTCTCCACATTCTAATAAATTCTCAAAACAATTACATAACAAAAGATCAATTGGTTAAGGTTTAGGGGGATTTGAGCCTAAATACTAATCATTTGATATTGGTAATTAACTTAGTGCTTTGTAATTATTTGATTAAATCTTGTTGTTCATGATTTTATTTGTTAAATTTAGTTCTTTCATTAAAAGCCACAATCAATTCTTAGGCTAGATAATAGAATAACAGTAATTACTAGTAATTGTAGTTGCCGATACTAACTACAACTACACCGTACACTTGCGATAATTTAATATTGACACTCAAGAAACAAGTCAATCAAGTTTTTGATGTCTTTATTGGGGATCGTGATATTAGGAACACTTTAGTATTATTACTCTAGCCATTACTTTAGTTTGTTAATTTTTCTTTATTTTTTACTTTACATTATTTAATTTGTTTAAGTTAGTTTATTTCCTTAGTTTTAGATTTAGACTAATTTATGACCCGAATCATAACTGAGAACTTACTAAACATAGATCATGAGATAGAAGGAACTGCGCGAAGAAATTGTCGTAGGACTAACCTTAGAGAGCTTGAGCTAGATCATCGAATAGAGGATTTGGAAGGTCATGCAAACTCAAAGGGATCTTGCAGTATGGTGGACTAACCACGCATGATTTCGAATATGCTAGGCTAGACTTAATTAGTGCGGAATCTAGCATTGTGAGATCAACTGTGAAGGCAAATAACTTTGAGATCAAGTCGAGCATCATCTAGATGGTGCAATTTGGACTTCGAGACAAGGATCCCAATGCGCACATCACTAAATTTTTAAAGATCTACGACATTTTTAAGATAAATAGGGCGAATGATGACTCCATTAGACTGTATCTATTTCATTTCTCCTTGAGAGGAAAAGCTAAGGAGTGGTTTAATTTTATGCCACATTTGTCACTTACCAACTGGGGTCAAGTGGCGGAAAATTTTTTGCTTAAGTACTTTCCTACTACAAAGACTGCGAATATGAGGAATGACATCTCATCTTACTCCCAAACTGAGGCTGAGCCATTGAAAAACACATAGGAAAGATTTAAGCATATGCTCCGACGATGCCCATATCATGGACTACCTTTGTGGATGCAAATCTAGACATTTTATAATGGGCTCAGTCAAAGTACATGGTAGTCGATAGATGTAGTAACTGGAGGGACACTAAACAACAAAATACCTAAAGCAACCTAAGAGATGATAGAAGATATGGCCATGAACAATATCAATGGTGTTCAGCTAGAGTACGAACCACCAATATGCTATCTGGAGTTTATAAAGTAGATGTTGTGACGCAACTAGTGAGTCAAGTGGTAGCCTTAAGTAAGAAGATAGACAAAATCACTGTGACTCCCTATGGAAAAGTGATGTAGTGTGAAGTATGTAAGTAAGAGCACTAAGGACAAGATTGTCAATCAGATCAGCTTGAATGTGTAGATTATTTAGGCAATGCTTCAAGACCCCAAAATAATCCTTATAGTAGCATGAAGGAACCACCTCAACTTCTCATGGGGTAACCAAGATCAATAAATACACAACCTCCCCCTAGATTTCATGCATAAACATCACAACTGAGGAAACCGGGTATGGATAAGTTGATGATGGAATTTATTCTAGAATCAAGGACAAAGCATCAGCAAGCAGACGCATCCATACAGAACTTGGAAATAAAATTTGACCAACTGGCCAAATTAGTGGTAGAGGGACCTAAAGAGAGTTTGCTAAACACAATTAAAACAAATCTAAAGGAGAGCATATAATGGCAGTCACCCAGGCCACTAAAAAGAAGCTCGACAAGGAAGAAGAGGAAGAGTTGACTACTGAAGGTCACTCTGAAATTGGTGATAACCCTACTTTGAAACGAGTCAAGGAATCTCAACCTACTAGCCCAAACACTATGAGAACCAAACGGAAATCGTTGGAAGAAGAGTTAGACTGTGTCCTTGACCTGTTAAAAAAACTTAAATAAGAAGCCTTACACTTTACACTGACCTAGGAGCTGGCATAAATATGATGCCTTCCACTTTATGTAAGAGAATGGAATTAGGCGAATTAACACTAACTAGGATGTGTGTACAGATGATTGACAAGTCACTTACTCGTCCTATGGGCAGAATCAAGGATGTGCCTATTAAAGTTGACAAATTCACCTTCCCCAATGATTTTACAATCATGGATATAGATGAAGATTTGGAAATACCCTTAGTCCTTGGGTGATCATTTTTAGCTACCACCAAGACTCTTTTAAACTTTGATGGAGGTGAGTTATGTTGGGACCCGATCTCGGAACCGGACCCCAACCGAAAAATGATTCGGAATGAAGAATAAAAGCGAACCAATCATATCCGAAGCGAAATCAAAGAACGAAGCGAAGCAAAAACGAATCGGAAGCAAATCGAATTCGATACGAACTGAAACCACGTTCCGAAACACAAATCGGATCGAATGATTTACTAAATCGAAGGAATCA
>JANVCL010000006.1:20730609-20744100 GCA_026546855.1 Erythroxylum incrassatum
TATTATATATAGATATATATTATATATAGATAATTATTATATATAGAAATAATTAAAATATAATAAAGATATATAAACTAAAATGAATAAGATATAAACAAAAAAACTAAATTAAATAATCTATCACTTTATAACATGACAATGGACTATTTTTTAATTTTAAAAAAATTCAGGAACAATTTTATAAATTTAAAAATATTTTTGTATTATTGTAATTTTTTAAATCTTTTGTATTATTCTTAATTTTATAATTGTATGATGATAATTGTCTTTATTTATATTAATTATGATTATTATTTCTATATAAAATATTTAAAAATTATTGTTATTTCATATTAATTGTCATTATTATTTATTATTATAATTTTAAGGTGTTAAAATCAATATTTTTATGAAATAGTTTTAAAATTTTAAAAAATTTTGAGACTATTTCATAAATTTAAAAAAAATTCAAAATAATATTCAATACCAACCGCTATCAAATACAGTTTAATTCTAGAATTCAATCTGATATCGAACCTCACACGGTACGGATAACTTTGCAATTACACTATTTTGTGTAATTTCAGATATAAAAATATTGATTTTAAACACCTGCGAACCACAAAAGACCGTTGCGTTGCCACTTGCCACGGACTACCTACTTGGTCCATTGTTTGCACTTGCAACAAAAACAACACAAAGACATTCACTGCGTCCTGCTTTTGATACGACCGCCTGACCCCAATTCCATTACCTTTTCACTCATGCATCGAACCCATCGCTCAAACAACATCCCCACCTCAATTTAATTCCGAAGCTGCAGATTTTCCCCCCAACCAATGGCTTCTCCTTCGCTAATGGATCACCTTTTTCAACGCACTCTCGACGATGTTATCAAAGGCCTCCGCCATCAGCAAACCCTAGAGTCTGCTTTTATTGCTAAGGTTATCGAAGACGTTCGCCGAGAGATCAAATCAACTGAGTTGCCCACCAAATCAATTGCTCTTCAGAAGCTGACTTACCTCAATTCAATCCATTTCATTGACATGACATGGGCTGCTTTTCATGCCATTGAGTGTATATCTTCTCCCAATTTTGCCCACAAAAAAATTGGCTATCTTGCTATCTCACAGTCGTTCCACGAATCCACTCCGGTCATTTTGTTGATCACTAATCAGTTACGGAAGGATCTCAAGAGTAATAACGAGTTTGAGGTTAGTTTAGCCCTTGAATGCTTGTCCACTATTGGGACTGTTGATTTATGTAGAGATCTTACTCCCGAAGTTTTCACTTTGATGTCTAGTTCTAAGGTCTTTGTTAGAAAGAAAGCTGTTGGTGTGGTTTTGAGGGTTTTCGGTAAATACCCAGATGCGGTCCGGGTGTGTTTTAAGAGGCTTGTTGAGAGCTTAGAGAGTAGTGATCCACAGATCGTGTCCGCAGTTGTTGGAGTGTTCTGTGAGCTGGCATCTAAAGACCCCAAATCCTATCTTCCTTTAGCTCCCGAGTTTTATAAGATTTTGGTCGATTCAAGAAATAATTGGGTGGTGATTAAAGTCCTGAAGATTTTTTCCAGGTTGGCTCCTTTGGAGCCTAGGTTGGCTAAAAGGATTGTCGAACCTATCTGTGATCATATGAGGAGGTCAGGAGCAAAATCTTTGATGTTTGAGTGTATCGTGACTGTGCTGAGTAGCTTGACTGAGTACGAATCCGCAGTGAAGCTTGCTGCTTCGAAAATTCATGAATTTTTGGTTGATGATGATCTCAACCTTAAGTATCTAGGATTGCATGCACTATCCATTGCCGCAGCTAAGCAATTGTGGGTAGTGTTGGAGAATAAGGAGGTTGTGATTAAATCTTTGAGTGATATAGATCCTAATGTCAAAATTGCTTCTTTGCGTCTAGTTATGGCAATGGTCTCTGAGAGTAATGTTGCAGAAATTTGTAGGGTTTTGATTAATTATGCGCTGAAATCTGATCCTATGTTCTGCAATGAGATTCTTGGTTCAATTTTATCCACATGTTGCAGAAATGTTTACGAGATGATTGTTGACTTTGAATGGTATGTCTCACTTCTTGGAGAAATGGCAAGGGTACCACATTGCCAAAGGGGGGGAGAAATTGAGAATCAGCTTATTGATATAGGTATGAGAGTCAAGGATGTTAGACCAGAGCTAGTCCGTGTTGGTCGTGATCTGCTGATTGATCCTGCATTGCTTGGTAATCCTTACTTGCATAGGATGTTATGTGCTGCTGCTTGGATTTGTGGAGAGTATGTGGAATTCTCAAAGAACCCAATCGAACTTATTGAGTCATTAATACAGCCTCGTAGCGTTCTCTTGCCATCCCCAATCAGAGCTGTTTATTTGCAGTCTGTTTTCAAAGTCTTAATCTTTTGTCTTCATTCTTACCTAATACAAAGTCAGAATGTAACCTGTGATTTGTCATTAAAAGTTCCAGATGTGTCGTCTATAGGTGATTATGTGGAAACTTCTGTTTCAGCATCGTTAAAAGCTACTGTTGATTGTGAACAGGATAACCTGAGGAATTCAAATCAATCATATGAAGATCTTTCTATTTTAGATGATGGAGATGGTGATTCATCTTTATCAGCTTTGCTTGGGAAGAAGAGTTTAACACATGAATCTGTTATTAACTTGTTAAATTTGATTGAATCGGCACTGGGCCCTTTGTCAGGAAGCTTTGATGTTGAAATAAAAGAGAGAGCACGTAATGTTCTAGGATTTGTTGATTTGACAAAGCAAGAACTGGGTGACTTACATATTAGAAAACCAAATGTAAATAGGAAAGAACTAACAGCTTCCACAATAGTTGAATTGGTGCATGAAGCCTTCTCTAAGGAGCTTGGTCCAATCTCAGTAAGTTCTCAGGAGAGAGTTCCTGTACCAGTGGGGTTAATCCTTAATGAGGATCTTGCTGAATTGGATGAAATTTGTGGAGATGTACAATTACCTTCTGCAAGTTCCTCTTCTCTGGTGAGTCCATCTTTTGGAGAGACTGCTGGTTCTTATTCTTCTACTCTCGAGAGCAAAGAAGATCCAGAACTGTCAAATGAGGCCGCTTCTTTACTAGCAGAACACCGAAAGCGGCATGGCTTATACTATCTTTCTTCAGAGAAGAAGGAAGTTCAAACATGTGATTATCCACCGGCAAATGATCTTAATTCCAGCACTAATGCCAGTGATGATACTCAAGATCTAGTTAGGCTTACAGACCAGTCACTTGTTCTTAAGAGAAAACCCAACCATGCAAAACCTAGGCCTGTGGTGGTGAAGTTGGATGAAGGAGATGTGGTACCCATAAGTGGAAAGAAAGTAGAATCAGAAGATGATTTTCTTTCTGGTGCCGTTCGAGAGATTCTTTTAGGCAGTGAAGCTATACCTGCTACATCAACCATTAAGCCATCTGATAAGTTACCTAGTAGAAAAAAAGGGAAGGAGAAAGTAAATGTTAATCTTCATGAATCAAAAGAAAATTCCGCAGATGGGGAGAAACCAGATGATGCAAATCCACGCTTGAAGAGGAGAAACCACCGGAGTCATAGTAAAGAGAGAAGCAGGAAAAGTTCGGGGAAGAAGAATGCTGATGAGAAACAGGGCAATGAAGATAAAGAAAAGAAAAAGAGTAGGCATCACCACAGTAGGCACAAAACTGAACCAAGAGCTGACATGCCTTTAAATGTAGATGCACAGACAGGCGTTATTCCTGATTTCCTTTTATAGCCTCATATTTTCATCCTGCTGCTTGCCATGGGTAACTTGATTGATCTCATTCATCTGTACGCAACCAACTTGACGTCTGAGGTTAGCCTTTTTCTTAGGTTTTATACATTTGGCTTCCTATACTTGGTTTGAAGTTTTTAAAACCAGGAGTGGTTTCCCATGTTGTCGCTGTGAATATTACCAAAATATCTTGGAGTCAGATTGTTCAATGAAAAAAAAATGGTGTGTATTGTTTAGGTGCCAAGCTATTATGAGGAGAGTGCTCCAAAGCTTTTCTCCATCTAAATAGTGAGATATTCAGTTCTGAAATGGAAGAGGAATTTGACGCTTGACCATACCTATCATAAATTGCGGGAAAATGATATTCCATAAACTGCAAATATCATTTTGAAGCTTGCTTTTATCAGTCAACTGAGTAGATGAATAGTTTGATGTAAACATATACATAAGCTGTAGAAATTGCCTTATGAATGGTCCGTTCTGGTGCTTGTCGTTATTTATTTTCTTCTTTCTAGGTGTCATTACTGGTAAGATTTTTTAAATCTTTTGTTGCTGTTTAGTATACTAGTATACTTTTATTGATTTTAGGAAGAAACTGTGGAATTGCTTAAGGCACGTTCGAGTAACAATTTAACTTCTCTAGAGATTGCTGGAGCTTCAGATTTTTGTGAACTCAATTTAAATGGAGGCTATTTTTCTAGACTTGGTGAGGTAGACAGGTAACTGACGTTGAGGCTTTATTTAGTGCCCTAAATCGCACAGTGACAAAAATGGTTAAAAGTCCTCAAGTAGGACTAAATTAGCACTCATTTCTTCCAAAACTGGCATTTCCATGGAACAGTAGGCCAATTACGGTCTTCTACTCTATGCCTATGTACCTAAAGTAACGGCCTGCAAGTAAATGCTTTATCTACACGTGTAAGTTCAATGGCTGGATACTAACTAGGCCATATGATGGACTGACAGACACTAAAATAAAAAGTTCCTGTAGTAAAAAAGTCTCATCTAAATCAAGTTGGGTAGTCCAATTGATTATGGTAGTGTGGCGTTTAAGGGTCAACAATTTTTAGGCTGTCTTCCGATTATCAAAATCTCCCCCAGCAAAGTCTTCCAGACAGACGCGTCCTAGTGCCAAATTGCCAAATAAAACTACCGCTTAATTTCTGTCACCACTTGCATTGGCTTGCGGAAAACTGACTCTATCTTTACTTAGTACCTCCATCACATTCTTTCCTTTGAATTTTCCTCTTGATAAAGTTACATGGACTTCAAACTAGGGTTTAATTTTATCTCGGGCAGAGGAAAATCTTAAGTTCTCTATTGATTTCTCGATCTCAGCTTTTGTTTTCCCTTTTTTTTTTGTGCACCGCAATTTCATCTTCTTTTGAGTAGAAAACAAGAGTTTTGAGACAGAAAATATGGCATGCATGCCGTTATACATTGCTTTTGCTTCAAGTATTCTGAATCAGAATTCAACCATCTAGCAAGCTTAATTTGCTTGCCTAGCTAGCACTAGATTCTAAAACTTTCTTCTCTCTGTATCGTCCATTTTTCTGTTTGATTGCCTGGAAAATGGGAAACGAGAAGCAGCAGTTACCATCGTCAATAGCTACGCTTGTCAACTCCCAGTTGCAATTTAGACGTGTCTTTCATTTTCTATGCTTTGTAATTGGTTTGTCCTTGGGATTTACTGTTAGTTTGTATATGAAACACTTATCCTTCTCTTTAGAGACTTCCACAGTCCCTCTCTCATCACCATTGCCTCCTCCTCCACCACCAATAACCAAACTATTGCCACCATTGCCGTGGTTTCCAGGGGTCCCATCACCACCAATATTGCATTCTTTACCTGATACTGGTAATGTTTCATCACCTATTTGGCCTCTTGATCATCTCATGCACAACATGGAAGATGAAGAGTTGCTTTGGAGAGCATCAATGGTGCCAAGGATTCAAGAATTTCCATACAAGCGAGTCCCTAAAGTTGCTTTCATGTTCTTGACGAAAGGAGCCTTGCCATTGGGTCCTCTATGGGAGAACTTCTTCAAAGGGAATGAAGGTCTTTATACTATATACGTCCATACTCACCCCTCCTACAACGAGGTGGTGCCTCCAGCGTCTGTTTTTCATGGTAGAAGAATCCCAAGCAAGGTAAGAATTTCCCATTCTAATTGTAACCAAAAAAAGAAAATAGAGGAATTTTAAGTATTATACATGCTTATCATCTGACCACAAAGAGAGTTGGTACACCATCAACACAAATATGATGTCTAATACTATTGAGTATTTCATTTAGCAGGTGGAGAACAATTTTCATCAAGTTACTCTGTTCACTAAAATATGTTACTAGATGTGATGAGATATTGTAATACATAAAAATTATTATTTTTAATTTGTAAAGTATGGATGTTGAAATTTCAGGATTGGTTTTTTCCTTGTTACAGCCAGCGGAATGGGGAAGATCGTCGATGATCGATGCAGAGAGGAGGCTTTTAGCCAATGCTCTCCTAGACTTCACTAACGAGAGATTTGTGTTACTCTCGGAGTCTTGCATTCCCCTATTCGACTTTACTACAGTATATACCTACCTAGTCAACGCCAACCAAAGCTTCGTAGCTTCCTACGACGACCCAAGGAAGGTGGGTCGAGGCAGATACAATCCCAAAATGTTTCCTTCTATTAATATTTCAGATTGGAGAAAAGGGTCGCAATGGTTTGAGGTCAATCGGAAGCTTGCCGTCGAAATCATTTCGGACACGAAGTACTACCCCTTATTTCGGGAGCATTGTAGTCCTCCTTGTTACATGGATGAACATTATATTCCTACGCTAGTGAATATTTGTTGTCCGGAGGAGAATTCTGACAGGAGCATCACTTGGGTTGATTGGTCAAGAGGCGGTCCGCACCCTGGAAAGTTTGGGAAACAAGCTATAACGAGTGAGTTTTTGGATCAAATGAGGTTTGGTCAAAACTGCAGTTTCAATGGAAACGGTTATACTTCCTCCATATGCTTTGTGTTTGCCAGGAAGTTCCTGCCAAACACTCTGCAGTCGCTGTTGCAGATGATGCACTTCACCCCCTGATGAAGCGCCTATTGTTTTTTCCTTTCCAACGTCACGTTAGGACTCCAAGCCTGTTAAATAGGGAAGTGACGTCACTGAAATTCCTTTCCAAACTATAAGCAATATGCAAAATAGGATATGATTTGAGGTTGGATTTTGGGAGCACAGAGAAATAGAGGTGAGTGAAAGCGAGTCAACATGAAACCGCGGAGTAGCTACACAAATGGGCGTGTTAGAGGAAGGGAAACTTGATTGCTGTTTACTCTTGATTCCAGACGTGGGCTTCGGGTGGGACGTGGCCAGGCCTAGTTAATTAAACTTGAGCCTGAACGGATGATTTTACAGAAGTTTGGTTTTCTTCTTCTAAACATTTTATTTAATAACATATATTTATTGTATATTAATATTCCATAATAATTAAATATTTAATCAGCATCAATTTTGTTGAAAAGGCATTTTTTTCTATTTAGTTATTCAGCTTCAGTTTTTGTTTTTGTTTTTGTTTTAAAATTTAATAAAAATTCTTTATTTGAGTTTTTTATTTCTTTTGACTTTTAAGATTTATGACAACCATAAAAAGTGATTTTTTTATTTCTATTTATATTTTTCCATAGTTTAAGTGTTAATTATTTAATACATTAATCATTAATAAGGATTACAAATAATTTAATTAATTATTATATTTAATTAATCATTAATAAGGATTTATGAATCTCACGTAAATATGTAAATTAAATTTAATAAAATAAGTTCAGAATTGATTAAAAAATTTGATAACGCAACGGCATATCTCGCATGAAAAATATACGCATTTATTGCACAATAAAAGCAATCACTCTTATTTTGAAACCATCACTTACGATTTCGACATCACAAAAAAAAAACAATGAATGCGTAATGATGAGATTAGGTATTGAATAAGAACAAGAGAGACACCAATTTTAAATAGTTGACATAACATAAAATAAAAGATCTGATATATAAATAAATATTATTGACTATTTCCATATATGTGTTCCCCACAAATTTTTAATAACTTATTCATTAGAAGTACATTTCTATTTTTACGTTTAATAAAGTCCTTTTTTAATTTGGCTAGGTCATTACCATTTCCGCTTTCACTGTCATAATCCAGCATTAACTAATACTAAATGAAAGATTTATTGTGACTGCATTAAATATGGAATGGAATATATAGATGTAAACTTAATACTTGTTCTTTATAACTACCCTTGGCTATTTCTGTCATTTTCCCATATTTAGAACGTAAATGCTTTCAGAATTAGGACGGAATCCTCTGTCTAATATTATGGTGTCCTATTCTGTTCTATGAATTACAATCATTCATTTATACAGGTTTTATGTTCTTTTATGCGAGACCCACATAAATAAATGACTGAAATTTATAAAATAAAATAAGACATCATAATATTGAACCGAAAATTCGAATACTTTAAAATTAGCACGGCATCTCATGATCGATGAATTTTGCAGCAAAAGCGGATATTTGGTTTTTTTTGGTTTTACCAACGATAGAATCTTTTGTATACGTTATGCACGGATAATGAACTTGTGTTAACATATAGCCCTCTGGTGCGATCCAATCAATAAGTTTTCCGGCGAGAGAGGCGTAAAAGTTTGGTGGAAAAGATTAGCATTCAATGGTAGTATCATTATTTTTGAATATATCCGTCTTTTTAATATTAAGCAAGATGTATTAGCTAAAATTCATTTTTACCATTATTCTTTGAAATTGCATTGAAATTAATAAAGAGTAAAAGCTCATATACAGCAAATACCAGGATAGCAAAACCGGCTAGATAGAACTGAAACTAGACTAGTCGGACAATCCAGGAGCTGGGAATGACCGAACTAATCAGACAAAATCAGTAGCTGAGTAAAGGCAGGTTTAGAGGTTAGACATTCTAATCATTTAATATTTCAACGTTTCATTTTTCTTTAACCAAAAGATAACTTTTTTTTTCCTGCAACTAAAAGTTGTTTATATTTACAGAAGGTTCAACGCCCTTGAATGCTTATTAATATGTAAGCTGGTTTCAATAGAAACTTGATACAACAGAACGCATAATATACAAGGCCAAGCCTTAATCATTTCAAACCCTTCCTTCACCCTTACCATTCCAATCTATCATCTCTTTCTACAAATCTCTTCAACAACAACATTGAAGAACATGGATTCTAAGCACCAACTACGCCTAAATTTATCACTCAAGCTTGTTGAAACCCTAATACGAATCCAAAACTTGATCTTCTATTTCCTCATCTTCGGCTCTGGTTTAGCCTTTGGTTTCACTCTCAGTTTGTCCCTCAATGACATCTCTTTGAAGGCGATGCAACTCAAACAATACCCAAACCAAAGCCCTCCATTATCAAATTCCTTCATCTCTCAATCCCCTCCTCCAGCTTACGATATTTCAACCGTAACCAGAACCAGAGTCGGTCTAAATGAGTTTATGAAACCCCGCAACACGTCACATGACATGGAAGAGAAAGAGTTGTTGTGGCGAGCTTCGTTGGTTCCACGTATCCATGAATTCCCGGTTAAGGTTGTCCCAAAAGTTGCCTTCTTGTTTTTGAGTAGAGGGTCTCTGCCATTTGCTTCTTTATGGGAATTGTTCTTTAAAGGACACGAAGGATTATATTCTATCTATTGGCACACTAGTCCAAACTTCAATGACACAGTGGCTCAGAAATCTGTGTTCCATGGCAGGAGGATACCGAGTAAGGTCAGTTCTTCGGTCTCATTTACTAATTTAGATTTTGTTAGCAAGTTAAGTAACATGGTTTTCCCCATTATACAAAAATTTTGTTGTCAACAAGCTTGACTACGAAACATACGACTTAATTAATATTTCTAGGGATAATTGTTTCAACTTCTTAATATCATCGAACCGTTCCTAAACGCCATTTACAACAAACAAAATATAAAATAATACCTAGAATTGAGTAAAACCAAAGTTGCATTGTGCAAAGCTTTCTCAGACAGGAACGGAAATGAAACCAAACAGGGCATACCTAGTATTTGACTAGAAGTCTAGAACAGTCAACCCAAATTCCTGAATTGAAAGAGGAAAACAATTGTATAGGCGAGGGTGTGGTTAATTGTTGAGTAAATTTAATAACTAATATTCGGTCTTCAAGCTGTAAGATCAGTGAAGGGGATGAAGTATATCTGTATCTACTATCTCTGTAATACTAAACTAACTCTAAATACTCTTATAAAGTACCTGATTCCTCACATACTCAAATCACTATGCAAAAAAGTGAAGAGATCGGAATCTTATCTTTAAAGTCTTTGACCATAAAAGGAAAAAAAAATTTTTTGATAATAATTTAATATATTAGCAACATATTTGATATGACTATGGAATTATGGTTATCTAAACTTGTCACCTTTTTCTATTGCAGGAGGTTCATTGGGGAACCAATTCAATGATTGAAGCGGAGCGTCGCCTATTAGCCAATGCACTATTGGACTTCTCAAACCAACGTTTTGCTCTCATCTCAGAATCATGCATTCCTCTGTTTAACTTCTCCACGGTTTACTCTTATCTAATGGGCTCAAACCTGTCTTATGTCTCGGTCTACAGCGACTTACCAGTCTCGGAGGTCCGTCGCCATTATAACCCACAAATTAGTCCCGTAGTTGAGCGTCATCAATGGCGAAAAGGGTCCCAATGGTTCCAAATGGACCGTGGCCTTGCCGTAGAGGTTGTCTCCGACCAGATATATTTCCGGGCATTTAAGGAATTTTGCGTAGGCCCATGTTTCAGCGACGAGTATTACTTGCCAACTTTTGTAAGTATCAAGTTTTGGGAGGAGAATACAAACAGGTCATTAACATGGGTTCATTGGTCCAGGCGTTCAGCTCATCCAGATAAGTTCGGAGCGTTAGATGTCACCATTGGTTTATTGGAAAGGCTAAGGAATTCCACCACTTGTGAGTACAATGGAGGGACCACCCGTACTTGCTTCCTGTTTGCAAGGAAGTTCTCTTCTGATGCTTTGGACAGGTTATTGGAGTTGGCTCCCAAGGTCCTCAGATTTTAGGGAGTCCATCCTGGTGGCGGTTCTTGCTGGAGATTGGAGAGCCTAACAAAATAATGATAATCAAAATAAAAAATAGAGTGTAGAAGATAATTCGTGTATATAAAAATATAATTTTGAAAAAGATAATATTATCTTAATAATAAAAGATCTACTTATTATTCTTTACTATGGCAAAAAGTGCGTTAGGCAAGTTTCAAACTATAACATCAATATTAAATAGATATTGCAACACTTTAGGTCTTTAAAAGGTAACAAAGTGAATTTTTTTGGCAACAATTTGTAATAATAAAAATAATAATTTATTCTTCACCAATAATATATTAACGTAAAAGCAAATGCTTATGATTATGTAGGCAACATCTATATATACATTAAAAGAAATATATAAATATTAATATAAGTCTTAATTACATACGTACTATCAAATCTAAACAACCACAAAGCTACATTTATATGACATATAGTCCATAAGGACTTGTAAAATTCAACTTTTTACATATTCAAAATACAAAAGCGAAAATTCACTAGCTAAAATATTCACCTAAATTATCGTCATCCATTTCATATCGAATATAAGCGAATTAATTTAAATACTAAACAAAATCAATACAATTGTTTTATAATTGTAAAAATACTATGCTCACAAACAAATTGATATATCTAAAAATTGAATTCAAAAGTTATTAATATTTCTTTTCCTTTTGTTATGACACCCTAATACCCCCAGGAGGATATGGGGTGCCACGCAGACCACAAAACATATATACAGATTCGAGACAAATCCAAGCGAGACAGAATATTTCATACATGCATTTCAGAATCACAAATCAACTTAACATATCATTCATACTGTGCCTATCATATTACATACCATAAATTCAAAGACAAACATGTATTAAGGTTATTACAAACCTTCAAGCAAATTGAAAAGTCACACATATCAAATACAAACTCAAAACAAACTTAGAATACATTTTTCTCAAAACAAGACTCAGACTCCATTGGTCATTGCGGTCAACTTGTCCCAATTTTTATAATCTTCGCTCTGAACCTACACGGGGCAAGTCTACCATGCTAAGCAATAGCTTAGTGAGTAATAACTAATCTATAAACAAACTGACAAATCATCACGCTGAATCATGTAACAACATCAATAAGCATTCAAAGATTTCTTTAACAGTAAGTCGGGCAGAAAGCATTTCAGAACAGAGTTTTATAAATAACAGAACTGTATAACACAAGAGGGTATAAACCCTGCAGAATTAGAACATAATTTAATTTATATCAAAATCAAACAGATATCAGAGTACAAAATCAGATGATTGCTAAATCCAATATAGAAACGGGTAACGGGACTTATACAGAAGAGACCAAAGTCTTGACACCAAAGTGTCACAAAAGAGACCGAAGTCTCGACACCAAAGTGTCATTAATAGAAGACACCGAAGTGTCACAGAAGCAACTGCAAACCCTTCTAAGCATGCCTATTTATTCACAACTAGGACTTAATAGTTTTAAAGCAAAATAAATTCATTTCAGACATTTTATGTGCAATGCAAGTAGTCAATCATATTTACATATAAGTAGCACTTCCAATGAAATAATCATGCATCAAAAGCCTTGGACAATCATTGCCCGGAATTCATGTTGGATCCCGTTTCCGGAACCCAACTCTCTTGCTTACTTATGAAACCTTGAGCTTACTCTGAATCATGAAACGTGAGCGTGCATGCCTATAATCATGAAAGGTTATAATTTTATTTTCATCCTTGAATCCATATAGAAATCATCAATTCATCTTTATGCTTATAACGATCCGAAAATTCACTTACAATAATTCCATGGTGTGCCCAAACAAAACAGACACTCTGCTCAACCTCGTTTCTCCCATTTGCGAACTGAATTTGGAAATATTAAAATCAAAATTTCAACTTGACTTCTTCATAGAAATCAGAGCTTTATGCCTCTAGTTCACTTTAAAGAAAGAATCACTTCAGTTGGAGCTTTGCAGCTCAATATACGCCAAAAAAACTCAAGTCTATTCAAACCCTAATCGTGCTCTCTTAACCGACCTCTTACTTTCTCTAATTCAAACTTTCTCTAATCAATTCCAAATGATACAAATGTTTATGGAGAGATAGCTACATGTCTTATGAAACCATTGCTTTAAGAATCACCTCAATTTGAGGTCGGATGAGGGAGTTATGATCAAACGAATAGACCATGTTCACACCCAAAATCAATTTGAACATACTTTGGTGCGATTGCCATAACTTCTTCTAAAAATGTCCAAATGCTTTCATTATTAGACCATTGGAAAGATGACATCGAGATCTACAACACGTATTAGCGGCCTCAAAGCGAGATTAGGCCTCTAAATTGGTCAAAATTGCAAAACACTGTGGCTAACCCGAGCATGTCCGTTAAACGGACATGGACTGGCCAGACACCCCGTTTTCACCCGAGAAGGTCCGTTAAAGGGACATCCATGTCCATTTAACAAACATTTACTAGGGAAAGGGTTCCAAACGCCTTCCAAAGCTTCCAAACTTCATCCTAACACCATATACTCTTACTAACTTCTCAAATTCACTTCTTATCATGCAAAATCACTCCCTAACAACTCAAACACCAAA
>JANVCL010000006.1:20753446-20764145 GCA_026546855.1 Erythroxylum incrassatum
ATTCAGCCTGATTCTGCTGAGGTGGAACGTCGTTGTTAGGATCCATGATCTATGCGACTCTGGCTATGGAATACCTGCAAAACAAATGAAGGCACGCCGGGGGTTGGTTCCCAAAAGGCCACTCCGACGCTCAAGTTAGTCTTTTGAAGAGGTTTTGGTCGCTGAGAATAAAGAAGAATAGCTAGGGTTGTAATCTCGTACCTGTATCACGGTAGAATAGTACCTTATATATGACATGGACGCTAGGTTTAGGTCTTCACGTAAACCTTTGTGTTTGCATGGGAGTCTAACACCGGATGGGTCGTAGTCGTGTAGAGATGGGCCTGGGCCTAGTACAACCGACCCAACCAATAAGAATTCATTATTGAACAAGTAGTACAAAAAGTAGACTTAGAAGCAATTAAAAACATTGAGATAACTAAGAAATATCATGCAATTATCTATATTATTGAATATTGAAGTATATTCAACTTCTACCATATTAATACATAAAAATTCACATTAATTGTTTCACAAATATCACCTTCCATATAATCGTCTAATTTCATTCTATTATATGAAATCCTTTTATATAATTGTTAAATTTCTATTTCAAGTCATATGTAACTATTCTAGGCATTTTCTTTAGAATCTAAGGCATTAACAAGGTCTCACCAACATCCCTAGAAGATATTTCATCGAACAATTCATAGGCAACCCAAATTCATCTCTAACTAATAACAAAATCACTACATTTTCCATTATTTACCAGAAAACACATTCAAACACCAAATAAACTAACCACATTAGCAAAAAATGAATAATACCCACAATACATATGGTTCAGCCAGATTCTGTTGAGGCTGGACGTCGCTGTTTGGATCCATAAGGTATGTGGATATAGCCTCTGAAATACCTGCAAAATAATAAAAGGCACACCGGGGGTGATTGCCGACAGGCCCCTCCGATGCTTAAATCAGTCGTTTGGTAAGGGTTGTGGTCGCCGATAATAGAGAAAACTAGGGTTGCAATATCGTGCCTGTATTATGGCTGAATAGTACCTTATATAGGGAATAATTGCTAGGTTTAGGTCTTTACGTAGGTCTTGGTGTTTGTATGGGAGACGATCTCCTACTACTGAGCCGTTGATGTCTAAGCTTGAAGTTGGGCCTCGTTTGGCCGACCCAACCAATATAAATTATATAATAGTAGGGATTTGATTTTTAAATGGAACTCTATTATTACTATTTTAAGAACGTATTAGCATAAAATTTTAATATTTACATATTATCAAATTGTCATGAGTTATTAATATATAAATCCATTATAATTTTTTAATCTTTTCAGATTTCAAGGTAATTTATATTTAAATTTAGACTAACATGTCAGTATTTATATAGAAATACTCACATACACTAATTATAATATAAAATATTTAATTTAGCTATTTGTTTCTGTGACTTCAGATGCGGGATTACACCATCTAAAGAACTACTTATAGCATTGAGAATGGGCATAAATTATGGGCATAGTAGGGTCAGCTTATTTGATAAATCACCTTTGACTAGGCAAACTAGCTACAACTTCCATGGAGCTTACAATATTCCCTCTCTCTCCATAAACAACCATTAATGAGAAAACATAACTTAATGTTGAGTCCATAATTAAGTTGTTCTATAAATGTCAAGCGTTATTACATTCCATGAAGCAAAACCTTCCCTTGGTTCACTGTAGGCTTCGCTCTAATCTCTTTCTTACTTCAACAGCAATGAAGAAACTTCAATCTCAACAGCAACTGCGCTCACAAGCACCATTCAATCTTGTTCAGGCCCTAATGCAAATCCACAACTTAATCTTCTATTTACTCATCTTTGGCTCTGGTTTAGCCTTTGGTTTCACTCTCAGTTTCTTTCTCAAAGACATCTCTTTTAGCGTCCAACTCAACCAATTCTCCATCCAAAGCCCTCTATTATCACAATCTTTGAGCTCTCTAACCCCTCCTCCAGCTTCCAATATTTCAAACATAACCACAATCAGAAACGGCCTAAAGGAGTTTACGAGGCTGCCCAACACGTCACACGACATGGACGAGAAAGAGTTGTTGTGGCGAGCATCGCTGGTTCCTCGTATTCATGAATTCCCATTTAAGGTCGTCCCAAAAGTTGCGTTCTTGTTTTTGAGTAGAGGGCCTCTGCCATTTGCTCCTTTGTGGGAACTGTTCTTTAGAGGGCATGAAGGATTGTATTCTATCTATTGGCACACTAGTCCAAACTTCAATGGAACAGTGCCTGAAAATTCTGTGTTTTACGACAGGAGGATAGCGAGTCAGGTTCGGTCTCAATTGCTTTCCATTCATGACATTTTATGCACCATGTAGGCCATAATAGTTTGGATACTTATCACTGTAACAGAATGGAAAATTTATATTAGCTTCATGTGTGTGTGTGTGTATATATATATATATATATATCATTAATTTTAGCATAATAAACTGAAACTCAGCTTTACGTTAATTTGCATACCTTTTTCGTTACATTCCTTCTTGATTTGCTTTTTGAGTCTTGATTTACTTTGCATATAAGGGTTCCACTTATCAAGCTCAATAAAAATACATTTACCTGAAACTTTCCATTTTTACAGAAGCAAAGATAAGAGTTCAATTTCCAAAAAAAGAAAGGATAAGAGGACTTCATTTTAAACTTCTTTACAGTAGATTAAAAATCAAGAAGCTTCTTTACAGTAAATACATAGAACTAGTGACAGTTAGCACAAATCATTATGTGCTGAACATAGTAGTACTTGCTTAAATTTCACCTGACGGAGAATGTTATAAGATAGGACCTGGCTACATCAACCTGTACTAGTACGCGTATTAAATTTAAGCGGCTGACATTGAGGTACCCCAATGGGTGAATAGAATCTTGGAAATGTCAAATTATAAAGAAACATGCTCAGATTGAACATGTCAATTTATGCTGATTTGACAATTATTCCTTTTGTAGCAATTACAATTATATTAACCACCGGAAGTCTGGAATTATTAGATTAGGGATCCTGAATCACTCTTAATTGTTTTAATTAGACAAAAACTGTCTAGTTCTTGGTCACCTTAGTCCATAATGCAAACAAGTTCTGATAATCAAACAACAATATCGTTGCGCATTTCATTTTATTAGATAGGAAATTGTATGGGAATGGTATTCTCTAGGAAGAACCATGTGTAGAACTTGCTTATCGTTTCTAGGTACATGTCATTGCTTTGATTCTACTCCTTTCCAAAAGCGAAAACAAAATCCTACCCTTTCCCTTTCTCCTACTTTGCTACCCTTCACCTTTCTAGACTCTTAACTCGTGCTTTTCAGCGTGCTTTTCGTCAAGGTTTGTCTAATATGCAAAAGAGACGAAGATAAGAATCAAAACTTCAGAAGCTCAAAAGTATAACAGGAAGACCATTCGTCAAAAGTATGAGCTCAAACTAGAATGTCTCTTTGGAACTTGAGCTCATAGAACAAATCACCGTACGAGGATTGGAGTCCAGAAGTAGCCATTAGTTTTCTTTTATCTATTATGGTGTAGCCGCTGACTTAACAGATTCTAGTTTTTGGCGTCAGATTGAAATCACAACAAAATTCAAGTGTAGGAGACAACAAATGGAAATAGATTAGAAAAAGGACATCCTGTCATTATTTTTTATCAATAAATAATTTAAAATTTAACCTCCGATTTCGTTGTTTGTCCTTTGACTTTCTCGTCTCCGGATGGTAATGTAGGTGTTCTTATTTATTTGTCTGGGGCTTTTCTCCATTTACTATTTTAACATAAGAGAAGGAACTCCAATGTTGGTTTTCCATTTCAGGAAGTTCGCTGGGGAGAGAATTCAATGATAGAGGCTGAACGTCGCCTACTAGCCAATGCACTATTGGACTTCTCAAACAAACGTTTTGTTCTCCTCTCAGAGGCATGTGTTCCCCTATTCAACTTCTCCACAGTTTACTCATACCTAACAGGCGCCGAACAGTCATTTATCGAGGTTTACGACCTAAACAGCCCAGTGGGCCGGGGCCGCTATAGCCCATTAATGAGACCCATCATTTATCTTCGCCAATGGCGAAAAGGGTCGCAGTGGTTCGAGATAGACCGTGACCTTGCCATAGAGGTTGTGTCCGACAGTACATATTTTCCAGAGTTTCAGAGTTTCTGCACAGGATCATGCTACAGCGACGAGCACTACTTGCCAACATTTGTAAGTATAAGATTTTGGAAGAAGAACTCAAACAGGACAATAACATGGGTTGACTGGTCCGTGGGCGGACCTCATCCACGTAGGTTCGCAAGGGTAAATGTCACCATTGATTTCCTGGAGTCGCTGAGGAACAAAAACACTTGTGAGTACAATGGAAAGACCACTAATATTTGCTATTTGTTTGCAAGAAAGTTTACGCCCAATGCTTTGGATAGGTTGTTGAGATTCGCTCCAAAAGCCATGAAATTCTAGGCTGGGCGAGCCGTTCAGACTTAAGAAAGATATCCGCCATTGTTGTTCTGGGACACAGTGAGAACTGCCTTGATGTTTTCCTTTTTTTGTGGTCCCCTTTCCTTTCTTCTTCAAGTGTTGATAATTCATCGTTACAATTGTACACTTGGAATATAAATATTTGGTGCTTATTCAAGGTTGTGGGAAACAGTCCTCTATATAAGAGATGTTACGAATTTTCTTGAATTCCTTGGCCAAAGATTTCAAGAACTTTATTTGACTCTATAGTTATTACTATTAATACATCAGAGATACACATTATAAGTTGGTTGCTTGGCGTTTCCTTTTATGTTTCTCTGGGCATGTAACAATTTGACAAACATCCCAAGTTTTATACGGAACCCATATAAATAAACGGCTGAGATTTATTGAACACAATAAGATACCATAATATTGGACAGAGGATCTAGACTCATTATCTACTCGATCTTAGTTGATGATGCCCCCGTCGACCCGATCACAAAAAGTTTTAACTTTGGTTAGTAATAAGCAATTATGCGTAAAACAAAACAAATTGAGTTATGAAGGGACTAACAGTTGGTCTATGTTAAGATATAAGAATGCTGGTCTCAACATCACATTTATCATTATTTATTTATTTAGTATATTACCAAATCTTGCTCAGTGGTTGTCGCAGTATTAGCCTTGATGGTCTTCAATTCGTGGCAGCAAACAATCATCCTCACCAGTAGCTTAAGTATACAGGAGGCCAATGAGGTGTCCCAAACGCTGGCTGACTTTGCTGTATATATTTATATAAATATGTTAGATAGTGACATTCAGCCAAGAACTTAATATAGAAGGTTACGGACCTATACGTGTTGTATGTTGTGCATCTCTTTCTTCTTTTCTTTTTACCACTTCTTTTCATCACAACTAATGCTTCCATCTTTTCTTAAGCCACTGTTTATAGTTAATTCCAAAAGAGCTTCTCATCAAGTTGTGTTTCCCTGTTGATATATTAACTTTGGCTTCAATGTAGACCATTTGTGGAACGGTGATGGGGCAACGGCATTAGTTACAGAGATTTGACTTCTTGCATCGATACGTGTCACTTGGCCGTTTTCAGCTAACAAGAAAATGATTTCCATTTTAAGATTTTGAAACCTATAAGCAAACTATGTTCATAATTTTGTGTTATAAATTTATTAAATTTCTGTTACACTAAAAAAAATATAAGTTCTGAAAAAGCACTTTGAGGGGATACAGACATTGCAACTACCAAATTCCTCACTTCTAATTTTGTTTTCTTCTCTAACAAACAAGGAGGGTGTAGAATGCTTGATCTTTAACAAACGGTGTCATTATTATTTGTTTCGCTTTGGAAGTTGCTTATACTCTTCTTCTTTTTTTCAAAATTGTTGAATTATCATAAGCAAATTACCAAAGATAGGGTTTCTTTTTAAAACAAAAACACAAATATTCCAAAATTTCTCATTCACTTAGGGTAGCGGCAACCCTGGCGGACGTTTGAATCAGGACCAATGCAGATAACAGAGCATTAGTCCAGAGCTAATGCTTAAGAAAAGGATTGAAAGATTACAAAAAAGGCTTTTTGCTGGCAAATTGTTCCGTTGATTTATAAATTTTGTCGAAAAAATTTAAAATTATAATGTCTAAAACTAATGTATCATTTGTTTTAATGAAAAGGAATGATGTAACGGTTAACACCCACCAACACTTCACAAGTTCCTCGATTCCATGATTACCATGTTGTCCTCGTAGATTAAAGGAAACTAGGTGTACAAGAAATGTATCACTATGACTCACAAATTCGTACAAAAATGTTGGAAGTTCTACATGAAGTTTTCATGTTAGCATAATTCTATCATTTTGAAGCCAGGCATGACAATTAGATTTAAATTCGATTTAACTTAATCCGAAGTCAAAGAGTTAGTTTCAATGTAATTAAACTTGAGTCGGAATTTGAATTTAAAGAATTGTTCTGAAATTCAATTCAAAAACTTTGAACGATTCAATCATATATTTAAAATAATATTATTTAAAAATTTTTTGGTCCAGGTCCTTTCAAAGAGATGCATTTGAGTGTTGTTTGGACTCTCACACAACATAATACATATTTAAGGTGATTCAATTGTCATAATCAGCTCAAGGCTTACCATGGGCATAAGTTGTGGTTGGTTGAGTTTGAATTAAACCTCTAACGGGAATAATTAAGTGCTTCGTATGTTATGTAGTTTATTTCAGGGCATGGGCTTTACTAGGTTGCACTAATCAATCAAAAGTTTTTTCTAAGTCTCACAATTCATGTTGTAATAAATATAATAAATATTTATAAAAGTAGCAAATCATCTACAAAGCATAAGCTGAATATTTTTTTTCTTGCATTTATTGTATAATTTGAAGTTTCTTCACAAAGTATAAAAAGGTAAGGAACAATGGCTTCCTTTACCTAAACCCTTTTTCCTTTCAAAATTTTTTGATGGTTCACTATTGACAAGCACGCTAAAATAGGTAGTGGTGATGCATGCCTTAATTAACCCTATAAATTTATAAGGAAATCCTAGGACTTCTAATAGTTGTAAGATAAAGTCCCATTTGATTTTGTTAAAAGCCTTGTTGAAGTAAGTTTTTATAGCATAATTCTTTAAGGAGTTCCTTCTTATATAACCTTTAAGTAGTTCTTGAGCAATGAGCATGTTATCCTTAATCACCCTTTCTTAAATGAAGGCTCATTGATTCTCACTAATGATAGGCCTAAGCAACTTCCTGAATCTACTTGCTAGCAACTTAGAAATGATTTTGTATAAGGAGACGTAGTAGGATATGAGTCTATAACCTTTGTAAGTGGAAGGTTTAGGACCTTTTGGGCTAGGCATATAAATGTCTCATTAATTTCTTTAAACATCTCCCCCTTATGAATACTAAGATTCTATCAATTATGAGGTTTTTTTCACCTTAAGCCGTGCTTATTGATAGAAGTATACATTGAAACCATCTTAGCCAAGGGCTTTAAGAGCATTCATCCTAAACACTACTTTTTTCCACATCTATGGCATTGAAAGGGCTATCTAACAATCTTATATCTTCACCTTTGAGTTGTGGGTTGTTAAAGGATTTTAAGAATTATATTAAGGAGTTTGATTTATAATCGGAGTTATAAGTCTTCTTAAAATAATTAAAAGCTTCCTTTAATAGATTAGATTGATGATTGATTGTAAGCCACGATGGACTTATTATAGAAGTGATTATATTAGCATTTTTCTTGCCAAGGATTGCGTTAAAAAAGTACTTATTGTTCCTTTTACCCTCCCTTTACCAATTAATTGGTACCCTTTGTTTAAGCAAGATGTAATAATACTAAACAACGCCCAAGTACCTAGTAAGAGAGTCTTTCTCCTTCCTCGTCATCATCTCATTCCTTGTATTATTAGCTAATTCCTTTTGTGTGGTGTCTAGATCCTCCCTTGCTCTATTTATTACCCCTTTAATGTTATCAAATCTCATAACATTTAACTCCTTCATAGCACCCTTAATAATCTTAGTTTTTATATACAAATAAACTCATTCCCTTTGATTTAAAGGTTTAACACCTTCTGAGTTGTAGCTAGGAACCCTTCTTTATGAGCTAAGAAATTATTAGAGGACTTCTTCTCTTAAACTTGAATAATTCCTAAATCTTGATAGGGGTATGATCAAAGAACTTGGGAAGTAAAAAGCAAGCTTTTTTGTTGTGGGTATTTTGCTATCCATTCAATGTTTACATTAGCCCTATCTAGTTTCTTTTTGATGTGGTAATTAGAGTTTCTTTTTTGTTACTCCAACCATATAGATTGACCTTAAGTCTTAAGTTTATAAGTTTATGTTCCTATAATATCTTCCTTTGAAATTCCAAGTTAGAATTATAGAAAAATTTCCATAGCATATATGGCCCTCATGGATGAAGTGTGTTTTTGTATGGATCATTTGATCATTTGGAACCATTTGCCTTTTCTGTATCTTATCAGTATTATAAGCTACAATTATCCTCATATAATGGTAATGTTCATGATTTGATATGAAATTGCAATGAGACCTTAAACAATTTAGGATCCCTACCTTTTCCTATCTTATTTTGGATTTTAAAATGACAAAAACTAGTGGCTTTTCTTCCATGAAAAAATCCCTAAAGCTTATTGCTTTGTTTGGTAGTTTAACCCTCTTGCTTGTAATATTAATTGTCATTTGGTATAGAAGTTACCCTTTGATCCTTTAAATCCCCACCTTTTTGTTGATTTTCTACTATTCACCCTTAAAAACTTCTCCTTTAACACTTCCACTAATGTGCTAGATCCGAGGGAGCTTATTGGAATTTTCTAAGTGAGTTTTGAGGTGTTATTAAGTTATAGTGTAATTACACAATCTCTTTAGTTCTTTATTGTTTCCTCCTTAGTTAGTTTCCGAGGGTGAAGCATTTTCCTTACCATTAGTAACACCTTCTTTTGACTTTTCTATCACTTACTGTAGATTGTTAGGGCTTTAACATTACGTGTTTCATTTAAGTTGCACCTCTCCTTGGTGTTTTCCTTATTTTCTATTCCCAATCGCCCTTTGTAAGTTCCTTTCTTGAATAACTTCACCATAGCCTTCCACAGTTTTTCTTGCACTTTAAGGGAAGGTTTCTATTAGTAGGCTACCAATATTACATCTTCATATTGCGAGTTATTTGGGCCTAGTCTCATTAGTGGTATGTTGTGTGGGAGTTCTTTAGCTAACTTAACACTTGCACATATTCTTATAGACCCTAACCTCTTCTTTATGGTTATGTATTCATCTATGCAAATCGGTTTACTTAATTAGCTAGCTAACATGCTTAAACCTTTAGTTGTCGAGTACTCAAGAGGAACATTATGCATATTCACATAAATTGGAATGTTTTCATGCTTCACTTATCAAGACTTATACCTAGGTCCCAATTTTGTAGGAAATGCTGGGTTAATAAAGGTGACAAGGTCCCTTCTCTATCACTTTTACATTTTTTGGCCTTGGAAGTGAGCTAAAGAGGATAGTTCATCAGTAAAGATGACCTCCTATAAGCCCTTACTTTTCCAATTTCTATGACCCCAGTTTGAGATCATGAGTTCAATGTTAACTTCTAGTGTAACATCACAGATCACCCGCTTACAGATATTGTTCGCTTTGAGCCTTAGCCTAACTAAACCCTCACGATTTTGTTTTTTCTGAGGCTTTCTCAGGAGGTCACCCATCCTAGAACTACTCCCACCCAAGCACATTTAACCTCGGAGTTCTGATGGGATCCGGTGCATTAGGCCATGAAAAATGTGTCTATAAGGAAGAGGTATCCATATCCTTATAAGGCGTACTTCGTTCCCCTCTCCAACCGATGTGGGATCTCACACTCTCCACCCCCTTAAGGCCATACTTTCTTTGGGGTCCAACCTAGCTGACACAACGATTAAGGTACCGGCTTTGATACCACAAGGCTTAAAGCGGACATTATCTGTAAGCGAGTGATCTAGGATATTACATTTAGATTAGTTAAACTTATCCTACAAAAGTCCCACAAGTCCTTGCACTGAATTGCCTTCAGCTAAAGATTTTTAACCTTTGAATGTTGAAACTGTTGAAAAGGGAAAATGTAAAGGTATAAAAGGTCATACCTGTATATTCAATCTAAGCTGATTTATAATGGTGATTATGGAAGACACATAATGAGCTACAATATTGTGTCGTCGATATGTAATAATCCAAAATTTTCTTGATACCCTGTTGATGTTTATGCCTCGACTTTTACTTAAACAAAGTTAAATGGAGTATCAACGTCTACTCCGAACCATTTAAATGTTACTTACCTTTGAAGTAGAAAGGGAAAGAATGAGATAACAAGGTTTATATCCACGATTCAAGTAAATGATAGCTCCTACTAGCATATGTTATATATTTTTCTTATGAAGGAAGTAGTCGATCTCATAGACTAAAGTACAAAGATACTTAAACAAACATGTGGGTGCTTATTAGATTACAAGTTCATTGAATTGATCCCAAATTAGAATTCTATTTGGAACATTAGTTGTATGTCTATAGAAATTCTCATTATTGTAACACCCCACTCCCGAGTGACCTGAACCCGATATCCTTGGTGATATCGGAGTCCGTGCCCCGCGAGAGTGGCGTACTACATCAGTCGGTTAAAACTCAGTATAACATTTTCTTCTCTCTTTTTTT
>JANVCL010000006.1:20818478-20841249 GCA_026546855.1 Erythroxylum incrassatum
TTTTAATTACTTATATTGTAATTAATCAATTACAATATATTGATTAATTAAATATTGTAATTAATTTTAATTAATTATATTTTAATTAATTAATTAATTACAATATTTTAATTAATAAATAAATTATATTTTAATTTATTATATTATAATTAATTAATTAGTATTAAAAATATTTAAAAAAAGAGTCAATAATAAAAAACTAAATAAAAGGTACAGATAATTCTCTAAAAATAGATATCCAACTATTACCTGTAATAATAATTAACAATAAACTACTCCCTTTTTATTTTTTACCCGTTAATCCCATCCTAGACTTATCCACCAAGCACCTCCGTCACCGAAAGCCATTCTATGAAGGCTTCCGGATGGAGAATGTAGAAATAGTGATGCTTAAAGACGCAAATCCTGAATGGTTTTCTTTATTTGAATCTCTATTCTTTAGGAAGTATTTGAATCTATAAAATAAAAGACCGCACATTAAACACAGAAACTATACTAGCTCTGGTTAGAATCGATTTACACAAACAAAACAACTCAGATAACGCAATAAAAAGCAAGATGATAACAAAAGGCGGCGCGACGTGAAAGGCCTGGTAGCGACCGCTAACGAATAGAGAAGCGCCTAAGCCTGAAAATCCAACCCAGTTGGTGGAGCAGGAATCTGGCAAAATCTTAACGATACTTGCAAGGTACTATATAAAATCTCGCGACTTTAAGGATGATTCTCGAATTGCTCGCTTCCCTCGGTCTCATCGGCGTTCAAGAGATCGAAGTTAGAGCTCCAGATAAAAACCAAAAAAAAAAGTCCTCTTCAGCAAAAAGAAACAAGAATGAACAGAGATCTACCAGATTCGACAGCGAGGAGATTAAAGATTGGAGAGATCAATAATCGTGAACGGTGACTGAGACGATAGTGTGAAAGAAACCGACATGCAACCCCTGAGAGACGGAGAACCGGATAGAGGGACAACGTACTTAATATCTAAAGGAGTACCTCATTTAAATTAGCTTCTATTCCGTATAAGTGAAGAGGGATTTTTATCTTTTTCTATACCGTCTTCATATAAATATATATAGTTCAAAATAATATCTTTTTTTAATTTTAATCCCCAATAGTATTGACATATAAAAATAAAATTATTTTTCTTCAACATTTATACGAACCCTAATTATAATATTAAAATATTTTCGATAAAAGATACGATACTCATTTATAATTTAAGTAATTTTTTAAGATTTTGATATCTTTAATCTTTACTTTTTTTTAATAATTCGAATCTAAACATTGACCTAATTCAAATTAATCCAATAAAAAATAGTAGTTAGCATTTGATTTTGTTAATACCATCCAACGAAGCCAATTGAACTGTTTACTTACTTTTTCTTTTAGATTCATATTTTTTAAAGGGATAAAATTTCAAGTTTAATTATCTCTCTCTCTTGTTTTTATAGTAAAGAGTGGATGAATACAAATACTTAAAGAAGCTGGTGTTATATCCCTTCCATTATACTCGAAATCGATTGAGAGACTCCAACAACTTCTCTTCTAAGTTCTAACTCCTGAAGTTTTTAATCGAGCGACGCTGGTTTTCCGGGAACCTAAACTTTATAAAAGTGTAACGTAAATGATTTCATAGCTATGAGTCAATGGACCTAACGCCTCAAATTGGAACTTCAATCTTCTGGAGTCCAAGTTCAGTAAGCTCTCAGCTGTGAGCTTCTGCTCCTAGTCTCTAAGATGTTGCTTTAATTTTTGAGCTTTAAATTATAGCATCACGAAGAGTTAAGCACATTTCACTGCTTTTGTTAAATATTTACTTAACTTTATTATTTAAATAACTTAAAATAATTATAATAAAAAATTAAGTTTTCTTTAAAAATTTAGAAAAAAGGACAATTTAAAGATTTTAAAATTTGTTAAAACTATAAGCAACATGATCCTTTTTCCTATATTTTACATAGTATTCACCTTTGATAATGACCTGCCAAGCAGGCTTCCGTTAATATTAGCAAACAGCCAAATTTGAGAAACCCTAAGATAAAATGAAACATACCAAAAACCCTCGTTTTCCCGTTGCCTACAAGTAACCCTAATTCTCGAACAAAATCAAACCCTAACCCTAAAACTTTCTCAGTTCCACCAATGACCTGAGCAAAACTCTCCAATCGTCCCTGAAATCCCCACATATTTCATCTTCACCATGTCCGGCGATAGCCGGGAAGCCCCTACGGTGGACGGAGGAGGTAACGGTGTTGTCACCGAATCGGTCAAGCCGAGTTTCCAGGTGACCATGTCGGTGGCGCCGAGCCAGAGGCTGAGGCTGAACCCTAACAAGGATCATAAGCCAGAGAGCTACGAGGATCTGCAATTGGATTTCGCTCCCTCGGTTTTCAGTTCGTTGGAGCGATACTTGCCTCCCAGCATGTTCAGCGTTAGTAGAGACGACAAGGTGAAGTTCATGAGGGAGATTCTGTTGAAGTACTTGCCTCATGGAGAGAGAACCAGGGTACGTTCTTGCAAACATATAAAAACAGAATTTCGTGTTTTTAATTTGGTTGGATGGAATCCGGAAGGAAATGAAGAGAGTTAAATTAAGTCATTTATCTTTTTGGTTTTCAAATCGTTAAGAGCCCTAGTCGTAAATAATATCACAGGGCGGTTGAGCTCAAGGTTGCTGGATTTTTTCTCAGTTCATAATTTTTTGTCTAATGAGTATTCGCTGAAATTACGGTAATGTCCTTCGGATATTCTGATTGTTTTCATGGTTTAATGTCGCATAGTCATCTGATTTAACGGCGTCAAGTGTGCTGGCACTTGTGGGAATATATGTGCAAATTAAGTCATAATTTTATAACCAAAAAAGAAAAGAAAAAAATCGTCACTTTTGTAATTGTATTAGTGCATTTTGAGGGAATAAAAGCTAAAACGATTGGGATAATGGCTTTTTGAATAGTTGTTACTGGGCCTGTTAATTTTCTGCTAGGATAGAAAAGGTTTTTAGAAAATCTATGCGTTTGGTTAATTCATCTCTTTTGAAATTTCTTTGTCTCTCTATACCTAAAAAAGGGTATGTTTGAGTACACTTGGTTCTGATTCCGGAACTCTGAGGGTGGAGAACTGGAAGGTGTTAATTACATTGCTGAAATTGGTATAGAAGGTGTGCAAGATTGGCTTTGAGTGCATTCGAACTTGGATCTTTTAGGGCCAAAGATTTGAAACTGAACTGTTGACTAAATGTCTATCTTGGCCTACACTTATTATCAAACTAAACCAGAAATTGCCATTTGGCATACAGATTTGTGCTCTGGGATTATAAGCTGTATTACCTTTTCTAGTCCTCTGAGTTCTTAGAATTTTTTATGGATAGGTGTATTGGCAATTCAAAGGGAAAATTTTTAGGAAGTGTCCGAGGGCAATCCAATTCTGAGCTTATAAAGTTATTTTAAAAAATAAAAAATTGGGTGAAGATAGAATGTTCTATATCATATGAAAGATCCCAATTTTATCACATCTTTGTTTAATCTTCAAAATCTCAGACTAAATTGTTGGGCTAATGTCTAACTTAGGTTACATGTGTTAACAAATTTAAACAGAATTTGACATTTGGCATACAGATCTTTGTTCTGGGATTATAAGCTGGATTTTTGTTACCTTTTCTAGCCATCAGTTTTCTTAGAATTTTTGGTGGATGGGTGCATTGGCAATTCAAATGGACAAAGTTTAGGATGTGTTTGAGGACAATCCAACTCTGAGATTTTAGAGTTATTTTTTTTAATAAGAAAATTTAACTAAAGATAGACAATTTTATATCGTTTCAAAGATCCCAATGTTATCACATCTTTGTTCAAAAGTTCAAAATCTCAAACATAGTTATATATTTGCATTATTATTGTCTATCTCTGTTGCACAGGCATGCAAGTTCGTGTGTTATGTTATGCTATAAATAATTGATCTTTTTATTTAACGGGGTTTCTCTATTATTCATATAATTCCAATTTTTTAAGTGTAAAATCAATTTGAACACAATGATTCTACCAAGTAGTTCTTTACTCAACGCTTTGTTTAACAGCTTCGACAGAAGGTATAAAGTCCTAAAGCAATCCAAATTACTTGTAACTTGTTGTTGGACCTCATATTTTGTATCAAATTTTGAACTTCATTTCATTTTTTAAACATTGTGGTTACCATAAACAGACTGAAACTCTTTTCCTCCTTTTTCAGGTTCAGAGACAGAGAGAATATAGACAGAAGATAATATCACATTATCAGGTCTGAAGCATGATTACTCTCGCTCAGTTTACATGGCTAACTAATGTGGGCAATTTCTTTGAGACTTTTCTTTCCAATCCTTTTACAGTGGCTGCACTTACTTGCCTCCTGCTAGGAAAATTGTAGAGGTTGGATTATCAACCATTCTGGGCTAGGAAGAGACTTTACTGGGATTTGACTGCATTACCTTTAATTTGTGAATAAACTTTGTTGAAAGCATTAGTGAATGTCTTATTTTGTAATTATAAATAGTAAATAATAGTAAAATAAAATAATAATATGATGATGATAATAGTCATAGCACCAACAATAACAATAATGATAAGCACAATTGCCATACTGATGAAAATAGCTGTGGAAAACAATAAATGGAGAGATAATGAAGGACAATGAAATGGGCTGTTGTTATTGAATTCTCTTTTTTAGGATGAAAATTCTGAAGTTTTATTTTACTAGCCAGATTGTGTGCCCTTCAGCTTAACAAATAAATGTTTCCGACGGTGCCTGCAATTTTAAGTGCTAAAAAATGGGACTGAAGACAAAATACACTTACTTAGAATAGTGGACTTCTATAAAGTCAAAATACATGGCAATTATATTGTTGCATCACTTTATCATAGACATGTCCTTTTCTTCTGATTCGGTATTTGATAAGCACCCATAATGACCCTATCAACACAGGTTCTCTCTAAATTGGCTATCTGTGTTGCAAAGAGGGAATGCATTTTGTTTAATTTTCATTTATTTGCTGTCTTTGTATTACAATTTGAATATTTACTGTTACTAAGGTACTGTGTGATGTTTAAGCAGCCTTTACATAGAGAATTGTACACATTACATGCTGCTACCTTTTTCGTCCCATCCTTTATCAAGGCAATCAGTGATAACACGGAGGAAAGCTTGAGGAACATAATGTCAGAACCTTCTCCTGGTGTCTTTACATTTGAGATGTTGCAGCCTCATTTTTGTGATATGCTACTGGCAGAGGTACTATTTGCCAGGTTTATGTGTAGCATGACTTCTGCAATCTTAGATTTCTCCATTTTCTTTTGGATAAAATTTGTTGCTCTTACATCGATTGGCTTTCTAGGTTGAAAAATTTGAGAAGTGGGTTGATGCCTCAAAACTTCGAATCATGCGCCCAAATACAATGAACAAATATGGTGCTGTTCTTGATGATTTTGGCCTTGAAACAATGCTTGACAAGCTTATGGACGGTTATATTCGTCCTATAGCTAAAGGTGATGCATATCTTCTTATTTGGGATGGTTGAATCACTAGTTTGTTAGAGATTATCTATTTGCTGCTCTGCACCTTTTTTGTTTAGTGTGCCCATGCATACATGTTTTTCTGCACATTGACGACCAATTTATAATTAACTATTGCATGTCACAGCTTTCTTTCCTGAAGTTGGTGGATCAACTCTGGATTCTCATCATGGTTTCATTGTTGAATATGGTGAAGATAGGGATCTCGACTTGGGTAGGTGCTTTCTCAAACATTCTTCAAGCTGTTCATAACTTGTTTAGCATATGAGATTTATGGACTGTATTGTCGAGTTTGATGTGTATGGCTTCAAGAAGTTTCTGTTGTGAGTAAATGTAGAATTAAGTGTTATGTTGATGTTATGCCTGCAAACTAAAGGAGTCATGGAGGTACTAAAAGGACTGGAAGTCTTCGGGATTTAGAATGCCCTGTGACATGTAAGAAGGAGATGACTCTGGAATGCGTTTGAACTTCTTGGATGTTAGTGGGTTAAGTCGCTTGAGGAGCATCCTCAATGACAACTTGTAGGAGTATAAATCTTAGTGAAAGAAGATTTAAATTCTAATGCAGTAAAAGCATTCTAAAAGATGAGTTGTTAAGGAGTATTTATGATTGAGAAGATTGTTGAATATGTGGAATGATTGTGTAGTATTTTATAATAAGATCATTTGGAGACTGTTATTTAGAGGATGCCGTGATATTGCAGAAGCTAATGTCTGAAAGGACTAGGCCAAACTTGCATTCACTAAGAAAGTAGAGGGTAAGATTCCTTGATAAGCTCGCCCTAGGCCTAACAAGTTTGTAAAACCTGCCTATTGAAGGGGCTTATCCCTAGTACTTGATATAGCCGCAGTGGGGATATGTAAGATAAGTAGGTTGTTTTTAGTTTCCTTTTGTTGCTTAGATACTACTGTAGGAATTTTGCATTACAGTCATGGGTAGAATGTTTCATGAGACTTTGAATCATGTATTATCAATGGGAACTGGGGACTATGATATTTAAAAGATTCTTTTGATTGTTCATGATACACATGATGTTATCAGGTGTAACTTCTGCAATTAAGGTTAACTGGGAGAAGACAACTGATGTGTAAAAGGATAATTGAAGAATATTCAAGGAATGTCTTCATTTTTCATTTGTTCTTCTTAGGAGTAATATGGATTGAGAATAGCATCTTGAGTCTTTAAATTGGTCATTCAAAAAGTTAACTCTGATGTTGCGACATTGTAATGTTGGCACTTTCATCATTTATTTGGGACAAAAGAAAAGTGGAGAAAGGAATAATAACAAAAGGTACATGGATAACTGGCGTTGAATTGTCATGGTAAAAAAGGAATATGATGCAAAACATTGATCAACGGTTTACCCAACCATTTTAGTGATTCATAAAGCTGTTCTAGGCGAGGCTTGCAACTTATTTATTAAAAAAAAACAATAAGGGTTGAATTAGAGCTTACAGGCCATCTTTTAGCTGCCAATATGATCAATCAAGTTGATTTCATATTTGAAAGAGAAGCAGACGTTCTCTCTTCAGTGACAGGGTATTACAAGGCGAAAAAAGATTATACCACCTAAAGGAGTATAGTATATCAGCAGATTGTCACACCTTCTGATGTATTTTAGATGGTTTATAATTGCATTAGGCTTACAGGAATTCTAGGTGTGTTGTTGATATGATATTGCCTAATGAAAGTGTAGAAAACATATATTTCATTTCAATTATCTTGACCTCCCAAAGAGTTTCTTACAATTTTGTTTTTGCAGGCTTTCATGTGGATGACTCGGAAATATCTCTGAATGTTTGCTTGGGTAAGCAGTTTTCTGGTGGAGAATTGTTTTTCCGGGGGACAAGATGTGATAAACATGTAAATACTGGAAGTCAGCCAGAGGTATGTAATCTTTAAATTGTAGTGTTATTCAGGCTGTTGTGAGGAATAACTAGTCAGGAAAAAAAACTTCATGGCCCTATTCAAAACTACATTGTCGATTTGTTCTTGCTACTTCTTGATGTTGGTGTTGCTATTGCTTATTCATGATGTATTGACTGCAGTGCTAGATATTCATCCAATATGAACTACATGAGTGTGTCCTAATTTATTGTTTATAATGAATGCCGTTCTGTATCATTCTCAGTCCATTTTGTTGATATCCGTGGTCGTATTGTCAAATACAACTGGTGTCCGACTTTTTAGTGTGTATGGGTGTTCTTGCGGGCAAAATATTTTTGTTTAATGTTATCGTTCCAAATCCATGTTCCTGAATAATTTGAAGTGTGTTTGTGCATGTTTTAACAAGGTATCCCGTGATACAATATCCGACTGAAATAATGGTTGGTGCTAAACTGAGAACATATCTTTCTGCAGAACTCCAATAACTCTCCAGGAAGGGGCTAGACAACATTTTCTCCTTTCCTGCTAAGAAAAAGTAAAATATTATGTTTCTGGAGTGCCGATTGAAATGCTTTTTTTAGGAGACCTACTCAAAAAGCAGATGGCAGGCTATTACTTTCACAGTATTGAAGATTGCATCTGTTATAAGAATTTTTGTGAATAACATGTAGTTAACCATTATTGAGAATGTTTTACAAATGAAACTCTCATTCTTTTGAACTTTTTTTTTCACCATACATCTATACATTTTGTTACATGAAGATTTGTTCTGTGCAAACAGGAAATCTTTGATTTCACTCATGTCCCTGGTCGAGCTGTACTTCATCGTGGTCGACACAGGCATGGAGCTAGGGCCACAACATCTGGTCACAGGATCAATTTACTCATATGGTGTAGAAGGTACATCAGATTTTGCTGTACCTACAGTACCTACTATATTCCTTTATGAGATGGTTTGCTTTGACTTACTGCAAGAAAAATAATCATCGTCATTCTAATCCATGTTTTGGGTGGTCATCATTTTCGAATAATTGCAAAGTATCCCCTTCATTTTCAGTTATGTCATGCCATTTTTTATATTTAGATTAGCCATATATTGCTAAAAATACACTTAGTTTCTGGATCATTTTGGAGAACTTCCATGGAATTTCTTTTAGTACCTATGTTGAGTTCTTTTAAGCTGTTATTGGTTGAGAAGAACTCTTAATTCCATGGCACTAACAATTGCAGACCTATGTTGAGTCGTTTTAAGCCCTTGTTGCTTGAGCAGAACTCTTATTCCATGCACAAACAATTGCAAAATAATTTGCATTCAGAATGAAATTATTCGGCTCTTTTGCTAATAGTAGGATCAAGTTGATGATTATGTTCTTTTTTGTATATGTGAAACACAATTCTAATTTTTGAGGTTTCTGTCACACAATTCTGGAATTTACTATTCTATGGCCACACTCATTTTTATTTTCATTTTAATATTGTTCATCTTGTGATCCTTTTGCAGTTCTGTTTTTAGAGAGATGAAAAAATATCAAAAAGATTTCTCTAGTTGGTGTGGAGAATGCATTCGTGAGAAGCAAGAAAGGCAACGGTTGTCTATTGCTGCTACCAAATCGGTAAAATGCTTTTTTTTCCATCGCCTTATATGTAAATTGACTATAACTAATCTCAGTAGAGTAGAAAAACGTAGAACTTCACTCAAAGTCCTTTTGATTCTGTTTTTTTAATTGGTCCATTAATTGTTGTTGATCAGTGTAAAACTTACTATGATGTTTTACTACTTTAATTGCCTGTGCAAACGGGAAAGAAAAGGAAAAAGTCTTCGTGGAAATAAGAGGCCAGAGGTCATTGTTGGACTAGTAGTCTTATGTAGGTTCTCTTAGGAACTTTACATGTATAAATATGCTGCAAAATAAAACAATAGCACGCATGTGTAAGTCGTGAGAGATAAAGGTCCATCTAGAGTTAGGATGTCCTTTTTGATCTGACATGGTCTGTATCCCTAGCAGCTTAGACCTTTTGTTAACCTTTCTCTAAAGAAAACTAAGTTGAGCCCGCCATCTAAACTTGATTGTTGTGTATTGTTTTCCTTTGTTTGCTTTGCTAGATACGGCATTCATACTATCAGTGTAAAGATTTAGATGAAAAGTTGTAGGGATTTGATGTCTATTCATTCTGCTTTTAAGACACTTTATGCAATGTTAATCTGGATTTCTTTCTTCTGTTCCTTCCATTTTGGAGAGGTGAAATGATAGTGCAAGTTATTATCCCCTTTTTTTAATCATCTTTATTTTCTTTATGGCCTCAAGCATAGTAGATTTTCTTTCTAATGGATTGTTTAATTTCAAATATACCTCCTAAGGAGGTTGCTCATGTTGTATTATGGCTTTGTTTTAATTTTTATCCAAAGAATAAAACAGTTATGAGTTGCAGTACAATTTGTTAATCTAAAAAAAAAGGAGGGTAATTGTTAATGTAGGTACTGAAGGAATAAGTGACAGATGAAGCATAGTTGCATCACTTTGTAAGCGGCATGTTTATTGGATGAAAAGATTTTTTTAACTTGTATCAACAATTTGAAGTGAGAACTCCCAGATGAGGGGAAACATAAACACATACTTGAGGAGTATTTGCACCTTTATCATATGTAATGCTATGCGCTAAAAGCTGCCCCTTTTAACTATTATCATTCATCTATTAAAAAATGTTTTACTCATGAATGGGAATTTGTATTCACGAGAGCTGATCTTCCAACAGGAATTGCTTAAACAAGATGGTGAATCGACTACATGAGTTCAGATGTAATTACCCTAATGATTGTACAATGACATTGTTCCTGACTTCAGTTTGCAGCCATACTGCTGTTGTTGGTAAGCGCTTTGAAGTTGGTTTCTGTTCTCTTAACATTGAACACGGACGTGTGTGCAAATTATGCAATTAAATGACTATGGTTCAGACTGTACCAGCATGCCTGGAATTTTGTAAAAATATTTAGTGACAACCTGATTAGTGCTCAGCCTCTTAAAAGGTGTTACCCGTGTTTAGGAGAATTTTGGGTAGCTTGAGAACCGCATCAACAGCCAATAAATATGTAATTAATGAAGCTAGTTCATAGAGAATGGAACTCTTTGTCCGACACGTCCTTGGCTATAGTGTCTTCGTTCAAAGTGCTTTGAATAGAAGATGATTATCAGCAGTTGCGTGGTCCACAAAATATGTACCTCCGTTCTCGTCATCTGCATCATGTGCCGCATTTCTGATTTCTATATTAAATCGAAGTACCGAACTTGCCTTTTCTGTTAGTCGTATGTTTATTGTAAATCCTACAACCCAACTCTTCACCTCTTCTTGATTGGTTGAATGCATGTCTAAATTCAAGAAGTTTGTTGTAAAGCCACTTGGGACAATCCCATTTTCAGCTGTAATATTATGTACAGTAGAATAATGAGAACAATTTATCAGGCTTTGGTGCTTCCTAGTTTCTTAGTTTTGATTGTAAGGCCTGTCATGCGACCATCTTCTGCCGTCTGGTATAAGATGGCTTCTATCCTCTCTAGAAAGCAGGGCTTCAGGAAATTATCCGCCAGTTCATTTATTTCTTCACTCTTAAGTGTAATAAAGGTATAGTGATTTTACAGAATTGGCTCGATTTAACAAAGTTACTGAACAAAATGCAATTGGAAATAGAATCTGTCTTTTTTAAAAATATATATTTTACAAATATCTGGTTTGATTCAACCTTTCAAGCTTTTGCGAGTTAACAGGGTGGTGAAAATAAATACCAGTTCTACAGGGCTACGTACTTAATAGACCAATAAAAAATCTAGCGTCATTGGTTTTGGTTCTCATGGAGTCTGTTTAAGAGGCGATATAAGAAATAAGAGATGTTGCGGCGTTGATGGGCATGGTTACGGTTATGATTTCACCTGATTTTTGTATTTAAAGTAAAAAACCTTGAACTTGTGCTATCTTCTATAACTTTTTACCGCTTCAAGTTGTCAAATCTTGTAGCAAGGGTTTCATATGATTACAATATTTATGACGTGCTTAGATATATGAGGGTCTATCAGTTGTCAACATGGTGAAAAGGAAAAAGCAAATACCTGAAAGTGATGTAGATGAAATGTCTTTGTAAAAATTATTTAGATGTAATTGAAATTATATAATCTATGCAACGATGCCTAGATGATACTGTGTCCAATTGAGTATAAGAAGTGTTCAATTTTGTCTAGGTAGGTGTTGTGTTCAATTGTTCTACTAGTAGTCAGAAATAATGCCATGTCAGTGATGTCTCATGTGCCATATTATTAGTATTTTGAACGATTTCTCTTACCTTTAAACAATAAGCCGAGTTTAAGTATGGCCTGTACAGTATGTGACTGCTCGAAGAGTAGCAATATGCCATGGTCAGTGTTCGTAGTTGCATATGATCTCCTAATGACTTGTACCATCAGAATCTCACATGTGTTGTTGCATACGTTTTCACTTATAAGAATATTAGCAAATAAGTCAAATTGGACTCCAAAGTTTTAATAAAATGTAAATTTAAACTCTAAATTAAAGAAATAATGTTAACGTTTTTCAAAGGTTTTTGACTTAACATCTTTGTCATAAAGATAACATTAATTATTAATTTTTTGTGGGTTTTATTATTAATTATTAATATTATGTGTAATTTATGTAGGGAAGGCTAGCCCCGTCAATTTTTTTAAAAAAATTGAAAGTGTAAAATATTTTTTTTAATTGAGTCTAAGTTTAAGTTACAAAAAATTGAAAGTGTAAAATATATTTTTTTAATTGAGTCAAAGTTTAAGTTACTCAAGTTCAAGCTTACTTGAAGCTTAATTGAAAATGTAAAATCTTTTTTTTAATTGGGTACGGGTTTGAGTTGCCTAAGTATAAACTTACTCGATATCTAACTCTTCTAATTAACTTGATCCTCGAAGTGGCCTAGGCCTGAGCCTGACTTATGAGTTGGCCAATTGAAAAAACTTGAATTTAAACCCCTATTACCATCCTTAGTTTAATGTGGCAGAGATCTAAAAAATAAGAAATTTTGTGGGTCTTTATGCCTTGATTGAGACATCTAAACCTAGAGTCTTTGAATGTCTTGGAAAAACAATCAATAATTCCTCTACAAACATGTTCATTATTAACCACATCACGAATATTCATCTCTGATGAACCAACAACCTACAGCATTAGAAGAAGTGTGATAGCAAAGGGAAATTCCTTTTTACAGCATTAAGAATATTCAATCTTTACTTATTTTGTAATTAAATATGCAAGCTTAATTATGATGGTTATCGAACTTTTAGAATTATTGTGATATATACGAACTCTTGTAGCACATCTAATTATAATTATTCGTAATCTTAGAAGATATTATTAGGCATGCAGCTTTACATATTATTACATGAAACTTTTTATTTCACTTTCAAGTGTTTTGAGTTTTGAAAAATTAAAATTGACTATATAAACAAATTAATATGAAGAACGTGTGAAGACTCTAACTTGTAGAACTTGGGACTAACCAATTTGGTCCAAGTTTGAAACTCTACTATAAACCACAATCCAAAGACCAATTACAGGATGCTTTGAATCCAAGGACTACGAAAGGTGTAGAGAATGCTACTTGAAAAATAAAGTTCACTTAATTAAAAAAATTAAAATGGGTTAGAGAGAGAAGTTCCAACATCTCTCTAATCGGTCTAGCATGCAGTTTAACGAGCATGCAGTTCGTTAAACTGCTCCGCAAACTCAAATTTATGTCCTTTGTTAACCTTTTAACTTTTGCTACTATTTTTCTCACTTAGTGCCCCCGGCCATTTTTGTTTTATCATTAACGGTAATGGAATACTAAGTCCCTAGCAATCTCTCAGTCGTTCCTTCCATTGATATACCTAACACTTTGCCTCCTACCTTAGACTTGGACCACGCTTTCCCCCTTTTCCCTCCAGACAATATGAGAAGGTGACCAAGATCCACCCTTAAAAGATAGCATACAACAAGGTGGTCAGGACCTTAGTTGTTTCAACAAAACTTGCTATATTGCTCCTACAAATCCTATAGCTCCAGTTGTGCCTCCACTTGAAGTGCTATAAATGTGGGAAAGGAAATGCCAAACCTCCCTAGTTGGCCACTTCCTTAAGTGTCTTCCAATGGTGCAACAATAGGAAACTACTAATTAGGTCTTGAAAATGTAATGGTCAATGAAGATTATTTCTTCATCTTTAGGGTCAATTTGGAGGATACTTTATAAAAGATAATGGATTTGGCTACTTCCTTGATAAGTGTCTTCCAATGGTACTATAACATCCCACTATCATAAAGTATATACCAAAATATCTAAAGAACAGTCAAGTACATATCCTATGATAGTAGTATGTTAGAGCAAACATAATCTCTTAAATGACATCATAAAGAATATACAATACTAACACTTCATTTCATTCATTGAAAAAAGTTTACACTGTATTTATTGAAACAAATATTTACAATCCTTAAACAAAAGTTCTATATAACAAAAAAATACAAATTACAAACTATAACTCCTTTGATGTCAGCTGACAAACCTTTACGCCATATCTTAATTCAAAATGTTCCTCTAGAAAATCTTAGGAACTAGGTCTCTTGACTTGTACCAGAAAAGCTACGTTGTAATTTTTGATGAGTTTTGCAAACTCAATAAGTGAACCATCATTGATGATCTCACTCAAGTCAAATACACAAATATCATACAACCAACCAATTTCACAAACATCTTCTATCTCAATAAGACATAATGAATGTCACACATCTCACATACATTCTTTCAAAACATGTATAACCTAGTCAATCACATTATCATGGCATATCACTTTGTCATCACAATTTCATAAAAGGTTTAATAATCATAAATATACAAATGAAAATGCATATGAGATTCCAGATTCGTTATTATTTGTTGTAATCGAGCGCCTTTGAGATATAGATACAGATATTGGCCCATTGGGCTTAGTCAGATACAGAAATCACGGAACAAAACTCTACGTGCAGAATTCTGAACTTAAAGCTCTTTCAGACTGGCTATTCTAATCATAACACCTTTATCTGAACATGTATTTTATGAAATGCATCAAATAATAGAATATACCATCAAAACATTTACTTATGATGCACAAACAGGATCTCAGATTCATCGGATCTCAGTCCGGCATTCAACTTTCATTGAGTATACAAATACCATTCAGAATTCAGATGCAAACAGAATACTTCCAATATATTCCCGAATATTAATCTCTTTAGACCATTAAAGTCTGGAATTTATAAACAAAACACAATCAATTCATTACCAGTTCAATATACAGGAATTAAATAGAAACATAAATAAATCAATCCTAGTGTTATCAACTAGGTTGATTGACAGTACGCTCTAATTTATGCTATTGCCTGGATGGTCCGATAACGTCTGAATGGCATCTGACGTGAGCGTTTAAAATCATACAATTCACATTACAAAGTCGATCAATTAAAACATATTCATTTGTGCACATATGTACATATGTCATGCTCAATGCATCCACAATTGTTTTTCCCAAGTATTAAACCTTATTCAAGTTTCTTATCTATTCAACATCATACTTTGTATACTACCATTTTGCAATCAAGTTTGTCCCTTCAAAATACCTTGATTTATTCCAAATTCATCAATCATACTTTACGCTTATCCTTAAACATTTCCATGATCAAAAAGCTTCTCATAATACACACACAATTGGTACCTTACATCTGAAATTTTAGCAAGCTACATCTATACATTCATCAAAATTTTTCTAGCAACATATACTCATACATTCACCCAATTCTTATTCAGAAATACCCTACTTTCTTCAATACTCATTCATCCAAACATAGATGCATTATTATCCAACATTTTTTCCTTGAAGTATAACATCAATTAACAATCAAAACTTATTACACATTTAACCAACTTTTCCAACATCAAATTATGTTCTTTTAAAACCTTAATAAAGTCCAAATGCATTATAGTTAAATACCTTATCCTTAATTGTTTCAATAATCACACAAAAGAACATTTTCTTTACTTCCATGCAATTTCCACAATCGTATATGGCTTCCCACAATCGTGGGATGGGTTATCCAAAAGTTCCCATCCAATTCCTTCATTAGTTTTCCAAATTTTTTGAGGATAAGTTTCAGGTCAGTTTTCTATGGCCATTATGACATAGAAAATGAAGTAATTAGGCGGTAATTTCTTCTAAAACAATGTTACCATTGTCTTAAGTTTCTAATGAACTAAAGTTCATACAATTTGGTTAAGTATTCTGTAAGTTATACCCAAACTTATACAAACTGTTCTCAAACAGCGACAGAATCTAAAAACTCAACTTCAAGTCAAGTTTTAAAACTCTTAGAGACAAAATTAAAATTTGATTCCTTCATAAAAAATATAGCCATATGACTCTAATTTAATCTAAACTTAAAATAATCCCATTTTGATATCTAAAGTTCAAGTTATGGACAAAATACCAATGTATGTTCACTGAAAATACTACAGCTAACATATTCCAGCAATTTTCTTTCATTTTTTTTCTAGATTTTCTTTTTACACTTTATACCAAAGTTAAACAACCTCTTTATAGTTCATCAATTATTCCTCTATTAGACCTGAATCATACTTCAATTCCTCATCAATAACCTCTCTTATTCCAGTTCAAAACTTTTCAATTAACAACTCACAAATTAACAAACCAAAAACTTTTGCATTATTATGCATATAGTCCTAGTTCTTTCCCAATTCAAGAACATCAAATTAACATATTTCTTTGGCATAAATCCATCTTCATTATACTTCAAATCCAGACCTAATTCATCCATAAATCAATATATATCCCATGGTTTTCATATACCAAAAACAAAACAGAAACACTTCCAAGTTTATGCAAAAATTTCCAGCACAATCAATCAGTAACATCACATGCATTTCATTCCAATTCAAGCATCATTCTTATATCATTTGACATGCCATAAAACTCAGATTGTCACTTACTTGATAGGATTTCAATTCAGCTCAAACTTCAGATTAAATTTTGGACAGCAAGATGAAGGTAACTTTCAGCTGGTTTTCTTGACTATTTTGTGTAAGGTAAAAAGTTGGTTTTGGTGCATCAATTTGGCTATAGTTCAGACAAAATATAGAGAAGAAAGATGGAGTAATTTTGGTGAAGGAAAAAAGAAAGAAAGCAGAAACTTGGGTGTTGGAATTTGCCAAAGAAACAAGAAAGGAAGCAGAAACTTGGGTGTTGGAATTTCCCACATCAACATGCTAGGTGTCAATAACTTACAAAGATATATGTCTTAAAGCATGTCATTTGTTCAAAAATTATGCTGCCAGTAATCCACTCATTATGCTGCCATTTGTCACCCTTTAATCAGTTCACATGTCACTCCAAGATTGGTCCACTTGTTACATACTAATTGATCCAATTGTCATTTAATTACTAGTCTATTTGTCACCAATTTAACTATGTCAAATGTCACTCAATTTTAGGTTTAATCATCCTAATTTTCATATATCAATTTTTTTCTTACCACTTGACTCTTTTTTTAGCAAATGTACATTTAATCCATTAATCTCTCAATTAATAACATTTAATCCCAATTTACTAATTGAAATCCCATTTACTAATTAAAAACGTTAAGTGATCATGATGTGAGTTATGAATTAATGTGTCTTGAATTTTGGTATGATTAGATTTCAATTAGTAAACTGGGATTAAATGTTATTAAATAAGAGATTAATTTCTTTGGTGGATGACTCTATAAAAGTTACTTACTTGTGGAAACCAAAGAAAAATAACTAGGTGATGGTTTGGAGAGTCAAGGATAAAGAGAATCAGTCCATTAATATAATGGATATGAAGGAGAAGTAAATTAAGATGGTCCCCCTACTTGTTAATGATGTTTAGGAAAAGATGATCCTCAAATGGGGGAAACAATACACATGTTTATAATAAAAGCTCTGTTAAAAGGAGTCAAAGATACCCTGAAAATAGGAGATATACTCTTGCAACTACAACTATTGATGTTACTAACTCCAACAATGCAAAAATCACTAGTGGTGCATAAGTAGAAATCGCTAGTGGAGCACAAGTACCTACCCTAGTTGGCATCACAAGAAGCCTCATTTCCTCCATAAGAAAGGAGTAAGGTAAACATCTTTACTATAATGACTTATAATTGATCACCTGACCCATTACTAGTAAGAGTAAACTTAAAAGAAAAAGAAAGAGAGAAAAGCTAGTTATTCTTCTACTCCATAAATTTGCTTGTTTGTAATGTTAAAGGCTTGAATAACCTAAATAAATGTATTGAACTTAAAAATTTATTATGCCTAGAGAAGCATTATTTTGTTGGTCTTGTGGAAACCAAAATAAAGAGAGATCATCTTAAAAAAGGTCTCTGGTTTTTGGACAAGGGATGTACAACACTTAACAATTATGATGCTCACTTTAATGGAAGACTAATCATTTCATTTGATATTTCAGTATTCCTTTCAATTAGATGGTATTTCTTTGACCAATTTATTCACCATGAAGTTCTAAACTTACAAACTTAATCTCCATTGCTCATTATGGTGATTTATATTTCTGATTCGGAGTTCCACATAAAACAATTATGGAATAACCTGGAATCCCTAGGTTCTAGCTCTATCCCTTGGCTACTACCTGGAGACTTTAATTGCATTTACCTCTACTAGAAGTTCAAGGAAATGGGAAGAAAATGAGGATCAATATAGATGAATTACTTTAGTTGACTTAAGGAATTTGAGCTAACAAACTAGTATTATATAAAAAAACATTTTACCTGGAATAATAAATAATTTGGAAGCTAATTCGTACATAAAAAACTTGATAGATGCCTAATGAACATGTCACTATAATCATACCATGATTCTCATATAAACTAATGAAGTAATGGTCACAAGAAATTCTCCTTTTAAATTCTTTAACTCTCTATTAAAGCACTCATATTTCAGGGAGGTAGTTACTAAGGAATTAAGTGTTGAAGTTAAAGGCTCACATGCTTACAAATGCATGCAAAAGCTAAAGGGGATTAAGTCTAACCTTATCAACATACAAAAGGTAAACACTAATCTAATGTTCCTAAAGAAAAATGAGGCACTTGATTCACTTAATAAATGCCAAGAGAAGCTAAATCCCTATAATACTTCACTAAAAGAATATGAGATTATTGAGATGAGGAGATATATGTCTACATTACAAAATTAAAACTCACCGTTGATGTAAAAATCTTGAATAGTATAGATGCACTAATTGGATTATAAAAATTAAATCTTATTATTCTCCAACCTTGAAAACGATTTTAAAGACCAAGTAATTATTGAGGAATGAATTTACTAGTCTCATTGAAGATGGTAAGCAATCCAATTCCTAGTTTGATAATTAGACATCTCTTAGTCCTTTTTATAACTTGCAAGATATGGAATGTCTCAAACCTATCATTGGTAAGAGAGCAACAATAGCAGATGCACTAATTGATAAGTAGATATTCATATAAAGCTCTATCATTAGATTCATTTGTGAAGAAATAAATCAAACCATTTTGAGTGAAAGGGGAAGATTGTATTGTCTAGAATTTTTTTTGAATAATTAAAATTGTATTAATAAATTAAATAGGAAGTTACATATGATATCAAGAATAAATAGTAGGTCATACAACGGCAATGTTTAGAGGATAAAGCTCAGTTACATCCACGACATCATTTAGAGGCAAACATAATAATTTCAGCTAGTACAACGGCAACGTATGGAACGAGCTTCACAAAATCTTAATACTATAATTAGAGAAGAGTTAGGCAAATTTGGAAAGCTTAGAACACGTTTTCTCCTTTTTGCACAATTCCTACCAAATTAGGGCTTGGGAAGATGATTGTTGAGAGATGGAGAAAGAGAAGAAGGAAGAGAGAAGAGGAAGACGATGTAGACTTAATGTGCTTCCTAGAATAAGAAGCTTTTCAAAGTCGTGGCCTCCCATTGTCCATTCGAGTTATATTTTCTATGTATTTCAATTTTATTTGATTATAGAATTTGGATATATAGTTTGATGATAGAATTGCATTGTTGATTGATGTTCTATACTCACCTTTGGAATATTATTTTTGATATAATGAAATCTAATTATTTTATCTGTTTATTGAATTAATTGTGGTTTAATGTTGCACTTCATATCTCGATAATAAATCGGGAGGGTAAATCGAGAAAAAATGATTAAATTGAGCTAATGAGAGTTAGGTAATTTAATAGGTTTAGAATTAAATAAGGTTGGTAAATCTTATGTAGAGAGATCACGTATAGGTTTCCAATTGTTTATTAGAGAACTTAAGAACTGATTAGGTTTGGATAGGTTGTTAATTGAGAGATTACAACTTCCCATAATCTGATTAGGATTTATGCTTTAAGGTTCAATTATAACTTAAGAGAGAGTAATTGACCCTAGGATCATCTAGAACTATTAATTCGATAAATCGTAATTGGTTAAGTTAGCATTAAAGATAGACAATTTTCCCTTTCTCTCTTTTGGTTAACTCATTAGGTTGAATTCTAAGGTGTGCTATCATTGTTCAACAAATCAATCAATTTCTATTATTTGTTATTCATTTTTAATTTGAAATTGTTAATCGTTGTTCGCTGATTGTTTTCGTTAAGTTTTTAATTGTCAATTATTGCTTTGTTATTTGATTTGGTTTATTTGATTTATTTAGTTCTCATGTTTAAATTCATTGTCTATTAAATTTCTGTTTAATAGTTTCCGTCCTTAGATTCTAGGATTAGATTAACCCTCCTCATGGGATTGACACCTTAGGTAGTATGCGAATGAACTGTACGCTTGCAGAATATCGAGGTTAAATATTAAAACTTACTCATATCGAAAAACCACAATCAAGTTTTTGGCGCCATTGCTGTGAAGGCGATTAGTTTAGTTCTTTAGTCTAAAGCTTTTTCATTATCTTTCATTGATGTGTATCGTCTGTGATGACGTATATCATCTGGTGATGATGTATTTTTTGTGATCTGGTGATGACGTGTATCGTCTAGTGATGATGTATCGTCTGTGATGACGTGTATCTTCTGTGATGACGTGTATCTTCTGGGTACAGTTCATCTTGCATCTTCTGGTCCAATTTTGACCTACTAGACAATAGAATCTCTCTTCAAGGTCTTCATAAAAGTTGTAGATCTTGAAGTCCTGTTTCAAATTGTCTGAGAATGACCTTAATTCAATATCTCTAGTGAAAGTTATGCTAATTTTCCCAATTTGCCTACCCTATCGTTTGGTCCACTGTAGATTGAATTGTCTATCCTATCGTTTGGTCTAATTTTGACCCTTAAGATGACAGAATCTATATTCAAGGTCTTCTTGAAAGTTGTAGATCTATGAGTCCTATTTCAAACCATCTAAGAATGACCTTGATCCAATACCTCTATTGAACGTTATGCCAATTGTCCCAATTCGTCTGGCCCTTCATCTGATTTTGTTTGACCTTTCATCTGACTTATAGTTTGGTCCAATGTTGACCCTCAAGATGACAGAATCTCTCTTCAAAGTGTTCTTAAAAGTCGTATATCTATGAGTCCTCTTTCAAACATTCTAAGAATGACCTTGATCTGACATCTATAGAGAAAGTTATGCCAATTTTCCCGAATCGTCTGAACCTTCGTCTAGTTTCATATGATCTTTTGTCTAGCCTATCGCCTGATTTCGTTTGACCTTTCATCTGGCCTATCATCTGATCCAATTTTGACCTTTAAGATGACATAATCTCTCTTCATGGTCTTCTTAAAAGTTGTATATCTATTAATCTCTTTCAAACAGTCCAAGAATGACCTTGATCTGACATCTATAAAGAAAGTAATGCCAATTGTCCCAAATCGTCTGGTTTCGTCTAGCCCTTCATATGGCCTATTGTTTGGTCCACTTTTGGCCCTCAAGATGATAGAATCTTTCTTCAAGGTCTTCTTGAAAGTTGTACATATATGAGTTCTCTTTCAAACAATTTAAGAATAACCTTGATCCTATATCTCTAGAGAATGTTATGTCGATTGTCCCAAATCGTCTGGCCCTTCACCTGGTTTCGTCTGACCTTTCATCTTGCCTATTGTCTGGACCAATTTTGACCCTTAAGATGACAGAATCTCTCTTCAAGAACTTCATTAAAGTTTTATATCTTGAAGTACTCTTTCAAATCGTCTAAGAAAGAATTTAATCTGATAGCTATAGTGAAAGTTATGCCAATTGTCCCCAGATAGGTTCAATAGGATTAAGGACAAAACCTTGTTTGATTCTTTAGGCCATAACTTTGTTGTCCGACCTCCAAATGAGGTAGATCTTGGACCAATAGATCTCAAACATATCTCTTTTCACCTCTCCATGAAAGTTTATAGCTTTTAGTGTTGATTTGAAAAGGATTGATTGAATTAAAGTAAGGTATGAGTTGGAAGAGTATGAATTTGATATTTTACTAAACATGCTCGAGTATGTTGATGATATCTTGATCTGTAGAGTTCCGAATGAGATGATTTTTGTTTCCAAATAAACAAGAGATATATAGCTACAAATGTTTTGAAGAGGTCAAATTTTAATTTTGGTTTGAAATTTCCCAAAATATTTTCATAAATAAGAGAAATGAGTTTAATTATGGAGCTACAATTCAAAAAAAAAACTAAATATGACCAAAGGAGAAAGGATCACTACAAGAAATTAATACAATCCGTGACGTTTTATTGATAAAACGTTACGAATTGTAAAGACTTTGACGTTTAAAAAATGTCACGAAAGTTTAAAATTTTCGCAATATTTTATAAAAACATCGCAAATTTGTAACATTTTTTATGATATTTTTAAATTAAAACGTCACAAAATAGAAACCGCGATTAACTTCGCTTTTGATATTTGCCATTTGTTTACTTAACATTTAAAAGTTAGATCTCGCGCGTTGATTTCTCACTTTCTTCTCAAACGTTTCTTCTCTTCACTGCCATTTCTTCATTTCTCCCATTCTCAACAAAAAAGCACCGAAGAGAACAAAAGCCCCGAGTCTGTTACAACAAAAGCAAGATAGAACCACAAAAACTAAGGTTCAAGTGCATATACTGCTATATCTCTAAACAAAAACCTTAATCAAAATCTTGAAAGATTTCCTTTTTTTAAAATCTCAAATACGGTATCTGTGCTTGTTTGGGTTTTCTATGTATGTAATCCTTTGTTTAGGATATTCTATGATTAGCCTAGCCGATCCGAAACCCTAAGTAATCCTTTTTATTG